>JAPTHN010000049.1:0-600000 GCA_026936325.1 Platynereis dumerilii | reverse complement strand
ACCAAAATTCCTATCAGATTCATTACTGAAAAGGAAAGTTCAGACAACATTTAACCACCATCTTCTGAGATTCGCATGTAATGTTCAACAAGGGTGCCGGAGCAGGGGGAGGGGCAATTGCCCCTGCTGCCCTTGGCCAGGAGGGGCAAGGGGGACTAGGATGCCCTTTTCATCTTCAAGAAAAAACATTATTATGCCTTTATGTACAGTGAATTTAGGCAAAAATCTATAAGTGTGTATTAAAAATTATTATAGGTGCCACACTAAATTTTTGTCGCGCGAATTAGATTTGCCCTTTCTGGACCGACCGCCCCTCGTTTCCTTCCGGCACCCCTGATGTTTAATGAAATCAACTCCCAGCAGGGGTTTTCTGGGTGCCAGCAGGTTGCAATGACTGAATGAGACATTTCATGGAAGCCATTCCAGCAATACACAACAGATGCAGTGACTGCTCGGCCCTTCATTGAATCAGCTGGTGGTCCAAATGGACCAGTAGCACTGATCACCTACTGATCCGAGCATAGTTTATTATTACTCTTGCTGGTCCAAACTATTTGTGTCACATGTGTAGAGAAGAGTTGAATTTTATCAATTTGTTTCCTAGTAAAGTCCAGAATATCACAATTAATTTGATGTGCTTCAGTATAGCTTTGGGCAATCAAACTTCTCTGTTTTGTTATAATGTGCCTGACAAATGCTTCTTTGAAATGTGCCTGATGTTTGTTGACAAGACAAATGTGTATGATGACCATATGACCGGACGACTTTTATGTGCCTGATATCTGATGATGAAACACGTTGTCTTCAAAGTGTTGCGCTGACTTTCGAAAGTTAACAAATTTAGTAAGGGACCGTTCAGAATTTATGACTGGGGGGGGGGTGGGAGTTTTGCTGGAACTTCCCGTCAAAAATTGATACCCCCCCTTGAGTTTCATGCAGATTTTATGTACCCCACCCTTAGGTTTCACGCATATTTATAGTACCCCCCCCTCGACATACAAAGCAATACACACATATATATACTGTTACACAAGGCCACACGTACAGATTCGCTTCATTTCGCTGACTTTTGCGGGTAAAAATGTCCAAATAAAATGAGTTTATGCATGTTTTTTAACATTTTTTATTTGTTGAAATTTCTTACTCCACTTGGAAGTGTTGTCAAAAATTAATACCCCCCTTGAAACACGTGTGAAAAGTTAGTACCCCCTCGGGCAAAACTCTCACCCCCCCCAGTCATAAATTCTGAACGGTCCCTAAAACACATTTCTTATTTTCTTGTTTCATAATGTGCCTGCCAAATCAGAAATTGTGCCTGGGAACAATGTTCCCACGTTCCCGCACTTTGTGCAGCCTGTAGAGTGTAGAGATGTGTAATTTTTTGCGAATATACCTGATGGCAACTGAGAGCAAAATTTGATTGTGATACTTGGTGAGTGGAAGTACCAATTTTTTAGCAATTTGCGATGTTGCATTTTTAATGATTCTCAGTGTATATTTGTGCCAAATGTGGTGACTCGAACATGCAAGGTATTTTCACGTTTTTCACCCTTAAATTTAGAGTGATTTTGGCCTAGAAATATTAATACAATTTCTGGTTATACCTAAAATTTTCATTAGAATTGCACATATTTCTTTCGTACACGTTGTGAGAATACTTGAACAATAAAATTGTGAGGTATCATAGTAATGGCAAAAATGTGTAAAGAAATTTGGAAAATCTGCCAATTTTTGAAAACTTCTGTGTGTGATTTTCGGTACTTTCACAGCTTAAAGTACTGGGTTAAAACTGACAGATATCTCTTCATCTCAGAGCATTTTTTAGGGATTTTCGACTGGGAGACCTGCCGAATCACCTCAAACCATTTGAAGTGCCGTGATGCGCAATATCTTTAGATCTGATGAAGACCGATTAAATGTATAAATTGCATATATATATATCATTAGAGTTTCTGATATGCTTAAGGAGTATGAACTGCCAAAAGGATAATCCTTTTATAAACTGCCAAAAGGATAATCCTTTTATGAACTGCCAAAAGGATAATCCTTTTATGAACTGCCAAAAGGATAATCCTTTTATAAACTGCCAAAAGGATAATCCTTTTATGAACTGCCAAAAGGATAATCCTTTTATGAACTGCCAAAAGGATAATCATTTTATGAACTGCCAAAACGATAATCCTTTTATGAACTGCCAAAACAATAATCCTTTTATAAACTGCCAAAAGGATAATCCTTTTATGAACTGCCAAAAGGATAATCCTTTATGAACTGCCAAAAGGAAAATCCTTTTATGAACTGCCAAAAGGATAATCATTTTATGAATGCCAAAAGGATAATCCCTTTATGAACTGCCAAAAGGATAATCCTTTTATGAACTGCCAAAAGGATAATCCTTTTATGAACTGCCAAAAGGATACTCCTTTTGTGAACTGCCTAAAGGATAATCCTTTTATGAACTGCCAAAAGGATAATCCTTTTTATGAACTGCCAAAAGGATAATCCTTTTATGAACTGCCAAACGGATAATCCTTTTGTAAACTGCCAAAAGGATAATCCTTTTGTTAACTGCCAAAAGGATAATCATTTTATGAATGCCAAAAGGATAATCCTTTTATGAACTGCCAAAAGGATAATCATTTTATGAATGCCAAAAGGATAATCCTTTTATGAACTGCCAAAAGGATAATCCTTTTGTGAACTGCCAAAAGGATAATCCTTTTATGAACAGCCAAAAGGAGAATCCTTTTTATGAACTGCCAAGCGGATAATCCTTTTATGAACTGCCAAATGGATAATCCTTTTGTTAACTGCCAAAAGGATAATCCTTTTATGAACTGCCAAAAGGATAATCATTTTATGAATGCCAAAAGGATAATCCTTTTATGAACTGCCAAAAGGATAATCCTTTTATGAACTGCCAAAAGGATTATCATTTTATGAACTGATGAGGTGACTTCTGATTGTGGAATTGGGCCAAATTCCACCCAATCAAGTTTGTCAAATTTTCTATTTATAAAGATTTAGGATAAGAATGATTCACAACATAAGCAGAAATATATTGCAACGATTGTGAAGAGTATTTTTGATAAGGAAAGAAAATAAATCAGTTTCAAATACGAGGACTTGAAATATAGATAAGCAAGAATGTGTAATTTATGAGACCTTCAAGAAAAATTTGGTCTCCCAGTGGCCCTCGTGCAATATTAGTCACCTTGGTGTCATAAAAACTGATATTGCACTTGGTGCTGTGCAATAACTGTATAGTATTTGCAATTTAAAGATATTTTCGACAAATTCTGATTGTTCCACCGCATGATATTACAGAATAGATGGGAAGAAATCCCATGGGTTCTCATGGTATGCAAGCTGGTCGAATAGTATGCATGTATGTGCCATAATACACCTCGTATATAGGCCTAGAGTGGTACCTGCATTGTAAGACCCCCCTTTTGTAAGACTGACTTGCTTTTTGTGTTCGCCATCTTCCCACACGAAGTAGTATTTTGTGCATTTTGCACCCCGACAAGAGACCGCAACTGCACAAGAGACCTTTTCATGAACGCAGAAGGGGTGGTCTAATGCAGGGCAAAGAGGTAGGCCTCAAGCGTATCAATTTACTGGCAAACGTCCGAAAAAAGAGCAGTTCATTAAATATTTACCATTTGTAGACGGGCAATATGGTCTCACGATCGTAATTAACGAGTTTTGGCACAAAATGCCACCACTCTGAAGTGCTGATGTGCTGTGGACCACTTGCACACATACACGTCATACGCAACGTGTAGTAAAACCTCTCTTTTCTAGAGAGATGCCTCGGGAGAGATGCTGCCATTTTGTTACATATCTGAATAACTTTTCTACACCATTGACATTTATTCTTTTGGAGAAGAAAACGAATTAAAATGTTATGTCACCGCTGAGCTTTTCGCTTCAGAGGTGTCTTCATTCTATGGGAATGATCCTTACAGGATGTCTCCCTTCGGCTCCAGAATCATCGTGAATCTAAAATCATATCCATAATTATTCGAATATCAATTATCTTTATATCTTTACATTCGAACATTATTATTGTATAAAACATTGTGACGAATTATATTATTGTGTAAATTGTGAAGAAAACTAGAATAATAGCTAAGGGGTAAAACTCATCCCCATGGTTTCCATGGCAACGGTTACCCTGGTGCCTTTGCGCAGCCGCAGAGCACCCTGGTGTCAATCCCAGGGGGTAAGCTTGGTTGCCCAAGCAGAAGAGAGCTCGCCTCTGCCAAGGTGGCACGGGGGTCTCTCTCTCCCTGGCGCAGTGACGAATCGTCAGGTAAGGGTATCGTTGTCAGAAGTATGATTAGGGTTTCCCTTAAGGAAGCCATTGGTCATGGTTGATTGAGAAGGTGTTTTTTCAATAGTCTATCTAAATCATTGAGGTATTTGTTATTGTATTGTTATCACACTGGGTATGTAAGGGAATTGGGTAACGTATTGTCTATTGATTTGGTTAACGTGTAACTGTTTATAAAATGAGTATTAAAAGAAGTTATGGATCTTATCTGATATGCCTCTGGTATTTCTTGAGTAGGTGTTTCGTGACGGCAAGTGTCAGGGTGTCTCCCGCAGGATCCCCGGTAATTAGTCCATCTGTTCCATACCGCTCATTAATTGGCGATTAAGCACACCAGACAAAGATTAAAGATGGCATGGAGGAGAGTCCGGTCTGCGGCTTCTTGGCGCTTGTTTGTCGTGTCACGCTGTCTCTTGATTTACCATGCTTATTCAAAATTATAGTGATACCAGAATGGAAAATGATGATGATCACATATATTGCTTTATAATGTGAAATCACATATGTTGTTTACATCCGGGAGGAGGCGTCGGCGCATGAATTTGCCAAACTTGTTGTTAAACACCACAAATAGTTCTGCAGTTACGCACTGCTTCGGTGGTGAATTGTTTGTTTCCTGGGAAATTGGCACCATATTTCTAGTCATTTTATGGTGTGGCAGTGCAAAATTCGCCTATTGTGCAATTTATCCAAGACATTATTTTCTATCATGATTATACGTTAGGACAGAGGGCAGCAGCACCAAGTTCTGTCACTCTCCTAAACGCCACTAGGACAAGTGTCCCAATTTCATGTGTAATGCTTGAGTGATCACACTGATCTCTCTCAGTTTTGTCTTTGTTGCTCTCCAGGCAACATGCTTGGCAGAACTCAAGCACTTAATGCATTTGGCAGCCACAGCACATTTAAGGTATGTGTCTTCTGTAATTTTATCTTAGCCAAATTTACTAGTCATTCATTATATATTTTACGTTACAAATAATAATTAGTAGTTTCCCATTTTCTTATGAATTTGTAGAAAGTTTAATAGCTATATTTCAATCATTTAGCTCACACATGTTTTATTGTTTGGTTAGGTGCCAACATGGCTCACCAGAGAAAACATGTGCTTGTCATTTGCTTCAAGAATCCCATTTTTGGGTAAGCTGGTTGTTCTATCATTATTGTGTTTAATTCATTTATTTACTTAATAGTCATTACCTTTAGTTAATAATTACTTACAGTGTATTCCTTATTAATAGTTTACAACTACTTGAATACAGCTATACACTTATTGTTTGTTAGAAATGGTAAAACTTGTATACATTATGACTTTATGACACAATGTCATTAGCATTTAAATTATGTCAGATATATTATAACCGTTTCATAACTTTGTGACACTATCTCTTATTTCATTCAAGATTTTATATCCAATTACTTATTTTTTGTATTTCCTTTACAGGGTATTTTATGGTGAATAAATCATCTGTAACATAGCAGTGGAGTTTTAATTTATTGCTACAACAATGGTATAAACAATATTTAGTAAGAGTTAATATGGCCAGTAACTCTTTAAAAACATAGTCTGCGCAGCAGCAAACCTTCAGCGAATAACACCTTTAGAAATCAATAACACCATAAAATATGTGTGTTTACCAATATGCAATAGAGGTGGTCAAGTAGTGGCCTTCAATTATCTCTATTTGCCTGTTGCCCTGCCATCTGCTTGCCAGGGTTTTTAAAACTAGGGAAAGGCCTAGCTTATTGGTCTAATTTGCGCATATTATGGTACAGTTTCATGCATGTACAAAGTACAGGTTATGAGCTAGCTGTTGGTTGGAGACCAAAAAAATATAACACTTATATTTTTCTCAAGTTTTTCCAATCATTCAAAAAGTGTTTAAAAAAAATCAAAAAGCACTGCTACCAGCATATTTGATATGTGTAGAAAATGTCATTGCTGTACATGCAATCGTTGGCAAGTTTTGGCTCCGATATGAAAAACAAGAATCAATGGATTCAAAACCGGCCTTTGGCAATTGTATATTCGGGATTGAAATCATGAAGAAGGTGATTTATATATCATTACATGGATTGTTTTGTATTGAGCAGTGATTGCCAGACTGATAGTGTTTGCTGCAGGCCATAAAAACTTTTTGGGGAACCTCTTAGCAATGCCTATACCATATTTCAGAAATGTAAGTGAACTACTAAAAGGACGAGGGTCTGGAGGCAAAAACCGACCGGTTGCCAATTTGTGGCCTATTCCATATAAGGAAATGGGGGTCATAAAATCTTAATTGATCAAGAGAGCTGATTGGTTGCCTGTAAATGATATTAGCCAATTAGAAGAGGGGTAGAAATTGCATAATTATTCCAATGCTATACTTCAACTTCAGAATGCTGTAAAACCTTTGATATTTTGGGGGGTCATAAAGTTATCATATTTCTGACCAATCAGATTGAAAGATGAGCTGCCAATCAAAGTTACAAGACAAAATCCATATTAATTCAATATTTTCCTTAATTTCTTAAGAAATATGAACTTTGGAAAACCAGAAATGGCACTAATTGTGTGATATTGTACAATGAAACGAAATATATGAAAATTATTTAAATAGATGTAATAATATATCTCATTGTATTCCATTGTTTGTGAAGAGGAATGAGAGATGTTGACTGTTTGGAGGTTGGACACAGAATGACCATGGGTTCAACCCTCCCTGCTTTTATACCAGGTCCTAGTCCTTTAAGTCACAGTGGGCACTTTAAAATATGGCATCCATTTTGGCAGCCATCTTGGAAGTTTTCTCATAATTAATGAGGGAACCCCTAAGCAAATCCCCAAACCAAATAATAAAGCCGCAGTGGGCAATTCAAAATATGGTGGCCATTTTGGCAGCCATCTTGGATTTTTCTGAAAAAATTCTTAGGGGAACCCCTAAGTGAACCCCTATACCAAATTGCATAAATCTAAGTGAAATACCAAAGTCAGAGCGGGCAATTCAAAATATGGTGGCCTTTTTGGGAGCCATCCTGGATTTTCCCAAAAATTTTCTGGGGAGTCCCCTACGTGAATCAGTATACCAAATTGTATAAATCTAAGTGAAATATTAAAGTCACAGTGGGCAATTCAAAACATAGGTGGCCATTTTGGCAGCCATCTTTGATTTTTCCAAAAATTTTTGAGGGGAACCCCTAAGTGAACACATCCACTAAACTCCACCAAGAGACCAGAGCCTTTCTCAGTGCATTTCTCATTCTGACAGTATACTTTGACAAACTTTATCATTTTACAGCTTGTAAATTTGATATGCATAAATGAGTGTTTGCTTCCAACAGATTTTGCCACTCTGGACTGTGAGTCATAATAACTGATGAAGTGTCATCTTCCCAAATTTAACATCCATGGGAAACATAGAGGCTGTTTGATTAGTCATGGTGAAGAGAAGGCTATTTGATTTGTCATGTAACTGATCTTAGAATAAAATTAGCATGACAAATCATCAATATGATGATTCACAAAGTGCCATTTCCACAGTGCAACAGCCCACTCAGTTTGGATATCAGTTTTACAGATAGTAAACTAAGGTGGTGTTTTAATTGCAGTCTGCAGAACTGGTTGCAAAAAGACGCTTGCCTCCACAAATAAACGGACCTATAAAAATTCTGGCGGTCTGGTAAACCAGTTTTTACTGGCCCGCATGCCTTGTGATAGGTCAGAGCGAGTTTTAAATGCTGTTAGTATTTCACTTGGATTTATGAAATTTGTTGTAGGGATTCACTTTGGGGTCTCCCTCAAATTTTTTTTTGGAAAAATACAAGATGGCTGCCAAAATGGCTGCCATATTTTGAATTGCCCACTGTGACCTGAGTATTTCACTTAGATTTATGAAATTTGGTACAGGGATAAACATTGCTTGCAGGAATAATTTGGCAATGGTACATAACCACATAATAGCACTGTACAGAAAGCTGGTGAAGAAGTAGACAATGCCAAGTGTTACGCAAACATATTAAATGATCCACTGAGCAACCATGCCTTATCTAGGCATGAACAATTATTTTAAAACACAAACTTGCACTGAAATGGTTTGACTCTCACAGTGCTTTGGAATTATAAGCAATCCTGACACAGGGGCACCTTCTTCAATGAGGCTCACAGGCCCACTGCTGGCTGCAGCTGTTCATTGCACCTGTAACCATGGTAACCCTTTACAGCTAACTGAATCCGGAATCCCCCATTCATAATGGGCAGGTCCATATTTGGCATTGGCCCCAAGTGCTCACTGGGTTGCAGCACTGTGTTCAGAGCCCTGGGCAAGGTAAGTGGACAAGTGGACATGGACGGGACACATTTACACAATGACTAGTGGACAAGAGTCCCATTTCACCAAAAGTAAGCCCTCCTCTAATAACTGGCCTTTGGCCGGTTAAAAATTATAGATGATATTTTTTCTCAAAATTACAAGTAGTATTGAATATATCTATTAGCCAGACAATGAAAAGGCATAACCATATAAGCCATATGTGTACCAAACCTTATCCATGTACATGCAATAGTGACTGAGTCTTGAGCCAGAAACAAAAAATAAATTACTATTATTTTTTCAATATTTCAAAAAGTATATAACATTCTCCATCAGACCTTTCAAAAGGCACAACTGGACCTTATGTGCCATATGTGTACCAAACTTTATCCATGTAAAGCTATGTAAGATTGCAAATGCAATAGTGATCGGGTCTTAGCCCAAAAACCAAACAATATATATTTTAATATTTTTTCTCATTCTTCCAAAAAAGTAAAGGATATCCATCAAAGGGCACAGCCAGACCACAGCGGCCATATCTGTACCAAACTTCATCCATGCACATGCAATAGTGACTGAGTCCTGGCCCGGAAACGAATAAAACATAATTTGTATATTTTTTTATTATTTCAAAAAGTATGGAACATCTATCCATTACACCATCAAACAGGCCATTTTTTAAGTTTGAAAGTGGTGGGGATTTGGCCCACCAGCCCCTGCAAAATCCCCACCACTGACAGAGATTTGCCCCACCAGTAAGTGACCTTTGATTCTAAATTTCACACTAAAATTGTTAAAATGTAGCAATTCGCAGTGCAACTGGAGGTAAATCCATGAAATTTAAATCTATAATTCATTGAATTATTTATTTGTGAGAATAGTTCAAATTGAATTTTTTGTCACCACACACGTCACAATTCTATAACGGGATAGTAAAATGCCCTCTTCGACCGAAATCCCCGCCGCTAAAATTTGCTTAAAAAAGCCCTGCCATCAAAAGGCACAACTAGGCCAGACAAGTTATATATGTACCAAATTTCATGCATGTACATTCAATAGAGGCCGAGTGCTGGCCCGGAAACGATTTATCTGTCCGCCGCCCGCCTGTTTGCTGAAGTTAAAAATATATCCAGGAATTTGCAAGCACTGTTCTGGGCATGTGCAAGGTGTAGTGATACATTCAAATTGACAGGAAGTGAAGGGCCCAGAAATAGCTCTATGATATTACAGTCTTAATTTGTTCCTTGGCAGGGGTGCCGGAACAGGGGGGGCAGGGGGGGGCAATTGCCCCTCCTGCCCTTGTCCAAGGGGGGCAGGGGGGGGCAAGGTTGCCCTTTAGGTATTTAAAAAAAAGCATTATTAGGCCTAATTTTACTAATTTTGGGCACAAATTGCTGAAATTAGTAAGTATATATTCAAATTATCATTGATTCTTTATTCAAATTATCATTGATTCTTTATTGCTTTATTGCTTGCAATAACCTACAAATAGAGTTAGGACGACATAAGCGTCCTTATGTGGAAGCTGAAAATCGCTTGTGCCAAAATTGCAACATGAATGAAGTTGAAGATGAGGAGCACTTCTTAATGGTGTGTCCAAAATGGACATATAACAGACAAAAAATGATAACCATTGTTGTTAACCATATTAATGGCTTCTTAGTACTTGAAAAGAACCAGCAATTCATTACAATCATGAAAAGCAAGACACCGGAGATAAATTTAGCGCTTGGAAATTACTTAAAGCAGTCGTTTAATGACAATTTATAAATATTATATCGTGATGACCTTCAATATTTTGGCAACGGTTGGCAAAACAATTAGTGTAAGAAACTTGATTATCTGATTATTATTGAGTTTTCAAATATATATATAATATATTTAATAGATCTATATAAAAGATTTAGTCAAGATGAATACATTAAAAACATTGTGCATTAGAATATGCTCATATTTTTATTTTTATAACTGTATATATATATATATTGTGTAAATAACTGTACATTTCTATTTATATTTTAATGTATATCTAATATCTAAAAATGAATCTATAGTTTGCATTTAAATTTATACTATGTATCGAATGTACATTTCAAAATTATCTGAAAGGTGCTTAATTGTCTGTTAGTTGGTGCAATTTCTTTTGTTTTATTCATTTATATAGCCTATTATATGAATTTCAATGCTCTTTATATATTATATGAATTTCAATGTTCTTTATATTTTCGTTGAATTTTGATGACACATGTATCTATATGATATTTTTGATGTCAAATAAAATCCTATATATATATATATTTATTAAAATTTTTGTCACGCAAAATTGGCGCGAATACTATTTGCCCTTTTTCGTCCGACCGTCCCTGCCGCCCGCTATTCCTTCCGGCACCCCTGTTCCTTGGTGGACTTTCTGGTCCAATATACCTGTAATAAGTGCAAAGTTTATACTCTGATGTTGTAGCATTAGTGGGGTTGTACATATAAATAAATCTTTATTTTCCCAGTACATGATTTTTGGCTGACCATTTGATCTGACAAACTACTTTTCGTAAACACCAAATCATCCCTAATATCGAGTATTGGATGGATCTAGACTCATCGATGGACTATGCTAATTCTATTAGAGTGTAATCACGTTAAATCGTGGGTTATTCATTCCGCGGCGCCATAGATAGATAGATAGATAGATATGGTAAGTGCAGCCCTCTAAGCCCAGTTCTGGGCGCTCACGAGGGTTGATTGATGAGATGGGAGAGAGAGTGGGAGTCCTCAACATGTTACACATTTACCCCATGTGAGGGATCTTTTACTTGCCCAGCATAGACACTGATACAAGGGGCCGCCAATTTAACGTCTCATCCGAACGACATCCAGCTGGGATTTTGCTCATGAAGGTTCACTGAAAATTTGGGTTCCCCACCGGGGGTTCGAACCCATGCAGGCAAAGACCTTCAGCGGAGCAGGCGGGCACCTAAGCCACTTGGCCACCCCACCAGAATTTTCGGGATCCCTCCCCCTGATGCAGGGACCACTGTATGCAAGTCTATGGCTCAATATGCTCAAGAGAACTGAAAAAAGGCTCATTTTCAGTGCGACTGTAAGTCCCATTGGCCCAATGATGCATAGCCCGTCTAAGATCACCTTTCCCATGCATGTGGTACAAGGTTAACTTATCTATATCTTTTAGTTTGCATGCTACTCACCTGACTATTGGATACCAAAACAGCATCTGCCCTTGTGCATCTGCAACCCAAAACAAGATGCAAGACAAAGGGAAGCAGGTAAAATCCAATGGCCAATGACAGCACACAAGATGGAGCCACTGTACATTTACTGCCATCTGGTGTAAAGCCCTGAACCACACTTCAGTGTCAATCTTTAGGGGAACTTGGTCTCAATGCTGAGGAGTGCATTAAGAATGCAGATCTCATTGGACAGCATACATGTCTCAATATCCTGCCTTTTGCAGCTGATTGGTAAACTGATAATTATCACAAATGGGCCAATGCCAATGCAGAATCTAAATTGCTCAGATGAAATAACATGAAATCATGTGGTATGACCCAAAAGTCACAGTTTTCATGAAGATAAAACTTTTCATATCATGTCACATGTATAAGAGAATTGCTTAACTTCAAACATGACAGCTCATCTATCATTTTGATTTTTGAGGAATTCTGAATATCTTTCTGAAAAGTTTTTCCAAAACAGAAATATATCTTGAAAAATATTTCTAAAAAGCTTTCCCAATCAATTTCTAGACCTTCTGAAATTTGTCTCATCGGACAGTATTTCTAAAATCTTTTCCAATCAATTTCCAGACCTTCTGAAATGTCCCTTATTGGAAAATCTTTCTAAAAGCTTTTTCAATCAATTTCTAGACCTTCTGAAATTTGTTTTATCGGAAAATATTTCTAAAAGCTTTTCCAATCAATTTCCAGACCTTCTGAAATGTCCCTTATTGGAAAATCTTTCTAAAAGCTTTTCCAATCAATTTCTAGACCTTCTGAAATTTGTCTCATCGGAAAATATTTCTAAAAGCTTTTTTAATCAATTTCTAGACCTTCTGAAATTTGTCTCATCGGAAAATATTTCTAAAAGCTTTTCGAATCAATTTCCAGACCTTCTGAAATGTCCCTTATTTGAAAATAATTCTGAAAGCTTCTCCAATCAATTTCTAGACCTTCTGAAATGTCGCTCATTGGAAAATCTTTCTAAAAGACTTTTCAATCAATTTATAGACCTTCTCAAATTTGTCTCATCGGAAAATATTTCTTAAATCTTGTTCAATCAATTTCTAGACCTTCTGAAATGTCCCATATTGGAAAATCTTTCTAAAATCTTGCTCAATCAATTTCTAGCCCTTCTGAAATGTCCCTTATTGGAAAATCTTTCTTAAATCTTGTTCAATCAATTTCTAGACCTTCTGAAATGTCCCTTATTTGAAAATATTTCTTAAATCTTGGTCAATCAATTTCTAGACCTTCTGAAATGTCCCTTGTTAAGTCTTTCTAAAAGCTCTTTCAATCAATTTTTGTTCCTTATTGGAAAATCTTTCTGAAAGCTTTCCCATTCAATTTGCAGTCCTCCTTTCCAATACATTTTTTGACCTTCTGAAATGTCACTTATTGGAAAATCTTTCTCAAAGCTTTTTCAATCAATTTCCAGACCTTCTGAAATTTGTCTTATCGGAAAATATTTCTAAAAGCTTTTCCAATCAATTTCCAGTCCTCCTTTCCAATTGATTTCAATTATAGACCTTCTGAAATGTCCCTTATTGGAAAATCTTTCTCAAAGCTTTTCCAATCAAGTTCCAGTCCTTCTTTCCAATCAATTTCCAGACCTTCTGAAATGTGTCCAGTCTTCCTTTTCATAAACTAGCAAAGAGCCAAGGACTAGAATTTTAAAAATCAAACAGTGAAGAGTCAAATGCAAGATGGAAGGTTGCTGTTCAAGATTCATCACTCACATTCAAATTAAAAAAATTTGCAGTAGGGGAGAGCGAGGCACAGTGAGACACTTTTTTTGTTCACCCTTAGATCATTACATAGGGTCTGTGTACCAAGACCAGACTAGTGTCAGTCAAAAATCATGTCTCTAGTATCTTAGGATATTTTTTTTCAAGTGCGCATCTTGAAAATGAAGAAATTACCAAAAAAATTATAGGAGGTGTCATTGACGTCATTCAAACTGAATAAAATTCGGAAAAACAATTGAAATATGTTTTGATAGCAATAATCTTCAGTTATTACATTTTTCAAGTTTTGTTTTGTGAAAGTCTGGTAATAAAGCCTATGCAAATGAAGGTGTCAAATAGTTTCCGAAGACTGTTGGGATTCTTATGCGAATATATCACATAATGCTTCTTTCACTTAATTTTTGTGCATGATTCTTCGAATATCTTTTGAAAAATGGAAATAATATATCTGAGTGCAAATTTTTCACATCCCTTGGGAAAAAATAGGTCAGCTTATTGTTCATTTTTCAGAAATTAACAAAACATCATGAGGTATTGGGGGATCACTTCCTGACATCAATTTCTGTTGTTTAGTTGGCCTATCAAAGCTCAATTTGCCATATTTTGGAGAAATATCTAAGTGTATGTTTTCTTTTGACCCATCAAAGTTTGAACATTTTTAATTTGGAGCCTCTTAACCCTTGTAGCCGCAATGGGGGCCTCAGAGGCCCCCCTGGGACTTTTCGCTTTAATACCTCGCACAATATTTGGTCAATCGCATATCAGATTTCATGTATTCCTAGTCCAACTAATCGTTAACAACATCCAGATGTTGCGAATTGATTGATATTGAACATGGTCACTGACGATAGTTTGAGCATTTTTCCGTCACAAAGCCGCAATGGGGGCCTCGTAGGCCCCCACCCTTGAGCATGTCATATGAGTTTTAGAAAAAAACTGCAACTGTACTGTCACTTATTACAGATCAGATTATGGTCCGTACAATCACTTTTTTATGTTTGGAGAGCTGATATTTGTCTGTCAGTCCATATCAACACAATTAAAATTATATATATTAGCATTTCGAGTAAAATTCTGATTAATTTACCTGAAGAGGGACAAAATTGACCTTTTAGGGTTCTTAAACCTACAAAAATGAATCTAGCATCATCAAAAACTCCTACAGTGATGATTTTGTAAATGTAGCTGGTATGATAGAAGTGCAGGGGATCACTCCGTAACTGCAGATTTTGCTGTTTTTCAAAACTTGAAAAACATGCCATGTTAACAGGGCAATTTCTCAAATTGGTGAGCACTTATATTAACCATATTTGGTAAGAAATTTGGCAGAACACTATTGATTTTATATATCTGGTGAGAAAACTATGGGAAGATGTCAATTCTCAAAAACTGAATTTTTCCGAATTTCCGTAAAAAATCATGTTACTGACCGCATTTCCAAATTTTTTTCACAAGTTACCGGAAATTCATCAGTTTTGTCTGACGTAGTGATACTTCAGTAATCATTCATTCAACAAACTTTTTTTTCACCAAAAATCCATAGCCCCTTTAACCAAAAGATTATCCGCTTCTCCCCTAAATAGGGAGGTAATTGTGGGAAATCGTCTTATTTTCTAGGAGGTAGCACTATACCAAGGTCACAGAAATATGTCAGGTCTCATTCTGAGATTAGCCATTGAGCCTCATTCTGAGATTAGCAAGATGGCGGCCTGAGGACCCAGCAGGGTAGGCAGAAGGAGTGAGATTAAATGAGGATGAATAAGAAAGGACAGATTAGAGAATGCGCTTTCTTGAATCTCCCCTTTCCAGTGTAATCACAATTTTGTTAAAAAATAATAATTTTGGGCTGGCTAAATGCTATGTGGCAACAGGCCTGGGGAGGGTGAGTGACACCAACGCCATCTGGTATATATCGGACATACACATCAATGCACGTTTGCTGCTGATGCTTCCGATGTTTCTGTCATCGTCAATGTTATGGTTTTTTGGGGTCATTTGATGGAACTTTTGCAAAGTGACCCTAGACAAAAAAAGGACTTTTAAAACAGGGTTGCATAATGGCAAATGTATGCAGTCAAGATTTAGGTGATTGTTTCATGAGTGTAAATGATGAGATTATTTATTTTGAATGTAGATTCTCGATCTCCGGAGTCCGGATTCATTAGAGTTATGAATTTACATTCAGGAGAATTGGTATAAATTGTCAGAATTTTTGGCAACTTCGCATCGTCTTCATCGTGAATGTGACAGAGGACTAGAGCTCGCATGACGACTCAGCCCCACAGCACATTCACTGATGAAGACGTTGAGAAATTGTCGAAAATTCTGACAATTTATACCAATTCTGCTGAAGGTAAATTTATCACTATAATTATTTATTTGTTTTGTTAGCATTTCTTGAAAGCTCCTCTCCGGATCAAGCAGTTCATGTCTGATGACATCACAATGACCATTGTCATAAATATATTGTTACAAGTTAACAATTTCTTACAGTGGTGATGATGTTATATAAGCTCACCTAGCACAAGAACAGCTCATTCTGTTTGGTGCTCCTGTCTCTTATTTAAATACCTAAAATACCTTCCAAAATAGCCTTAAAATTTCAGTCTTGTCTATAACAACCTCTAATGACACATTTCAGGGATTTAAATCAACATATAAATGTGTCCAACATTGAAAATAATAATTTCCATACCCCGTGATTGTAAGAAGTGAATAAAAATTAAAAGTTAATGACTGAAACGGATCACCCAAGTAAGAAATCATGACAACACTTTGTTGATAATCAAAATTGGATAAAAAATAAGAGTGATAAGCAAAATTGGTGGGAAATGAAGTGTTACTATATCAAACTTAGGCCCACAAAGTTGAAGCATTATCGGAACTCAATAAAACTTCTGAAAATCTTATTTATAGAATTAGACCTGTGATACAAAATGATTATTTTTGCAGACAAAACTTTGACCTTTTAACTATGGATATTTCATGAATTTTTACAGAAATTTGGAAACTTACAGTTTTTGAAATGGCTGAATTTTTGGAAATTTCAAATTTTCCCACAAATTTCTCACCAGATATATGAAATCAAAGTATTCTGCCAATTTTCCCTAACAAATATAGTCAATATGAGTGCTTACCAATTTGAGAAATTGCCCTCTAAACATGGGATGTTTTTCAAATTTTGAAAAACAGAAAAATCTACGGTTTTGGAGTGATCCTTCCTGGAGTATCCATATTATCAAAATATCTGCATTTCCCACAATTTTCTCCCCTGATTTACTAAATATAGGTGTTTTTTCATGAGTGATCATGTGAAATGGCTAAAATGGAAGTGTTGCAATGTCAGACTTGGGCACACAAAATTGATACATTTCCGCCAACTTATCAAAATTAGTGAAAAATTAAATTTTGAAAATTAGCCCTATGATACAAATGAATAATTTTTTTTAGATGAAACTATGACTAATTTACTGTATAATCGTTTTTTTTATAAATTAAAATCAAATTATGAAAATAGGGTTGGTACTACATTGACCTTTCGCCTGTGGGAATTTCATGATTATTTATGGAAATTTGGAAAATTACAGTTTTTGAAATGACTGAATATCTGAAAATTCACATTTTCACACAAATTTCTCAACAGATATATAGAATCCAAGTGTTATGCCAATTTTCTAACAAAATATGGTCAAAATAAGTGCTCACAAATTTGAGAAATTGCCCTCTTAACATGACATGTTTTTCAAATTTTGAAAAACAGCAAAATCTGCAGTTTCGGATTGACCCCCCTGGAGTATTTTCAAAATTTCTTCATTTCCCACAATTATCTCCCCTGATTTACTAAATATAGGTGTTTTTCCATGAATGATCATGGAAACTGTTTAACATAAAAGCGTTACTATGTCAGACATAGGCCCACAAAATTGATACATTTCCAGAAACTTATCAAAATTTGTGAAAAACTAGATTTTGAAAATTAGCCGTGCAATACAAAATAATTGTTTTTTTCCAGATGAAACTTAACTAATTTACTGAATAATTGTGATTTTCATTGATTTCAATCAAAATTATGATAATAGGGTTGGTACAACTTTGACCTTTTGACTATGGAAATTTCATGATTTTTTACGGAAATTCGGAAAATTACAGTTTTTGAAATTGCTGATTTATCTGAAAATTCACATTTTCCCACGGTTTTCTCACCAGATATCTAAAATCCAAGTATTCTGCTCATTTTTTAACCAAATACTGTCAATCCTAGACCCGCACAAATTTGAGAAATTGCCCTCTTAACATGACATATTTTTCAAATTTTGAAAAACACTAAATCTGCAGTTTCGGAGTGACCCCCCTGGAGTACCATATTTTCAAAATTTCTTCATTTCCCACAATTATCTCACCTGATTTACTAAATATAGGTGTTTTTCCATGAATGATAATGGAAATTGTTTAACATGGAAGTGTTACTATGTCAGACATAGGCCCACAAAATTGATTCCTTTCCCGAAACTTATCAAAATTTGTGAAAAACTAAATTTTGAAAATTAGCCGTTTGATACAAAATAATATTTTTTTCCAGATGAAACTTAAATAATTTACTGAATAAAGGTAATTTTCCTTAATTTCAATCAAAATTATGATAATAGGGTTGGTACTACTTTGACCTTTTGACTATGGAAATATCATGATTTTTTACGGAAATTCGGAAAATTACAGTTTTTGAAATGGCTGAATTATCAGAAAATTCAAATTTTCCCACGGTTTTCTCACCAGATATCTAAAATCCAAGTAATCTGCTAATTTTCTAACCAAATATTGCCAATCCTAGACCCGCACAAGATTGAGAAATTGCCCTCGAAACATGGCATGTTTTTCAAATTTTGAAAAATACAAAATCTGCAGTTTCGGAGTGACCCCCCCAAAGTAGCCTTTTTAGTGAAATTAATAAATAGAGGTGATTTATTGTTAAAAACAATGCTAGCCTTCATCCAAACCCAGTTTGGATTGTTCTTGTTAATTTTTTCTAGCATTCAGAGAGGGCTGAACATCAGCCACTTTTTTGTTGAAGAAATGAGGATTTTTGTGAAAAATGGCTTCCCGACACCCCTATTTTGAGGCCCCCCTGTGAGAAAAGTATTCTGAGTTTTGAAGTTCCAACTTCAGATTTCTTCGTTTAAGAGGTGGTCTGGTCACTACGTAAAATTTCAGGCCATTCCGAGAACGTCATCCGAACAGCTCTGCATGATTTTCTCTGAGACAACTCATTAAATAAAAAACAAAGGTTGACCAATCAGTTATGAAGATATTAGCATAAAGGTGATGGACACAATCAAACCACTAAAATAAAGAACAAAGGGAGACCAATCAGTTATAAGGATATTAGCAATGTGGACCAATCAGTTATAAAGATATTAGCATACAGGTGATGGACACAATCAAACCACTTAAATAAAGAACAAAGGGAGACCAATCAGTTATAAGGATATTAGCAATGTGGACCAATCAGTTATAAAGATATTAGCAATGTGGGCCAATCACTGTTCAGTTATAAAGATATTAGCATAAAGGTGATGGACACAACCAAACCACTTAAATAAAGAACAAAGGGAGACCAATCAGTTATAAGGATATTAGCAATGTGGACCAATCAGTTATAAAGATATTAGCATAAAGGTGATGGACACAATCAAATCACTTAAATAAAGAACAATGGGTGACCAATCAGTTATAAAGATATTAGCATAAAGGTGAAAGACACAATCAAACCACTTAAATAAAGAACAAAGGGCGACCAGTCAGTTATGAAGATATTAGCATAAAGGTGAAGGACACAATCAAACCACTTTAATAAAAAACAAAGGTTGACCAATCAGTTATAAAGATATTAGCATAAAGGTGATGGACACAATCAAACCACTTTAAAACTAAGAACAAAGGGTGACCAATCAGTTATAAGGATATTAGCAATGTGGGCCAATCAGTTATAAAGATATTAGCAATGTGGGCCAATCACTGTTCAGTTATAAAGATATTAGCATAAAGGTGATGGACACAACCAAACCACTTAAATAAAGAACAAAGGGAGACCAATCAGTTATAAGGATATTAGCAATGTGGACCAATCAGTTATAAAGATATTAGCATTAAGGTGATGGACACAATCAAATCACTTAAATAAAGAACAAGGGTGACCAATCAGTTATAAAGATATTAGCATAAAGGTGATGGACACAATCAAACCACTTAAATAAAGAACAAAGGGTGACCAATCAGTTATAAAGATATTAGCAATGTGGACCAATCAGTTATAAAGATATTAGCATAAAGGTGATGGACACAATCAAATCACTTAAGAACAAAGGGTGACCAATCAGTTATAAAGATATTAGCAATGTGGACCAATCAGTTATGAAGATATTAGCATAAAGGTAATGGACACAATCAAACCACTTAAATAAAGAACAAAGGTTGACCAATCAGTTATAAAGATATTAGCATAAAGGTGATGGACACAATCAAACCAGTTAAATAAAGAACAAAGGGTGACCAATCAGTTATAAAAATATTAGCATAAAGGTGATGGACACAATCAAATCACTTAAATAAAGAACAAAGGGTGACCAATCAGTTATAAAGATATTAGCAATGTGGACCAATCAGTTATGAAGATATTAGCATAAAGGTGATGGACACAATCAAACCACTTAGATAAAGAACAAAGGGAGACCAATCAGTTATAAGGATATTAGCAATGTGGACCAATCAGTTATAAAGATATTAGCAATGTGGGCCAATCACTGTTCAGTTATAAAGATATTAGCATAAAGGTGATTGACACAACCAAACCACTTAAATAAAGAACAAAGGGAGACCAATCAGTTATAAGGATATTAGCAATGTGGACCAATCAGTTATAAAGATATTAGCATAAAGGTGATGGACACAATCAAATCACTTAAATAAAGAACAAAGGGTGACCAATCAGTTATAAAGATATAAGCATAAAGGTGACGGACACAATCAAACCACTTAAATAAAGAACAAAGGGCGACCAGTCAGTTATGAAGATATTAGCATAAAGGTGAAGGACACAATCAAACCACTTAAATAAAGAACAAAGGGAGACCAATCAGTTATAAGGATATTAGCAATGTGGACCAATCAGTTATAAAGATATTAGCATAAAGGTGATTGACACAATCAAACCACTTAAATACAGAACAAAAGTTGACCAATCAGTTATGAAGATATTAACATAAAGGTGATGGACACAATCAAACCACTTAAATAAGAACAAAGGGTGACCAATCAGTTATAAGGATATTAGCAATGTGGACCAATCAGTTATAAAGATATTAGCATAAAGGTGATGGACACAATCAAACCACTTAAATAAAAAACAAAGGTTGACCAATCAGTTATAAAGATATTAGCATAAAGGTGATGGACACAATCAAACCACTTTAAAACTAAGAACAAAGGGTGACCAATCAGTTATAAGGATATTAGCAATGTGGGCCAATCAGTTATAAAGATATTAGCAATGTGGGCCAATCACTGTTCAGTTATAAAGATATTAGCATAAAGGTGATGGACACAACCAAACCACTTAAATAAAGAACAAAGGGAGACCAATCAGTTATAAGGATATTAGCAATGTGGACCAATCAGTTATAAAGATATTAGCATTAAGGTGATGGACACAATCAAATCACTTAAATAAAGAACAAAGGGTGACCAATCAGTTATAAAGATATTAGCATAAAGGTGATGGACACAATCAAACCACTTAAATAAAGAACAAAGGGTGACAAATCAGTTATAAAGATATTAGCAATGTGGACCAATCAGTTATAAAGATATTAGCATAAAGGTGATGGACACAATCAAATCACTTAAGTAAGAACAAAGGGTGACCAATCAGTTATAAAGATATTAGCAATGTGGACCAATCAGTTATGAAGATATTAGCATAAAGGTGATGGACACAATCAAACCACTTAAATAAAGAACAAATGTTGACCAATCAGTTATAAAGATATTAGCATAAAGGTGATGGACACAATCAAACCACTTAAATAAAGAACAAAGGGTGACCAATCAGTTATAAAGATATTAGCATAAAGGTGATGGACACAATCAAATCACTAAAATAAAGAACAAAGGGTGACCAATCAGTTATAAAGATATTAGCAATGTGGACCAATCAGTTATGAAGATATTAGCATAAAGGTGATGGACACAATCAAACCACTTAAATAAAGAACAAAGGGTGACCAATCAGTTATAAAGATATTAGCATAAAGGTGATGGCCACAATCAAACCACTTAAGTAAGAACAAAGGGTGACCAATCAGTTATAAGGATATTAGCAATGTGGACCAATCAGTTATAAAGATATTAGCATAAAGGTGATGGACACAATCAAACCACTTAAATAAAGAACAAAGGGAGACCAATCAGTTATAAGGATATTAGCAATGTGGACCAATCAGTTATAAAGATATTAGCATAAAGGTGATGGACACAATCAAATCACTTAAATAAAGAACAAAGGGTGACCAATCAGTTATGAAGATATTAGCATAAAGGTGAAAGACACAATCAAACCACTTAAATAAAGAACAAGGGTGACCAATCAGTTATAAAGATATTAGCAATGTGGGCCAATCAGTTATAAAGATATTAGCATTAAGGTGATGGACACAATCAAACCACTTAAATAAAGAACAAAGGGAGACCAATCAGTTATGAGGATATTAGCAATGTGGACCAATCAGTTATAAAGATATTAGCATAAAGGCGATGGACACAATCAAATCACTTAAATAAAGAACAAAGGGTGACCAATCAGTTATAAAGATATTAGCAATGTGGACCAATCAGTTATGAAGATATTAGCATAAAGGTGATGGACAGAATCAAATCACTTAAATAAAGAACAAAGGGTGACCAATCAGTTATAAAGATATTAGCATAAAGGTGATGGCCACAATCAAACCACTTAAGTAAGAACAAAGGGTGACCAATCAGTTATAAGGATATTAGCAATGTGGGCCAATCAGTTATAAAGATATTAGCAATGTGGGCCAATCACTGTTCAGTTATAAAGATATTAGCATAAAGGTGATGGACACAACCAAACCACTTAATTAAAGAACAAAGGGAGACCAATCAGTTATAAGGATATTAGCAATGTGGACCAATCAGTTATAAAGATATTAGCATAAAGGTGATGGACACAATCAAATCACTAAAATAAAGAACAAAGGGTGACCAATCAGTTATAAAGATATTAGCAATGTGGACCAATCAGTTATGAAGATATTAGCATAAAGGTGATGGACACAATCAAACCACTTAAATAAAGAACAAAGGGTGACCAATCAGTTATAAAGATATTAGCATAAAGGTGATGGCCACAATCAAACCACTTAAGTAAGAACAAAGGGTGACCAATCAGTTATAAGGATATTAGCAATGTGGACCAATCAGTTATAAAGATATTAGCATAAAGGTGATGGACACAACCAAACCACTTAAATAAAGAACAAAGGGAGACCAATCAGTTATAAGGATATTAGCAATGTGGACCAATCAGTTATAAAGATATTAGCATAAAGGTGATGGACACAATCAAATCACTTAAATAAAGAACAAAGGGTGACCAATCAGTTATGAAGATATTAGCATAAAGGTGAAAGACACAATCAAACCACTTAAATAAAGAACAAGGGTGACCAATCAGTTATAAAGATATTAGCAATGTGGGCCAATCAGTTATAAAGATATTAGCATACAGGTGATGGACACAATCAAACCACTTAAATAAAGAACAAAGGGAGACCAATCAGTTATAAGGATATTAGCAATGTGGACCAATCAGTTATAAAGATATTAGCAATGTGGGCCAATCACTGTTCAGTTATAAAGATATTAGCATAAAGGTGATGGACACAACCAAACCACTTAAATAAAGAACAAAGGGAGACCAATCAGTTATAAGGATATTAGCAATGTGGACCAATCAGTTATAAAGATATTAGCATAAAGGTGATGGACACAATCAAATCACTTAAATAAAGAACAAAGGGTGACCAATCAGTTATAAAGATATTAGCATAAAGGTGAAAGACACAATCAAACCACTTAAATAAAGAACAAAGGGCGACCAGTCAGTTATGAAGATATTAGCATAAAGGTGAAGGACACAATCAAACCACTTTAATAAAAAACAAAGGTTGACCAATCAGTTATAAAGATATTAGCATAAAGGTGATGGACACAATCAAACCACTTTAAAACTAAGAACAAAGGGTGACCAATCAGTTATAAGGATATTAGCAATGTGGGCCAATCAGTTATAAAGATATTAGCAATGTGGGCCAATCACTGTTCAGTTATAAAGATATTAGCATAAAGGTGATGGACACAACCAAACCACTTAAATAAAGAACAAAGGGAGACCAATCAGTTATAAGGATATTAGCAATGTGGACCAATCAGTTATAAAGATATTAGCATTAAGGTGATGGACACAATCAAATCACTTAAATAAAGAACAAGGGTGACCAATCAGTTATAAAGATATTAGCATAAAGGTGATGGACACAATCAAACCACTTAAATAAAGAACAAAGGGTGACCAATCAGTTATAAAGATATTAGCAATGTGGACCAATCAGTTATAAAGATATTAGCATAAAGGTGATGGACACAATCAGATCCCTTAAGAACAAAGGGTGACCAATCAGTTATAAAGATATTAGCAATGTGGACCAATCAGTTATGAAGATATTAGCATAAAGGTAATGGACACAATCAAACCACTTAAATAAAGAACAAAGGTTGACCAATCAGTTATAAAGATATTAGCATAAAGGTGATGGACACAATCAAACCAGTTAAATAAAGAACAAAGGGTGACCAATCAGTTATAAAAATATTAGCATAAAGGTGATGGACACAATCAAATCACTTAAATAAAGAACAAAGGGTGACCAACCAGTTATAAAGATATTAGCAATGTGGACCAATCAGTTATGAAGATATTAGCATAAAGTTGATGGACACAATCAAACCACTTAGATAAAGAACAAAGGGAGACCAATCAGTTATAAGGATATTAGCAATGTGGACCAATCAGTTATAAAGATATTAGCAATGTGGGCCAATCACTGTTCAGTTATAAAGATATTAGCATAAAGGTGATTGACACAACCAAACCACTTAAATAAAGAACAAAGGGAGACCAATCAGTTATAAGGATATTAGCAATGTGGACCAATCAGTTATAAAGATATTAGCATAAAGGTGATGGACACAATCAAATCACTTAAATAAAGAACAAAGGGTGACCAATCAGTTATAAAGATATAAGCATAAAGGTGACGGACACAATCAAACCACTTAAATAAAGAACAAAGGGCGACCAGTCAGTTATGAAGATATTAGCATAGAGGTGAAGGACACAATCAAACCACTTAAATAAAGAACAAAGGGAGACCAATCAGTTATAAGGATATTAGCAATGTGGACCAATCAGTTATAAAGATATTAGCATAAAGGTGATGGACACAATCAAACCACTTAAATAAAAAACAAAGATTGACCAATCAGTTATAAAGATATTAGCATAAAGGTGATGGACACAATCAAACCACTTTAAAACTAAGAACAAAGGGTGACCAATCAGTTATAAGGATATTAGCAATGTGGGCCAATCAGTTATAAAGATATTAGCAATGTGGGCCAATCAGTTATAAAGATATTAGCATTAAGGTGATGGACACAATCAAATCACTTAAATAAAGAACAAAGGGTGACCAATCAGTTATAAAGATATTAGCATAAAGGTGATGGACACAATCAAACCACTTAAATAAAGAACAAAGGGTGACCAATCAGTTATAAAGATATTAGCAATGTGGACCAATCAGTTATAAAGATATTAGCATAAAGGTGATGGACACAATCAAATCACTTAAGTAAGAACAAAGGGTGACCAATCAGTTATAAAGATATTAGCAATGTGGACCAATCAGTTATGAAGATATTAGCATAAAGGTGATGGACACAATCAAACCACTTAAATAAAGAACAAAGGTTGACCAATCAGTTATAAAGATATTAGCATAAAGGTGATGGACACAATCAAACCACTTAAATAAAGAACAAAGGGTGACCAATCAGTTATAAAGATATTAGCATAAAGGTGATGGACACAATCAAATCACTAAAATAAAGAACAAAGGGTGACCAATCAGTTATAAAGATATTAGCAATGTGGACCAATCAGTTATGAAGATATTAGCATAAAGGTGATGGACACAATCAAACCACTTAAATAAAGAACAAAGGGTGACCAATCAGTTATAAAGATATTAGCATAAAGGTGATGGCCACAATCAAACCACTTAAGTAAGAACAAAGGGTGACCAATCAGTTATAAGAATTTTAGCAATGTGGACCAATCAGTTATAAAGATATTAGCATAAAGGTGATGGACACAATCAAACCACTTAAATAAAGAACAAAGGGAGACCAATCAGTTATAAGGATATTAGCAATGTGGACCAATCAGTTATAAAGATATTAGCATAAAGGTGATGGACACAATCAAATCACTTAAATAAAGAACAAAGGGTGACCAATCAGTTATGAAGATATTAGCATAAAGGTGAAAGACACAATCAAACCACTTAAATAAAGAACAAGGGTGACCAATCAGTTATAAAGATATTAGCAATGTGGGCCAATCAGTTATAAAGATATTAGCATTAAGGTGATGGACACAATCAAACCACTTAAATAAAGAACAAAGGGAGACCAATCAGTTATGAGGATATTAGCAATGTGGACCAATCAGTTATAAAGATATTAGCATAAAGGCGATGGACACAATCAAATCACTTAAATAAAGAACAAAGGGTGACCAATCAGTTATAAAGATATTAGCAATGTGGACCAATCAGTTATGAAGATATTAGCATAAAGGTGATGGACAGAATCAAATCACTTAAATAAAGAAAAAAGGTGACCAATCAGTTATAAAGATATTAGCATAAAGGTGATGGCCACAATCAAACCACTTAAGTAAGAACAAAGGGTGACCAATCAGTTATAAGGATATTAGCAATGTGGGCCAATCAGTTATAAAGATATTAGCAATGTGGGCCAATCACTGTTCAGTTATAAAGATATTAGCATAAAGGTGATGGACACAACCAAACCACTTAAATAAAGAACAAAGGGAGACCAATCAGTTATAAGGATATTAGCAATGTGGACCAATCAGTTATAAAGATATTAGCATAAAGGTGATGGACACAATCAAATCACTAAAATAAAGAACAAAGGGTGACCAATCAGTTATAAAGATATTAGCAATGTGGACCAATCAGTTATGAAGATATTAGCATAAAGGTGATGGACACAATCAAACCACTTAAATAAAGAACAAAGGGTGACCAATCAGTTATAAAGATATTAGCATAAAGGTGATGGCCACAATCAAACCACTTAAGTAAGAACAAAGGGTGACCAATCAGTTATAAGGATATTAGCAATGTGGACCAATCAGTTATAAAGATATTAGCATAAAGGTGATGGACACAACCAAACCACTTAAATAAAGAACAAAGGGAGACCAATCAGTTATAAGGATATTAGCAATGTGGACCAATCAGTTATAAAGATATTAGCATAAAGGTGAAAGACACAATCAAACCACTTAAATAAAGAACAAGGGTGACCAATCAGTTATAAAGATATTAGCAATGTGGGCCAATCAGTTATAAAGATATTAGCATTAAGGTGATGGACACAATCAAATCACTTAAGTAAGAACAAAGGGTGACCAATCAGTTATAAAGATATTAGCAATGTGGACCAATCAGTTATGAAGATATTAGCATAAAGGTGATGGACACAATCAAACCACTTAAATAAAGAACAAAGGTTGACCAATCAGTTATAAAGATATTAGCATAAAGGTGATGGACACAATCAAACCACTTAAATAAAGAACAAAGGGTGACCAATCAGTTATAAAGATATTAGCATAAAGGTGATGGACACAATCAAATCACTAAAATAAAGAACAAAGGGTGACCAATCAGTTATAAAGATATTAGCAATGTGGACCAATCAGTTATGAAGATATTAGCATAAAGGTGATGGACACAATCAAACCACTTAAATAAAGAACAAAGGGTGACCAATCAGTTATAAAGATATTAGCATAAAGGTGATGGCCACAATCAAACCACTTAAGTAAGAACAAAGGGTGACCAATCAGTTATAAGGATATTAGCAATGTGGACCAATCAGTTATAAAGATATTAGCATAAAGGTGATGGACACAACCAAACCACTTAAATAAAGAACAAAGGGAGACCAATCAGTTATAAGGATATTAGCAATGTGGACCAATCAGTTATAAAGATATTAGCATAAAGGTGATGGACACAATCAAATCACTTAAATAAAGAACAAAGGGTGACCAATCAGTTATGAAGATATTAGCATAAAGGTGAAAGACACAATCAAACCACTTAAATAAAGAACAAGGGTGACCAATCAGTTATAAAGATATTAGCAATGTGGGCCAATCAGTTATAAAGATATTAGCATTAAGGTGATGGACACAATCAAACCACTTAAATAAAGAACAAAGGGAGACCAATCAGTTATGAGGATATTAGCAATGTGGACCAATCAGTTATAAAGATATTAGCATAAAGGCGATGGACACAATCAAATCACTTAAATAAAGAACAAAGGGTGACCAATCAGTTATAAAGATATTAGCATAAAGGTGATGGCCACAATCAAACCACTTAAGTAAGAACAAAGGGTGACCAATCGGTTATAAGGATATTAGCAATGTGGGCCAATCAGTTATAAAGATATTAGCAATGTGGGCCAATCACTGTTCAGTTATAAAGATATTAGCATAAAGGTGATGGACACAACCAAACCACTTAAATAAAGAACAAAGGGAGACCAATCAGTTATAAGGATATTAGCAATGTGGACCAATCAGTTATAAAGATATTAGCATAAAGGTGATGGACACAATCAAATCACTTAAATAAAGAACAAAGGTTGACCAATCAGTTATGAAGATATTAGCATAAAGGTGAAGGACACAATCAAACCACTTAAATAAAGAACAAGGGTGACCAATCAGTTATAAAGATATTAGCAATGTGGACACAATCAAACCACTTAAATAAAGAACAAAGGGTGACCAATCAGTTATGAAGATATTAGCATAAAGGTGAAGGACACAATCAAACCACTTAAATAAAGAACAAGGGTGACCAATCAGTTATAAGGATATTAGCAATGTGGACCAATCAATTATAAAGATATTAGCATAAAGGTGAAGGACACAAGCAAAACACTTAAATAAAGAACAAAGGGTGACCAATCAGTTATTAAGATATTAGCATAAAGGTGATGGACACAATCAAACCACTTAAATAAAGAACAAAGGTTGACCAATCAGTTATAAAGATATTAGCATAAAGGTGACGGACCCAATCAAACCACTTAAATAAAGCACAAAGGTTGACCAATCAGTTATGAAGGTATTAGCATAAAGGTGATGGACACAATCAAATCACTTAAATAAAGAACAAAGGGTGACCAATCACTTATAAAGATATTAGCATAAAGGTGATGGACACAATCAAACCGCTTAAATAAAGAACAAAGGTTGACCAATCAGTTATTAAGATATTAGCAATGTGGGCTCCAGAAAAAAGCAAATGGTGAAAACAATCTCAACAAATTTCTCTTTACCACAAAGGTTGAAAAGAGGCAATAGTACCATATTTGTACCAGGATCAATTTTAAAGTATTTCTATTAACAACACAAATTATCACCCCCGCTGTTCTCGAGCCTCCTCATGGCGGAGGGCGGTAACACAAAGGTGACAACCTCTATCCTTGGTGGCCAACATGAGAGAGTGCGCATGCATGGTGTGTCCCTATCTTACAGGGGAATATCAAGGAATATGTTATTTACCATGTTTCCAAACCGGAACGTACATCAACCGCCATTCAACCGGGTAACCAAGGTGTGAGTAACTCAGCCGGTAACCAGGCTGAGATCGAAAAGTTTGTGACTGGAATACCAAGATTTCAATGGACAAGGACATCTACGGATGACTTGACTTACCCTGATCACCCTCAGAGCTGTCAATGACTGAACAGTGAACATTTGTTTGTTATAAAAGGTTTCACACAATCACTGTAAGACCTATCATCTGTTGCTGTTTACCAAACAATTGCAGACCTTTGTGACAAGACTGTCGCAGATAGCATGAAGCGCCAAACCAATGGCACATTTCTCCTGAAACCTTGCTCTGAGCTTTCACATGGTGTGAATTGTTCAGGGAACCATCCTGCCTTTAGCAACGAAAGCAGAGTCACCAAGAAGGAAAAAGAAATCCTACAACCACAGGCATTATAATTTCTTACAAAAAGCTCACATTGCTAAGCGTATCCTGTATACAATACATACAAGGTTGGCAACTCTCTCAAGATTCCTGGTTTGAGAATTCCTGCTGTAATGCTGTCTCAAGCAAGAGCATGAATTCTCAAACCAGGAGTTGCCAACCTTGTATATAAATTCAATAAGTGCATTGACAAGCTTTTTTCTCAAAATGATTGTAATGCCTGTGCCTACAACTACGGACTGAAAGACCAATCTGGTATCACGAAGCCAGACACCTTGTAGAACAGGACATGGACAAACCTGGCCTAGTAGCAGATTACACTAGACCAGCTCTTCATTCATCAACCCCAGAGAAGGATTCATCTGGACAGGAACCTCTTCACAGATGTCTTAAAGAAAATACCTTCAACGGCTCAACCAAAGACTGAAGAAACTGAGAATTGCCCTGGACCAGTTGTCCACACCTCACCACAGAAGTTCCAACAAAGTCAATCTCCTGAGAATTCACATACAAGGTCTTCAGCCGAATGCAAGAAAAAAGACACTCTATCATCTGCCGAGAATGCACCCAATCCAGCAAGTGCTGATGAGACGTAAAACTCAAAAACACACACACACAAATCGCAAATTATCAGACTAAAGCCAGTGTTAAATTGCATTTTATAATTTATTTACAGTATAATATTGAATCTACAAGATACATACATATACAACCATTGAAAACAAATAGTACATTAATTTCTATGAACATATCTTTAATCAACACATTAACTTTGCCCTACTCCGCTACTAGGCATTTCAATTCTCTTTTAAGTCTATTTTACAACTTCTTCCAATTTCCAATTTTCTTTTAAGTCTATTTTATAACTTTTTCCAATTCCCAATTTTCTTTTAAGTCTATTTTATAAATTCTTCCAATCCCCAATTTTCTTTTAAGTCTATTTTATAACTTCTCCAAAATTCCCAATTTTCTTTTAAGTCTATTTTATAACTTCTCCAAAATTCCCAATTTTCTTTTAAGTCTATTTTATAACTTTTTCCAATCCCAAATTTTCCTTTAAGTCTATTTTATAACTTCTTCCAATTCCAAATTTTCTTTTAAGTCTATTTTATAACTTATTCCAATTTCCAATTTTCTTTTAAGTCTATTTTATAACTTCTTCCAATTCCCAATTGTCTCCCATGACATGGCTCTGGGAAGCAGATATCTTATACCCCTCTCTGTGTTTATTTGTCCCTCAAAATGTTCAATTCAGCCAAACATTTAACCACAAACACAACATCCATATGGCTCCTCTCCAATATCTTTTCTCATCTCATCTCATATCTCATATATATAATTATTATATCAAGACAGCCTTCTTGGCTGATCATTTTGCCATAAACAGCATGTGCATCTATCAGGTAGGTTTCTCCAGTTTTTGTTCTGACTGTTCTCACGTGTACGTCTCCATTGCCTTATTTTTTTGCAACATTTTCCACTAATTGAAAAACTACATGGCCGGTCTCCAGTGTCTCACTGAAGAAACCGATACAGTATACATATATCCAATACAGAAATACTAATAAGACACAGTATCACAACACATATTGCTAATATTTTCCATTCATCGACAAGTGAAAAATTCACTGCTTCACCACTGAGTACGGTAACGCACGTTACCATCTCCTGCCACAAGTACTTAACCTCAGAACAATTTTTTCCATAAAATAAGGATTTTTCCAAGCCTCTCATTGTAAACTTGTAAGACTACTGCTAAAGGAATGCATAGGGCCACTGCTAAGTCCAGAATTTAACTCAAGAAAGCTGTAATTTGTGGGTAAATTCAAGAGCAAGAGTACGGCAACGAGAACACATGCTTTCTTCATGTTACTGTCTACACCAAAGTCACGTTACCGTACTCCCGATTGGGCTTATGAAGCTCATTTCAACAAGAAGGGATAAGGTTGACCTTTGACCCATGGAAGCCAGTCCATTTTAGTTTCTTTATAATATTTTCCATCACAGAAGGGCACAAAAAGTGACTGGTCGAAAGTATAAGACCTACAGAGAATGTAGAGTAAATTTGAATGAGATTGTTGAAAGAGAGTGAGCTCCAGAGTGATAACAAGATTGCATGAAATTCTTGGGGTAAGAGCAGCTGTGCTGCTAAACAAGAACCCGCGGGTTGCATAATGCAGGTGGAATTTTCTACTGTAGGGTTGCGTTTGACACAATATTTTCAAAACTTGGATTTTCATATGCATATGAGTTCTGAAACTTCAGGCCTTGGTAAAAAACCACTTTTTCTGGTCTTATTTTTCAACTGTCAGAAGGGCATCATTTTGTTAATATCAATAAATGAGAAAATCCTGTCTCTTAATACCCTATACACATCCCATAATGCTCATACACGCCATGGCAGATGTTGTCCATCAGTGAAAATCTGAAAATGACATTCAAATGGCAAGATCAAGGTGCTCCGTCCAATCCACAAACTCATCTACGAAAACAGTCTGTAACCAGATATGGAGCACTGAACACTTTTGTAAGCAAAAACAGGTATATAGAATGTCTGAAGTACATCTCAAATGTATATTTTTTTTATTTATTACACATAAGGAAAACAGGAAAAAAGAAATCTTACTTTTTCCGGACCATCATAAAAACACTGTTGTAATTTTGGCTATAAATGAGAACATCTGTCTCGTAATACACTATTTATGATCCAAAATGCTCCTAAACACCACTGTAGATGTTCTCCATATGTGAAAATGTGACTTTCCAATAAGATAATGCTATTTAGATGGCAAGATCATGGAGTTTGTCCCAATCCACAACAACCATTTTTCTACAGAAACAATCTGTCAACAGGCCTAGAGCAATAACCACTGGATTTTTTAAAGCGAAAATTAGTATATAGATTGCCTGATATATATTCCACATACGTTTTTCTTGATTCTTAGATTTGGGGATTAGAAAAAATTATATATAACTTTTTTGATCGGCAGAAATGCATAATTTACCCCATATTGTCACAAATATGATTTTCTTTATAAAAATAACCCATGCATAATCCAAAATGCTTCTGCGCACAAAACTAGGGGTTCTCCACTAACGGAAAATCTGATTTTCGAACACGAAAATTCACTATTTGATAGCAATATCGGGGTGCATGTTCTAATCCACAAAACCCATTATATGGTAAGTGACTGGTATAATGCAGTTGCGCATGCGCACCTGCATTAAAAACCTTCTGAGATTATTTATGACAGGAGACGGAACGTACGTTACCGTACTCAGTGGTGAAGCAGTGAAATTTTCCTTGAAGAATCATGAATTTGTTAGAATTGTACCATTAGCAACATAACTGATAACATTTTAATTCTTCACAACTTCCCTGCACTTTTAGACACCTCCAAATGTTGTTGTCTGATTTCAATTAGGACAGTTGAAATGAATTAAAAACAATTAATTGTGTCTTTTGACTTCCTCTTTAGCTAACCATTTCTCCATATCAAAATGGGACTCCTATAGAGCTATAATAGTATACATCACTGAAGGTGTCCTTTTCTGCCAATTCACATGGCCTCTCTCAACTGTGTGACTTCATGTGTCTCAACTGTGTGACTTCATGTGTCTCAACTGTGTGACTTCATGTGTCTCAACTGCGTGACTTCATGTGTCTCAACTGTGTGACTTCACGTGTCTGAACTGTGTGACTTCATGCGTCTCAACTGTGTGACTTCATGCGTCTCAACTGTGTGACTTCATGTGTCTCAACTGTGTGACTTCATGTGTCTCAACTGTGTGACTTCATGTGTCTCAACTGTGTGACTTCATGTGTCTCAACTGTGTGACTTCATATTTCTCAACTGTGTGACTTCATATTTCTCAACTGTGTGACTTCATATTTCTCAACTGTGTGACTTCATTGTGTCTCAACTTTGTGACTTCATTGTGTCTCAACTTTGTGACTTCCTGTTTCTCAACTGTGTGACTTCATATTTCTCAACTGTGTGACTTCATATTTCTCAACTGTGTGACTTCATGTGTCTGTCAAGACTATTTTTACGGGAGAACCTTTTACCGCAAACGGAACATCCATACGGCTTCTCCCCACAGTGTGTTCTCATGTGTGAATCAAGATTGCTCTTATGACTGATCATTTTACCACAGACAGAACATCCATATGGCTTTTCTCCACTGTGTGTTCTCATGTGTGAATCAAGTTGGCCTTTTTGGCAGAATCTTTTACCGCAAACAGAACAGCCATACGGCTTGTCTCCAATATGAATTCTCATGTGACTATTAATATGCCCTTTCTGGCTGAATCTTCTACCGCATACCGGACATGCAAATGGCTTCTCTCTAGTGTGTGTTCTCGTGTGTGAATTAAGACTGCTTTTTTGGCTGAACCTTCTACCGCATACAGGACATGCATATGGCTTCTCTCCACTGTGTGATCTCATGTGTCTTTCAAGATCGTTTTTCAGGCTGAACATTTTACCACAAACAGAACATCCATATGGCTTTTGCTCACTGTGTATTCTGATGTGTCCACGAAGACTCGTTTTATCGCTAAACATTCGACCACAAATAGAGCATCCATATGGCTTATCTCCACTGTGTGTTCTCAAGTGGACATCAAGATAGCTTTTTTGACTGAGCATTTTTCCACAAACTGAACATTCATGTAACTTTTCCCCACTGTGTAATCTCATGTGTCTGTCAAGACTGGTTTTTTGGCTGAACATTTTACCACAAACAGAACATCCATATGGTTTTTCCCCACTGTGTGATCTCGTGTGTCTATAAAGACTGATTTTTTGGCTGAACATTTTTCCACAAACGGAACATCCATACGGCTTCTCTCCACTGTGTGATCTCATGTGTCTATAAAGACTGCTGTTTTGGCTGAACATTTTACCACAAACAGAACATCCATATGGCTTATCTCCAGAGTGCAGCCTCGCATGTATTTTAAGATAGCTTTTTACGCTGAATGTTTTGCCACAAATAGAACATCCATATGGCTTATCTCCACTGTGTGTTCTCAAGTGATTATCAAGATATTGTTTCAGGCTGAACATCTTACCACAAACAGAACATCCATATGGCTTTTCTCCACTGTGTGATCTCATGTGTCCATCAAGACTGATTTTTTGGCTGAACATTTTCCCACAAACGGAACATCCATACGGCTTTCCTCCACTGTGTGATCTCATGTGTCCATCAAGACTGCCTTTTTGGCTGAATCTTTTGCCACAAACAGAACATCTATAAGGCTTCTCCCCACTGTGTGTTCTCATGTGTGCTTGACGAACGTCTTTTCGGCCGAACATTTTACCACAAACAGAACATCCATATGGCACATCTCCAGTGTGACTCCTCATGTGTATTTCAAGGTTTCGTTTTCCCCCAATTAATGTTTTACCACAGACAGAACATCTTTGACTCTTCTTTCTCTTTTGTGTTTTTACTTCCGTCCCAGACATTTTTCCAGAATCTTCGTAATGTTCACTGATGTGCTCCTTTAATCCACTTTCATCAACAAACCTTCGACAGCAAATGTGGCATTTATGAGGTTTGTTATGAAGTCCATTTTCTCCGTTACATAACGTCTCTGTTGCTTCATTTTGGGAAATATGTCCAGAAGCCATTATCATCTGAAGGTTTGGCAGGAGAGAGTTAGCTGTGGAGGGATGGAGTTCCGTCTTCTGGGTGTCTTTGCCAGAGGGCTAATTCAGTAAATACTTATTTTTCAACTCAAACAATTTTCATAAATCCAAGTGGACCAAAATTCTGTAACGTTTTTCATATCATCCAATAAAGTCAATACATCATATCATCAAATAAAGTCCATGAATCATATCATCAACTGAAGTCCATGGATCATATCATCATGATCATCAAATAAAGTCCATGGGTCACATCAACAGAGAAAGCCCATATGTGGTATCCTCAAATAAGGTTCATGAATCACGTCATCAAAGTAAGTCCATGATTATTATTGGACAGTATCATCAATTAAAGTCCATGGATTACATCAACAGATAAAGCCCATGTATCATATCATCAAATAAAGTCCATAGATCATATCAAATAAAGTCAATGGATCATAGCAACAGATAAAGCCCATAGATCACATTGTCAAATTAAGTCCATGATTATTATTGGCTAGTACCGTCAATTAAAGTAAATGGATAATATCATCAAATGAAGTCCATGACTTCACCGAATAAAGTCAAGCCATCAAGTAAAGGCAAGGATCTTGATAGATGGATGGATCATCGGGGCTTGACGACAAGTATTGTTATGCTGCCTGCAATAGACAAATTTTGGCAGCATACAGCGATTAAAGTGTCATTAATGATGAATCCACTATTATATTAGGAGTGTATCCAGTATCCACCAGGCAGATAGCTACATATGGAACAGTGACTCATAGATGGAATATCCAACGCAATTTTGGCATCAAACTGAATGCTGGTTATCTGAAAAAAGAAAGAAAAAAGAAGCTCAATGTCATAATCATTTTAATTAACAAGAATCCAGGGATTCAAGGCAGGCGTTTCTGTATTATATTGAAGGTGCATTGATTAACATGGAGTTGGTGACAGCGAGATTCCTCTGTATAACATCTGGATTGGAGACATGGTAAACTATGAAAGAAAAAAATAGAAATGGTCGCATGTCGTGAGGTGGGCACCAAAAAAGGGTGGTTTTGTGACACTCTACAAAGAAATTTGTCATTCAACTGTCCATTTCTAGAACTAAAAGGCCTATGAATGTGGTTGTTATCTTATATTGTAGCCCTGAAAGTTCTCTTTCATTTGACTACAACCTTATTGAAATTGGTTAAATAGTTTGGGCTCAGCAACCCTGCTAACGAAAAAATCCAGGGGACGTTCGGAGGTGGAATGGAGGCGGAGGAGGGAGGTGAAAGCATTAACCAAGCCCATGATTAGGGTGGCCGAAAAAAAAGCAATTTCTTAATTTCAAATCGCATACCCCTCAATTTTGTGTGGAATGGTAAAATAAACACACTGTTAAAATTTTATAAAATTCCTGCAAGTCTAAGTGGTCCCCCAAGGCCACTCAATTTCAGCCCAAAATATCTGAGAAATGCCCGTTTGCGTAATAGCGGTTCTAAATATCTCGCTTATTATTTGACATACAATGATAATATTAATACCATTGTTCTCAGGAGAAGATGAGCTTCAATTTTAGTATAAGGAAGCTATATTTATGATAACTTTGACGTTGGCAGGATTTCAGAAAACATGAAATTTCATGTTGTCCAGCGAAACCGCTGAAATAAATTGTCTAAATTGTCAAATTTTCCCATATTTATAATCCTACTTACGAAAAAGTAAAATTCTGGATACGAAAATTCACACTTTTATGTGTAACCATGAATAGGGGGGGGTGATAATTCCAAAATGTTTGTGTGTGGCATTTTTTGTGTGACCTGGACCTAGTTAGGCAACACGGTTGCCTCCGTTTGTCAATATAAGCCGAAAACCCATATGGACGGAGCCTTTGAAGGTTGACGCGACGAAATAATGACGAAAATTACCAAAAAAAATTACCATATCTCGAGAACTATTGGTCTTAGAGACTTGTGAATAGGCTCAAATTAACCGGAGTGTTTCATAGTAACTATAGGCCTAAGTGCAATATTTTTTTTGTTATTAGACAAAAACTGTTTTTTTGCTCTTTTCCGACCGTATACAAGCGTAAACTCGCATTGCAGACTGTGTGTGTAGTGTTAGAGCCTAAATAATTGCAAAAATTGCTCAATCTATGTTTACATTTAATATATATATGCATTTGACAGTTCTATTCCATATTATCAATTACTGAATCATACTATACCAAGTTGTTGTATACCGTGCATAGATTATGCCTAAATTGATTTGATCAGCGAGATACTTGATTTACTTTTGACAATAACATTAATATTTAGTTTCATATAACTGCGTGGTACTCTGTGTGCAGCTATCTTAAAAGTCTTGAGGTTCACTGACAAGATCTTTGACAAGCTTATAAAAAAAGTGACATTCACAACACCATAATAATTCTATTTCACATGTGAGACAGCAGTAATGCCAACAATGGCATGAAATTAACTTGAAGAGGACAGCATAAATAATGAATCTATTAATACTAAAAGTCCAATACTGGAAAATGACATCCCGAATGGACTAGTAACTCTAAAATTGATTGTTAATCACATTCATTTGTTTCCTATGCTCATCTTGCAGTAACAGGGGCATCAGTTTCATTTTAATGTGGTGGGGCAAGTAGCCGTCACATCTTCGTGGAAGATGTCAGGGGAAAAATTATATATTTTTTTGATTCAGAAACATGTATACTTTGGTCAAAAAGTGGTGGGGCAAATGCAAATGCCCCACCAGCCCCACCTACAATGACACCACTGTGCAGTAATGATATATTATAACAAGAAAATAGAGGATTTTTCAAGAAGTCTTAAGAGAAACAAGAAGATGAGACAGGGTCTAATCATTTTTACCAGTAGTATGACTAAACAAAACAATTTACATGTATTGACTGTGCTTGACATCTTAATGCACAAAATTTTTATCAGGAATATTGGTCCATACCCTCAAAGTTTGGGTTTGCATATAGCTCTGAAAATAGAGTAAGCTGTTTCTCTGAGGAGAGAAAGATTAAGCTGAAACATCTACCTCTGCCAAGTGACCTTGTGCCAATCCCAGGGACTTCTTAAAAAATACACTTCTTTCTCCAACACCCCCTTGCTTAATTCTGTGGTGAATGCCTTCAGTGACATTGAATTCCCCAGCATCTTGTGACTGAGCACTTTGTTTTTAGCACTCTTTATCTCGTTGAACCAACTGACTTTTGACCAATGAACAGGTAACCAAAGAAAAGCAAAAGTTACAGACAACATGTGACAAAAGATGACCAGGAAGTACTACTTGAGGAGAACAAGTTAATCAATTTCTTGTTCAGAAACAATTTCAGGCATGAAACTGGGATGTTGAGAATCTTTCTTCTCTAACAAGTTAGCCATGCAAGTCAATAGAGATGTTGACAATCTCTGTAAAGTAGCAAAAACTAAAAAAAAAAAAATTGTCAGGTCAGGTTATTTATTTAGTCAAATCAAGTCTGTTTGAAAAATGGCTACACTTTAAAGTGGATGTGGCTGCACAGTAAAGAGAAAAATGTTACACATGTGTATAAAATTATAGACAGATTGTAAAATTTGAGATAAAAAAAAAAAAAAATACAAAATTTCTCAATTCCTAGAATTTGTGACATGTTTCTACAGAAGGTGGAATAAACATAAGCCTTTTTTTGTGAACGGGAACTAAATATTTCTGCTTACCAATATTAGGTTGAAAATTTAAGATCACCTTTGTATATCAGAATATCTGATCAATCACCACCATAAGAAGCCACACAAATGTCTCACTGAATACTTAAGACTTACGCATTCACAGCTTCAACTTGATAATGCTGCTTCAGTTTGCAAAACCTGTCAGTGTCCTCTCGATAAGAAAAGAAACAAACCAAAGAGTAAAATTACAAATATAGCGAAATGTGCTGTCGCTAGGAGACTCCTTACATTTTCTTACATGAAAATTGGTAAACAAAATTAGGCCTACTTTTCTTCACCAAACACACACTTACTTTAAAATATGAGGAAATGACTGAAGACAAATAAATCCCAAGTCATTATAGTGCTGACGAGGATAAAACCAGAACACATACATCACCTAAGACAAAGATAGACACTGTTACACAGAAAGACTGATTTGGCTAAAACTGCAACATCAATCTTCAATGTTTAGGATGATACTTTAACTTTTGGATGATAGAGCAAGTGGAGCAGAAATTTTTTAAAGCTAACATTCTTCAAATTAAGCCTATAAAGTTCCTAAAAAATCGAAAATATAAGGTTTTGCACAAAATCAAGGTTTTTTGGCTATATCTTAAAAAATAAGTCAGATAGGCATATATTTACTATGAAAGACGAATATAAACTTAGGGATTGCGAATAATTTGAGCCTATTTTGAAGTCTGTATGTGCATTCGTTCTCGAGATATGGCATTTTTGGGTAATGTTGCAGTCGGCGCAAAAGCCGTTATCTTCAAAGCCTCCGTCCATATGGGTTTTTAAAACCAAATAATGCGATTGAGGTACCTTTGGGTTTCTTTTGACCTATATTTTCATATTCCATCCACACAGGTATGATTTTCTGAAATTTTTAAAATAACACCCCCCCCTACCATGAATGACCAAAGCTAGGCACATCTCAAATAACTTCAGAGCTCCAGGGCCAATCTTAGATTTTGTAATTGTTTGCAAACAATTTAGAGAGCTTTTAATATGGCCCAAAGGAATAACACAGCAAAAGTATGTGATGTTTTGAGAGATGAGTGTGCAATAACACAGGATATAAAGTCCAGTCACCGAAAGCTTTCCGTGACTGGGCTTTACATCCGGTATTATTGCACCAAGCTTATTTGGACAGGCAGGGACCACAGAAACGTGGCAATGTGCACTATTGCATTGAAAATGTTGTCCTTTAATTGCCAACCAGGGTACATACACACCGATGGTGAACATAGATTTGAAGGAGAGATACAGCATATATATAAACAATAATCCATATAGGTTGCGTAGAACTACAAGCGTGGCTGGATTTCTGCAAAAGAAAACTTTAATTTGAATGCCAACTTGAATAGTTTCTGGCAAAAATGACTGTGAACTGAAATTTTCTTAATGGTGTTGTGAAATCTTTAGATTCAAAGATAAAATTTATGTGTGGCACTGAGAAGTCTCCAAAGTGTTAAAATATTTTTCAGGATCATAAAATACCACGTTGATTGACATTTGGTGTCGTCGGAAAATGGCAAACTTCATAAAAAAAAGAATTTTTAATTGCCACGTATCATGCGTCTCTGCTGCAAGGATATCCTACTCTGCAAGCCCTTAAACATTCTCACTTTCCACTGGAATTGTTCCTTGTACTTTATTCTCAGTATAATTTTTAAAATACAGCAAAATCTGACAATTTAGACAAATTATTGCAGCGGTTGGACCTGACAACTTAAATTTTGAGTTTTCTGAAATCCTGTCAGCTACAAAGTTATCATAAATATAGCTTCCTTATACTCAAATTGAAGCTAATTTTCCCCTGAGAACAATGGTATTAATATAAGCTTTGAGTTGAAATTGAGTGGTCTTGGGGGACCACTTAGACTTGCAGGAATTTCATAAAATTTTAACATCATGATTATTTTACCATTCCACACAAAATTGAGGGGTATGCGATTTGAAATTAAAAAATTCGTTTTTTTTAAGCCACCCTAAGGCACATATACAGAAAAGGTGAGCTGGGATGACATCCTGTCACGTGCGCTAGTGTAATATGATGTAAGATACAGTGGTCCCTGCATCGGGGGGGGGGGGGCTGGTCTACACATTTCAACCTAGTTTTCCAAAATTTATACGAAATATTTCATTTAGCTTATAATCAATGATACTAAATATAATTCATCTAATGTGAACATATAATCTGTATAGGCCTATAATTGCTAATATGCATCCAGGTCAAGTATATGGAGGGTATTATGGTACAAAACAATTATACAATGAGTAAATTGTGAAACATGACTGACACATGCAGGATATGTACACCTTCAAATGGGTTACACAACTTGCCTGTCAGGTTTGTTTGTTGCACATTGACATTTTCTCATTGATATTTCACAATTGCACATTGTCCAGTATGATAATGATTTTCTTATTACACATAAAAAAAAGCGTATTCCAGACACATTCATTTGCCTTTACTAAATTTCTTGGAAATTTGGTTTTATGTCATTTGTCTAAAATGCAATTGTGACAATTGAGAAAGTGACGTGGCTCATCACAGCAAAAGTCAATAGGACTGATGCAAGCAAAACTTGAGTGGCTGGGGAACCTGAGTATGTCACGTTTCCCAATATTTGATTGGATTAAAACAGCCTAAGCCCTAAGGGACCTTTTAATTGGCTCTGAAATACATTTATTTCTTGTTGAGTATAATAGCCCAGTCTGGCACCAGACGGCTTCTTTTCTGCACACCTAAAATTATTTTCCAAAATTAAATAAATAATTGAATGCTCCCCGCAATTAAATACTGAATGCAACCCACCAGGCGAATGCAGTTCCTGGCGATGAGGCTGAGTTAATAGTGAGGGACTGGTACAGTCTGATAATAGCCCATGTACTCTATGTCACTCAGCCAATGGCAGTGACTCAAATAAATTATGCAATCTGAAGACAAATCTTTACCGATGATTTTGCTGTGAAGCAATTTTGGCTGTAATGATGTTCCAGTGTGTATATCAATGAGAAAAGATATGCTTTTCAAATGGTATAATTGGTTTTCTGGTTCAGGTTGAGCAGAATAGATATTATTAATTAGCCTTGTCTCACTTGAGGAATAGGTAGCCTCAAATTTCAGAAATTTTGGGTCCTCCCCTATCGGGATAGGACCTATCTCTATGAGCTCATGGCCCACAGACTTATTGTCACTCATCTAAGAGAGTGACAACGCTTACTTGTGCATTTATCTTCTCAAACAAGCGTTTCGCTTGTCCACAGCCGAGATTTTAAATTTGGCGCCATTGCCAGACCACCTAATACCCATAATCCCTTGCGCTCCCGACTTCCTCTAATCCTCTTACTTCGAGGCATACCGCAAGGACAGTCCACCGAGGGGAGGCGGGTGGGAAGCTCAAGTAATAAGTCTGTGGGCCATGAGCTCACAGAGATAGGTCCTATCCCGATAGGGGAGGACCCAAACTCTATCTTCGCTCATGGCCCACAGACTTATTGGCACTCATCTAAGAGAGTGACAACGCTTACTTGTGCAGATTCACAAAGTGGCGGAGGGGATGGACCCGCTTGCGCCAAGAGAAGGGCATTGACCCCAAGTACAGAGCAAAACTAGTTGCAGCTGCCAAGGGAGCCCCCATGGGGTGGTCTGGCATGAGTGCAGAAAGCAGTGTGACTGGCAACCAGAAGCCTCCAAGCCCAGGGCACTACAAGACCTGAGAAGGAGGTGGTGACAGCAGGTAGGCCTATTTCAGTGCCACGAACCGGGACTGGAAACAGGATGAGACCAACAGCGCACTGAGTCAGTAGGCAGCAGGCCGGCCAAAGGAATGCCATGAAGAGAGCCACTTAGGTGACTCCAGACACCGAGCCCAACCAGGCCGGTGTAAGGGAGGGCACCCAGAAGAGGGCAAGATATTGCCCCGTGAAGAGGCAACGACCCGTCTCGCCGTGACCGAGCAGGAGGCTCGGGACCCGGAGGCAGACTGCAGGCATCTCCGGGGGGCCCCCGGAAGGACACGCCCCCCCCTCTTTGTTTCCCCCCCAAGCTCAGGGCATAACCAAGCCTGAGCAGGAGGCCGGAGAGCAGGGCCAGCACCTATGCAGGGACTGGACCCCTAGCTGAAGAGCGACGGGCAGCAGACCTCACCGGACAGCCGTCGCAGGAGGCAAGCGCCATGTCCCCGCTGGAGGGAAGGACAGCAAGCAGGATCTCGTGGACACACGACAGAGGACTCCGGGAGGGACGGAGAGGGACAAACCCACTGAGCCGGAGCACAGACGGATGCCCAATGGTCAGGCGACCAAGCCCCACGAGGCACCAGAAGAAACGGCTGAACCGTTGGCACCCAAAGCAGGGCAGCTCGCTCCACAAGGCGAAGAGCGGAGATGGCCGCGGCAGGCGGAGCAGATTGAGGTAGTCCGAAAGCAGGACAGGAAGGAGGGGATCCGTCCGGCGTCCAAGGATCCCCCCACTGCCGGAAGGCGAGCCCATCCACACAAAGCCACACGGTGAACTGCAGAAGAAGGAGACCAGGCCCAGGTCAGCAAGGCAAGGAAGCTCGCCGCGGGATGAGCACACCCGGATGAAAGCCCGAAGCCGCCAGGGAGGCCCGAACGGCTGGACGGGACGGCCAGAGTGGAAACAGGTCTGCCAGACCAAGTGACAGAGTAACCACCATGGAGCCGAAGGAAAAGAGCCAACTCCAAAGGCCACAGCGTAGCAGCGAAGGGGATGAGGCCATGTGACCGAGGACACCCAGGAGCACAAGGAACGAGCCCTAGTCCCAAAGTGGGAGGCCTAGGGTAGGCCTACAGCAGGCAGCATGGCAACAGGCAGCGCTGGGAGCGCGGAAAGGGCCGCTCAGGGCCACGGCCGGAAATGCTCACGGGGGACCAGCTGAAGAGCGGAAGACAGAGGATCTGCCGGGCGGCAGACCCCGACGAACTCCCGAGACCCAGGGGGGACGCCAAGAAAGCCAAGGCGGGGAGGCCCCCGAGGCATGCAGACACGGACGCACTGGCAGCAGGAGAGGCAGGGGACCCGACAGAGCAGGAACACCGAACCCCACCAGGAGAGGAGTAGAGCCAGAGACGACAGCCCCAAAGGGCGACAGGCAACCCTAGAAGCCCACACTGGCAATCGGAAGCCAGCACGGGAAGCCAGAGGAAGCAGCAGAATCCAAGGGCCAAACCAACTGGGTGGACTGGCCAAGGACCCAAGGCATGCGGTGAGAAGCCCAGGAGCCGCTGTGGAGGAGGAAACACCCAAGGCGACGGGAGCCAGCCGCATGGGCAGGCCAGAGAGGCCGCCAGCAGCCAATGGAGGCCACCCCAGCAGCATGGGGGGAAGACGTAGACCAAGCAGGCTGAGAGGCAGGCAGGCCGAGCCACCGCACCCCCGAGCCAGGTAAACCAAGGAAGCACCAAAGCCACGACAACCCGGGCTAGGGGAGGCCAGGGTTGGAGGACAACCGGAAGCAACCCGAGGCCCCGAAACAGCAGGTCGGGGACAAAGGCCAAGGGGGTCACAGGGAGAGCCGGAGGAGCACCAGGGATTCCAACCGCCGGCAACCAGCGACCGTTGCCAGGATGAAGATAACTGGACGAACGCAGGCCACGGGGGCGCCCAAGAGACAAGGGAGGAGACCGCCAGGGGGGACGGTCCACAGCTGGTCCTCACCAACAGCAATGCCAGGCGACATCAGCACCCGGGGAAGACAGCCAGTGCTAGGGGCACCACCGGCCCAGGAAAAACCGCCCAGGCCACAGAGATGCAGATCGTCTGAGGAGCCCAGAGGTGCGAGAGACGCTGAGCCCAAGCCCCAAGGACCAAGGGGAAAGGCCCATGCCTCGCAAGCAGATGCCAGGAAGGAACCCCAGCCAGGGGACAGCCAGGTGGGAGCGGCGAAAGACAGCGAAACTGGGAAAGGAGACCGCGGACGGTCCCGAGGCAGGAACCCCGGATGACAGGATGGAGATGCCCAAAGCAGCTGCCACCCCATGCAATAATGTGCCGCCAGAGCACTCCAAATCAGCCAGATGACGAGAGACCCACAGGCACGGAGGACAAGAGCCCGAACGTACTCGAGGGAGGACCAGGCCACAGGCAGCGAGCCATTGCGCCGGGGAATTCCAGGAGGTCCCATCAGGGGGGAGGGCCATAGCCCAGCGCCCCAGATAGGGATAAAACCAATGGCACACCCAAGCCCAGGGTCCACCCACCCGCAAGAGGGTGGGACCCCGAGAAAGCCACCCCCGGAGGGGCCCCCCAGTCGTAGGAGACCAGGGCCAGCACAAGGCGGGGATACCAAGTCCAGAGGCGGCAACGGCAGACCCCAGGCTACTGCAGGGATGCCGAGAAGAGGGCCAGCGCCAGGGAAGAAGGCCAAAGCCCCAGAGGAGAGCCAGACGAGGAGGGGCCAAGGGTGGGCATCAGCCCGGACATACGGAGCAGCAGGATGGCAGCAGCCCCAGAAGAAGTCAAAGGGCGCAACAGCTACGCCCAGGACGAGCCGGACCCGCCGGGAAGGGCAACAGACCCCCGCCGGCAGGAAGGCAGACGAAGGCCCCACCAGGGAGGGCCATGGCCATGGAGGGACCATGTCCCAGGAGTGGAGGGGACTCCCAGTCCACTACGGAAAAGAAGATCGAGGCCCCAAGGGGCAAAGCTGGGCAGAGAGTCGCAGCCGAACCGAGGCAGCCCCATGCAGAACCAAACCACCGAGTTGAGGTAAGGGGAGGACATCGGAGAGGCCGCCCCCAAGGCGTGCCAAAACCGCGGACGGTAGGCAGCGCCCAAAGGGCATGGGGTCAGCTGGCCCGGCAGGAGCCCAGCCAAAGAACGGAGACGATCCCAGGAGTCACCAGGCCCGGGGCATGGCGAGCCGAAGAGACTGGCCCAAGGCCAGGATCCCCAGGCCAAAGCATGGAAGCCAGCCCCCAGTGACGGCCAGCAGAGGGGACCCGGACAGAGGATGACCAATCGGAAAGGACGACCCATCCGGGAGCAGGACACCCACGGAAGAAACAGGCAGGTGTGCCCAAGCCCAAGCAGCCAGGGACAGTCCAACACAGCCAGGGAGAATGGGGTACCCGAGCTGCCAGTCCAACCACAGAGGAGGCCGCGCTGACCAGCCGAAACCGGTCAGCACAAGCCCAGGAGGCAGGGCAGAGTCAGAGGCACAGTCGGAGACTGGTGACCCCACCAGCAGCCGGCACCAGTGGAAGGCCTGTCGGCGAAGCAGGATGAGCCACGCCAGACGAGTGGGCTCCGCTCCCACCAGTAGAAACCAGCAGGAACAAGGCCGAGACGCCAGGCAGAGTCTGGGGCACACCCAGAGACCCAAGCCAAGGCACCAGGGAGGTCCAAAGCAACCAAACCAGCCGCAAGAGGAAGCAAAGCGGCGCTCTCCAGAAGAAGCCAAGGAACCAAGCCCGCCGAGAGGTATGGGGTACCCCCGAGAGGTATGGGGTACCCGAGCAGGAAGACCAGCCGCCGGAGAGGTCAGCCATCCGCAAGAGAGACTGGCCATGGAGGACCAAGCAGGAGTAGCCAATCGGCAGTAGGCGAAGTAGGCCAGCCGACGGAAAGGAAGGCCAGCAGCCGGGCCCGGCTAGGGGTATTGGGGTACCCTAGCAGGCATGCCAGCAGCCGAAGAGACAGGCCAGCTGCAGGGGGCAGCCCAGGAGCCAGGGCCAGCGAAGGGTATGGGGTTACCCTAGCAGACCGGCTCGCAGCAGGAGAGGCAGGCCCTCAGCAGAAGAGGCAGGCCAGCAGCAGGAGAGGCAAGCCAGCAGCAGGAGAGACAGGCCAGTAGCAGGAGGCAGGAGCCAGGGCCAGCCAGGGGTATGGGGACCCTAGCAGACAGGCCAGCACCCAGAGAGTCCGGCCAGCAGCAGGCGCAGCAGACGAGGCCGGGCAACAGCAGGAGAGGCAGGCCAGCCGCAGGAGAGGTAGGCCAGCCTCAGGAGAGGAACGCCAGCAGCCTGAAAGGCGGCTCAGGGGCCAGCACCAGGTAGGGGTATGGAGGTACCCTAGCAGGCCGGCTATCATCCGGAGATGCGGACCCAACCAGTCGGAACCAGCAGGGCTAAGACAGCATCCGGGAATACACAGCAGAGTCAGGGGCAGAGCCCGAGACCCAGACCATAAGCCCAGGAGGAGGCCAATGTCCAGGAGGCAGCCCCAGGAGGCCACACCCACAGTGGAAAGAACAGAGTCATGGGCAGAGCCCAAGACCCAGAACATCACCCCAGGAGGAGTCCAAGGTCCAGGAGGCAGCACCAGAAGGCCTCACCCACAGGGGAAAGCATAGAGTCATGGGCAGAGCCCGAGACCCAGAAGAGCACCCCCGGAGGAGCCCAATGTCCAGGAGGCAGCCAGTGGAAATACAGCAGCAGAGCCAAGTAGGCTAACCCAGTGAGGCACCCGCAGCCACTAGGGAACTCAGAAGTCATCGAGGTGCAGCCCGGAGCCCGTCCGTCGCGACCAGTGGGACGCACAAGCCCATCGACCGAGCCAGCGTCATCGAGGTGCAGCCCGGGTCCCAGCGTGTAGAGCCAGCGGGACGCCGTAGACATCAAATAAGCAGCCAGGAAGCGGCCGCTCGACCAGGTGAGCGGCCTCGAGGTGCCCCCGGTCCCGACCAGTGGGACCCCAGTGGAAGCCAACGATCGTTTGCAGCGTTGAAACTGGAGGTAAACGCTCAAAAACGAAGCAAAACATTCATTTTAAGCAGCAGAAGAAGGTAAACTGCAAATAAACCCTCCGGAGAGGCCAGAGGGCACGTAATAGAGCGAAAAAGTTCGCCACAGCGCCGGCTCACCTGACCGGGACGCCATATTGAGGGGCGCACGGCCAGGTGAAAAACGCCGAAATACGAACAGAAAACAGTCTGACCTGAAGAAAACAGGCTGTTTAGGCACCAAAACAATATGGGAGACAAGGATTAGGGCACGAACCAGGCCTAGAATCACTTGAAAACCCGAAAAATCGCCGAAGAAGCCCACCACAGCGTCCGCCATGACGGACAGACTGCAGTGATTCGACGAAGTTTGAGGCGACAAATAGGGTAAAATAAACTTACCTGAGTACAGTTTAGCTCTGTAAACCGTAAAAGACAACCTAGAAAACGAAATACAACGTAAATAACCCATTGTCAAGGCCCCAATCGACCGTAAACAAGCGGCTGTCTAGCACACGTCCGATGCGTAGGACAGCCGAGAAGAAAGAGGATTAGAGGAAGTCGGGAGCGCAAGGGATTATGGGTATTAGGTGGTCTGGCAATGGCGCCAAATTTAAAATCTCGGCTGTGGACAAGCGAAACGCTTGTTTGAGAAGATAAATGCACAAGTAAGCGTTGTCACTCTCTTAGATGAGTGACAATAAGTCTGTGGGCCATGAGCGAAGATAGAGTAGCAAACTAAAAATAATTGCATGCTGCTCTATGGATACCATTTTCTACTATTGAATGCTTCAGATGTGTTATAATCTTGTTATTTTCTGTTTTTTTTTCAGCACTATAAATAATTTGTAAAACAACTTAACCAGCTCAGTTAATTAAAACAATCGTGCCTCAACAATTTGTCATGGAGAGTGACAACAAATAATTAGGTTTTTAATGATAAGAAGGTAAAATACTTGGTCAGGCAATGAACTACAGGTCACAAACCCATGTTGTTGGTATTCAAATTGAAGCTCTCTTTATGCCAAGTACAATGATGGGCTTGAAATGATTCTCAATCAAATATTGAGAAAGATACGGCTTTTCGCGACTTAGCGCTAATGCTAAAATTCATCAAAAAAGGTCAAAAGCTTCAATCGGTCTTGGGAGGCATCAAAAATAAAGATATATGGACATATTATACATCATTGAACTCGTATTTTCAACCATAACAAAGATAGGATGGTGGGACTTTGAAATTTTAAAATTATTTTTTTTCCATTGATTATTCTGAAGTTGGGTGCGGGGCCCAATGGGAGCGGGGCCCAACGCAGCTGCCTTGCTTGCGTTGCCCTAAGACCGGCCCTGTCAAGAAATGAAGGAAGATGGTTGCCAAAATGGCCGCCATCTTGGATTTCTCGACATGTTCCTAATCCATCAGTTGAATCCATACCTAATCTATCTATCTATCTATCTATCTATCTATCTATCTATCTATCTATCTATCTATCTAAGATTGATCTATATCTATCTTCCATCTGTTCTTGCTGCCTCATTGCTGCCACTCGCCATGAATGGCTGAGCTGCTGTTGCTGCTGCTCAATTCTATCGCCCTCATGCACAGTACCTGTTGGAGGTTGAATTCTATCTGTTTTCGGCATTGTCCACCAGAGGGCCACTGGAGGTGACCTAGGTCATGGCAGGTACCATCCTCCCCACGCAAGCCCTGCTAAAATGGACAGGGCTTTCTGCTATTTCCAACCTCTTCTGTGATTGGCTGCTTATTTAGGTCATAAGCATTTTGCAGGCAGATTTAGTCCGATTATGGACACTTAGAGGATTTCTGGCAACTGAAAAAAACAGTGTAAAACAAGCAAACTTTCAAACAGTTTCATTTCAGAACTGTGAAAATACATAATTCAATGGAATTTTCGGAACTGTGATAGCACCTTTCAACAATACACAATTTCTCCATTTGTAACAGTGTGAAACAGAAGCAACAATTTCAAACTGTGATGTAGCAGTCCCTGATTGGTTGAGCCAAAACTGGGTCAGTTAATTAAGTATTCATGAATTAGCAAAGGTTATGGGCTATTTTGTCATGGTATGACTTGGGATGATGGGCAGGTACAAGGGAAGGAGTGGAGTCATTGAATTTATCACTAAATCTAAATGTTTTTCACACCTCCATTATTTTTCAGGCATATTAAGCCTGGGCAAAACTGGCTCAGACCCCATTTAGTTAACGTTTCTTGTAATCACTTGTGAAGTCCTTTGATGCCCCATGTACGTCTCGCTACCCCCTGACCTCTTTTAGAGGGGTTAAATTCAGGGCCGTAACTAGCTATGAGGCACGTGCCTCCCCTGAAATTCTGCCAAGCTAACATCATGTACATCATTTTAAAGCTGATGACAAGTGGCCAAAGTTTAGTTTGTTAAGTTTTTTAATAAATGTAAGATCCAACAAACTCAACTATAGCTTCTGAACACTGAAGCAATTAAACAAGGGAAAATACTAACTGCATGCATTACTAAAAAATACTTTGTTTCTTTATATTTTGATATCAGACCATTTTAATACAGTGTTTTTCCAGATATATGAACTTTTGCATAGATGGATGGATACACAGATAGACTGATGGATAGACTGATGGTTAGACAGATGGATATAGATCAATAGATACATTGTAGAGAGGCAGATAGGTTGGTAGGTTGGCAGATAGATAGATAGATAGATAGATAGATAGATAGATAGATAGATAGATAGATAGATAGATAGATAGGACACTGTAATACCAGAGATATTTTTTGTTGGAGGAGGCATGCATAGATGATATTACATGGAGTGAGAAGACATACATGCAAGGCTGAGACAGAGTGGAAGAAGGTATAATTAAGCTGGGAAGGCGCAGGGAGGAGCCTTAGGAAGGGAAAATACCTATTGAGGGGAGGCAGAGCTAGGGATTTAGCATCCGAATAGAGACTACTAGAGAGGCAGGATGATTTAGTGTGACAAATTTCCCTGAAACAGAAAAACGCTGGACTTTTTGATAAACCGTGAAATTTGGAACATAGATACAAGGTGACGAAGCTCAATTTTAGTGTTGTAACTTTCACATATATCTGACTCTTAATTTCTGCCTCCTCAATAAGTTCAATAGCTCTTGCCTCTTCCATAGTTGACGGTTCTTCCCTCTCTCCTCTATATCTTCTCCATACCACATCCATTTATCTTTTTCTGCTGCCTCCTTACCCTGCCTCCTTGCTATCTTATGCCTCTCCTCACTCTGCTGTCTCCATATTCACTCTCCCTCTCTACCAACTTAATAGATCCTGTCTGATAAACAGAAAGACAAAAAGTTTGAGGATTTTAATGTATTCGCATTTGATTTGGAACATCAGCTCATAAGCATTGGGAAAGGATTTTGTGCCATTCCTTTAAAAAGATTTTTATGACATATTTGTGACTATATATAGTGCATCATGTTTTTTCCTTTTATGAAGGAATTAGAGCTCAAGATTGATCATAATCCATCTCATGCGATCTGGATACCATTGGCTTCTGGGGCCTACAGCGGCCCCCAGACCCCCTGCCTCATTGTGCCTCCCCTCCTCAAAAATCCTAGTTACGGCCCTGGGTTTTTAAAATTCCCGCTAGCTGCCTCAATGTGAATCAAAGCCTCACTGTGGATCTCACCTGGAGATCTGACCAAGATCTCGATCTGAGACAAGGAGGGCAGTGACAGCAGTTTTTCTCACCTAATTGTGATACTGGGAGTCTTTTTCTGGTCCAAATATCTCCAAAATTAAGGATTTTAAGGCAATAAAGGGTGAGAAAATGGCCAATTTTAAGTCTAAACAGATGGCAAAGATACTTGTATATATCTCTCAATAACTTCAAAGTGCTATATAGTGGGTCTTTGTGAATTGGAATGATGAATGAGGAGAACATGTGCCCCCTGACAGTATGGTTCTTGTAGTTGTCGATTGTTGTCGATTTTGTCAGTGCTAGTGTAAAGAGGGCAGGGTTCAGTAGTTTTAAGTAAACAATCCATTGAGACATTTTAAACAAAATGTTCTTTTAGGGCCCAATTTTACTTGTAATAAGCAATATTTATGTACTAATTTTGTAATGAATACCTATAATTTATAAAGAACATGAAACCTATTTAGGACTAAATAATTTGATAATTTAATTATTAATTATATATATAACTATCATTATATAAATTTGATGTAAATAGAAAAATCTAAAAATGTTCTTATTAGATATATATACACCCAGACAATGTATAGTTGATTGACATGGCTCTGTCTACTGATATCTATCTATCTCTATAGCTATCTATCTAGGTAGCTATCTATCCATCTGTCTATCTAGCTATCAATCTAGTTATCTGGCTGGCTATGACAGCTATCTGACTATCTATCTTAATTTCTACCTTTCTATCTACCTTTCCTATCTATCCAACTATCTATCCAAGTATCTATCCAACTCTCTATCAAACTATCTATCCAACTATCAATCCAATTATCTATCCAACTATCTATCCAACTATCTATCCAACTATCTATGCAACTATCTATCCAATTATCTATCCAACTATCTATCCAACTATCTGTCCAACTATATATCCATCTTTTGGTAGAAAAAATAAATTAAATCCTGTCTATCTATTGTGTATATATATATATTTCTTGTGCTCATTGATAAATGTCAATAATATTAGTATTATTGGAATTCATAATTTCCGAGTTAGCTATTACCATGGATCTATAACTTAACCCCTTACAGCTCTATGCTATTACTGTAAGAAGCTGAGTATAAACAGAGTAAGTAAATATACAGTTGGGAAATCCTGGGAATTCCTTGATGACATGACCATTTTGGACCAATAAGACGGCATCTCTGCTGTACCCCTGTGAAAAAGACACCCCCTCACTGTCATTTTTGGGACTTCATTAGAGGCTATTAGGGGGTAATTCACACCTCCCTGCAACAGGAGCGAGACGTACATGGAACAAGATAAAAACCAAAGATGCCTAGGTCAACATCCAGGCACATCCAAGGATGACGATGTGGCAGAGGCCGCTTGGTAGGCAAAGAGGGAAGGTGTTATGAAGGAAGGAGGAGGAAAAATTACGCAAAAACAATGCATTTAAAGAAATGGGACAGAGCTCAATAGTTGAAAATTAATGTTGGAGTAAAGATGTGTGTAGGGCAACTGATGTAGTAACAGTCATTTAATATGTGTGTAGACAAAGAAATTGTGAACAAAAGTGCAGTGTATTGAAGTGGTTGTCAGCCAGCGTCTCAGCATGACGTGCATAGTAAAAGGTGAGAGATTCTCACCTAAAAATTGTCTGTCTTCAGAGAATGTTATTGTTAGAACAGTATCTAGTCAATGTCTAAATAATCCTATGTCAATTGCTGGTTGTAATTACAGAGAAATTATAAGTCAATGTAATGATGCAATGACTGATCTAAGTAGTTTAGTGAGCTTAAATAATATATTTGACTGTGATAAAGTTAAAATGCATAGCTTGAAAGAACTGATCTAAATTAGGGATGGTCATGCCCACTGTGATATCTTAAATAATGATGAGTCGTCCTGTATAATATACAGTTATCGCACAGCACCAAGTGCAATATCAGTTTTTATGGCACCGAGGTGACTAATATTGCACGAGGGCGCAGCCCGAGTGCAATATTAGTCACCGAGGTGCCATAAAAACTGATATTGCACGAGGTGATGTGCAATAACTGTTATATCATATGGTTTTTTAGGCAATTGCTCAGAAAAGGGCTGGAATTTTGATTTCCAAACTCTTTTTGTGCTTCAACAAATAACATAAACATCACAAAAAAGTTAATATCCACTTAGCCCTTGGATATGCGTGTCTTTTTGCCACCACAATCATTTTTCTATCTATTTCCAGTGCTGTGCAGTCACTTCTCTTTAACTATTTTAAGCCAACAAACAATCTTGTTGCTGCTGCAAGTCTCAATTTGTGTTTCTTTTGAACCATATATTTAAAATGTATCTCATCAGAAATGGATAAGTATTTCACTCACAAAAAAAATGATCACACTTTTGGTTTCCAAAAATGATATACTTGGTGATGAATTTAATTTTCGATTTTTTCTAAAAACTTTATAGCAGACTTTAGACCTCTAAACACTAAAAAAATCACTAAAAAATAACATAGTCAACACAAAAAATTGATATTCGACTAGCCCTTAAATCGATGCACCTTTTGCCGCAAACAGCATCTTCCTATCTGCTTCCGTTGCCGTGCAGTGCAATTTTTAGTATTTTTGAAAAACACAATCTTGTTGTCAGCTTGTGGCTGCAGCAGCATCAAAATATGGTGCTTCCTCTCAGGTCCGTCCAATCTTTCACATGTTAAAATGAGCGTGCAATATCATGCGTGCAATATCGTAGAATATTGCACGGCTGTCGGCCAATGAGCAGCGAGTATTTTGGCTTGCCATATGATATTTGATGATATGTGTATGAATTAGGCGATAATGGCATTTTAAATTTGTTTTTATCTGTTAATGAGACCCTTGTCTCGCCTGTTTTTATTGCTCTATTTTAATTGTAAGAAAATTCTTGCTGTACAAATTTTGTAAATTTGTGAATAAAGATTATATATAAGATTATCTAATTGGTGTTGAAGTTGTCAAACTAAAGTGCACTTGGACAGGTACAGGCCATGTGATTAAAAAGGAGGAGGGAAGGGAGTTTGACATAAATAAAAAAGACTTCCAAGAAATATTATCATTGATTATAAGTGCAAATGCACACAATTGCTGGGTGGAAAGTTCTACTTGATCATCCATAGGTGCGTACATACGATGTGCGGCAGCAAACCCTTGACATCCCCACTGTCATAAGTCATACCACTACATTTAATATCTAAAATTTTGTATGAAAAATAACAATAAATTACCCAATAAGGCCTAAAAACAAAACTACTGCGTAGTATGACAAATCAAATAATTCCTCTATTATTTTCTTCATCGTGTCTATCTAACTTCATTTTCAGATAAAACCAAGCCATCACAATCACCTATTCTCAACAACCTTCCAACATTCCTCCACATTACATAAATGTTTGTCCTTCTTGCATGTGTCAATTCCATATTAAATACCCTACAACACCCCTCCCCCTTTCCTTCCTCAAAACATTACAACTACCTCCATATTTCTCCTCAGGCTGGGGGGGGGGGCACGGGGGTCTCTCAGATGTTTTCCCAGTCCAGTGGCATAGCTACAGGGAGGGGCAGGGGGCGGTCGCCCCGCCCCCCCCGGCTCCATCCTGACCAAAAAAAAAAGAAGTTACTACATCTGCGATGTACCTGCCATTATTATGTTTTAAAGATTATGGGCTTCCTTCTTCTCAATCAAGAGTGCCATTTTTCCTTCATTTTGATAACCTTAAAAAACTGTATTTATTTTAAACTTGCCTGCTGACTTCTATGGGGTGCGTCAAGTTTTGTCAAGATAGTGACTTCAGACCTCTTCCCTTTACTTTGTCATCAACACTGTCTTTTTTACCGGGCCTGTAGATCACTTAGTAAGTTAATTAGCCAAATTGTGCTGAATTTGTCAAATTAAAGGAGGAACCACATGTTCCACATCCATTGCCTTTAGAATTGTTCCTCCAGTGACTCCAAAAAGCTATATATCAGGGCCTGGGCCTGAAGACCTTTTGTTTCAGAAAATTCCACTAAATCATTTAATATTAGAAGACAGTTGAAATTGAGAATTATTTAGCGGATATCATGAACATGGTCACCTGTGTGGTTGTGCAAAAATTAGCAGTCATTGATATTCTGGCCAAGATTTATGGGGGCATTGAAAACGAATGAGTGACTTGTGTAGAACGCCTGGCTTTTTCAAAGAGTTATTTATGACTATTGCTATTAGTAAATTGAATAACTTATGACAAAGTTTTCCAAGGAGTTTATGGTCACATGACTAAGTTAATAAGTATATTTTTGCCTCTTCAGTTTTTAAAATGGCTAGATTGGTAAAATTCAACTGCATGCCTTCCAATTAGGGGGCCACTATTTAATCTAAAGGGGGGGGGGCTTGGAGTTCTTTTTTAAATATATAAATTCTTGCTCAGTTTTGGTGAAATAAATAAATACATTTTGGACAGTCTTGAAATAAATAATTTCTGGTGGGGGTGTTTCTCAACAAGGTGTTGCTTAATTTTGGAATGAATATATATGGGGACTTTGCTGGTTTGAAATATATAATTACTGCCACCACTGCCGTAAAATAGATAATTTACCAACGAGGAAACCTCCAGGCCCCTCCCCTGGATATTTAATGGTCACTCCCTTAATCAACAATTGAACAATAAAATACACTTTCATGTTTATGTGACTGACTTCTTGGTATACCCAGAAATATTCATGAACTTGAAAGCACAACATTTTTATAGGCTGTATATTTAAGTGAAGAATCCTAACAAAATAGAGCAGATATGGTGTCCCTGTCACATTTCATACTATCAGCCATAATTAGTGCCATAGCTGATCCTTCAAGAGATTTAAATTTATATTTTTGTCTTCGTTCATTAGCACAGTACATGTCCAACAAAAGAAGATGAAACAACACAGTACTTGGAACTGTCTTGGAAAAAGGTACGCTGACCCTATTGTAAAAAACAAACCAATAGATATTTATATATATTTCTATAAATGACTTGAAAATTTTACCCCCTCCCCCTGGAAAATTTCCTAGCTACGCCACTGTCCCAGTCCTGCATTTATATTATTATAATGGGTACTTCTAGTACAAGCATATGCCATGATATGGCTCAACATGCTCAAGAGAACTGATTCATTTTCAGTGTGACTGTAAGTCCCATTGGCCCAATGATGCATTGCCCCTCCAAGATCACCTTTCCCAATCATGTGGTACAAGGTTAACTAATCTATATCTTTTAGTTTGCATGCTACTCACCTGACTATTGGAATTTACCAAAACAGCATCTGCCCTTGTGCATCTGCAACCCAAAACAAGATGCAAGACAAAGGGAAGCAGGTAAAATCCAATGGCCAATGACAGCACACAAGATGGAGCCACTGGACATTTACTGCCATCTGGTGTAAAGCACTGAACCACACTTCAGTGTCAATCTGCATCAGACCTTGGTCTCAATGCTGAGGAGTGCATTAAGAGCTATTAAGAATGCAGATCTCATTGGTCAGCATGTCTCAATTTCCAGCCTTTTGCAGCTGATTGGTAAACTCATAATTATCACAAATGGGCCCATGCCAATGCAGAATGTGAATTGCTCAGATGAAATAACATGAAATCATGTGGTATGACCTAAAATCATTACAGTTTTCATGAAGATAAAACTTTGTCACATGTATAAGAGAATTGCTTAACTTCAAGACATGACAGCTCATCTATCATTTTGATTTTTGAGGAATTCTGAATATCTTTCTGAAAAGTTTTTCCAAAACAGAAATATATCTTGAAAAATATTTCTAAAAGTTTTTCCAATCAATTTATAGACCTTCTGAAATTTATCTCATCGGAAAATATTTCTAAAAGCTTTTCCAATCAATTTTCAGACCTTCTGAAATGCCCCTTATTGGAAAATCTTTCTAAAAGCTTTTCCAATCAATTTTCAGACCTTCTGAAATGTCCCTTATTGGAAAATCTTTCTGAAAGCTTTTCCAATCAATTTCTAGACCTTCTGAAATTTGTCCCATCGGAAAATATTTCTAAAAGCTTTTTCAATCAATTTCCAGACCTTCTGAAATGTCCCTTATTGGAAAATCTTTCTGAAAGCTTTTCCAATCAATTTCTAGACCTTCTGAAATTTGTCCCATCGGAAAATATTTCTAAAAGCTTCTCCAATCAATTTCCAGACCTTCTGAAATGCCCCTTATTGGAAAATCTTTCTAAAAGCTTTTCCGATCAATTTTTTGACCTTCTGAAATGTCCCTTATTGGAATATCCTACTAAAAGGTTTTTTCAATCAATTTTTTGACCTTCTGAAATGTCCCTTATTGGAAAATCTTTCTGAAAGCGTTTCCAATCAATTTCTAGACCTTCTCAAATTTGTCTCATCGGAAAATATTTCTTAAAGCTATTTCAATCAATTTCCAGACCTTCTGAAACATCACTTGTTGGAAAATATTTCTTAAAGCTTTTTCAATCAATTTCCAGACCTTCTGAAATTTGTCTCATCGGAAAATATTTCTAAAAGCCTTTTTCAATCAATTTCTAAAACCTTCTGAAATGTCCCTTATTGGAAAATCTTTCTGACAGCTTTTTCAATCAATTTCCAGACCCTCGAAATGTCACTTATTGGAAAATCTTTCTGAAAGCTTTTCCAATCAATTTCTAGACCTTCTGAAATTTGTCTCATCGGAAAATATTTCTAAAAGCTTTCTCAATCAATTTCCAGACTTTCTGAAATTTGTCTTATCGGAAAATATTTCTTAAAGCTTTTCCAATCAATTTTCAGTCCTTCTTTCCAATCAATTTCCAGACCTTCTGAAATGTGTCCTGTCTTCCTTTTCACAAACTAGCAAAGAGCCAAGGACTAGAATTTTAAAAATCAAACAGTGAAGAGTCAAATGAAAGATGGAAGGTTGCTGTTCAAGATTCATCACTCACATTCAAATTAAAAAAATTGCAGTAGGGGAGAGCGGGGCACAGTGAGACACATTTTTTGCTCACCCTTAGATCATTACATAGGGTCTGTGTACCAAGACCAGACTAGTGTCAGTCAAAAATCATGTCTCTAGTATCTTAGGATATATTTTTTTCAACTGCGCATCTTGAAAATGAATAAATTACCAAAAAAATTATAGGAGGTGTTATTGACGTCATTCAAACTGAATAAAATTGGGAAAAACAATTGAAATATGTTTTGATAGCAATAATCTTCAGTTATTACATTTTCCAAGTTTTGTTTTGTGAAAGTCTGGTAATAAAGCCTTTGCAAATGAAGGGGTGAAATACTTATTTCCGAAGGCTGTTGGGATTCTTATGCAAATATATCACATAACGCCTTTTTCACTTCATTTTTGTGCATGATCTGTCTTCTAATGTTGGACCCGATCTACCCGAGAAATTTCAGAGTTTTGCAGCAAGCGCGAGTGCCCAAACCAGAAAATATGGTAGGGGGTCAAATACTTATTTTCCTCACTGTATATGTGATTTTTGTCCTGATTCTGCTCACGTAGGTTCACAGCCTGATTTTCCAGATTTGGCCTCTGGCCTCCTGTCTGGAGACCTGTGCTCATCTATACAGAGGCGAATGGCGCTAAATGGGGTCTCTAAGAATATATCAGTACAGGGCTGAGGCATCGTCTCAAAAAACTTCGAGTTACATCCATGCGGTTCAGCAGATGGGGCACATAACTGTCAATACTCAAGACCTGCTGAAGTGTTCTGTCAATTGTTGCTACAAAACTACCATACTGTAACAAAGCAGCAGAGTGGGTGATTTTTCAGGTCCTTTTTTTAAAGCATTTTTGGACAATTTATTGTACAGGACACAAGAACGACTTATTTAAACTGCCACACCTGTTACATATTGTTGATAATTGTGAATTGTGAGCTGTGCCTTACATTCAGGTATTTCTATGTATTTGGTGATGTCTCACTGTACCCCCCAGAGCTTTCTTTACAAATTTTTGGAATCCTGTGGACTGAATGCCTGCATTGTGGATCATCATCTCACTTAACAAAGACAAACAACCAAGGTTTCAATCCCTAGCTATTTATTAGCATTATTCTATTTTTCTTTGAAACCATAACAAAAAGTTATCAAGCAAAATTATTTTCTTTCACTTGTTAAAAACAAATTTTTTTAAATTCCACTCACCATATGCTGTGTAAGCATTCAGGATTGAGGATAGTCTTTTTAAAATTACTTTATGTCTTATACAGAAGAGGATTGTTTGGTAATAAGTATCAGTCAGACGCTAGGAACTTTGTCTCACTGTGCCTAACTGCTCACTGTGCCCCGTTCTCCCCTATAGCGTTGGAAATGGAGGTTGGCAAAGATGGCTACGCAGACCGGGGACTTGATATCGTCAATCCGGATTCTACTGACAGATGATGATTAATGATTCAGAAGATTTATTTGTAGCTCATATATATATATAAAATTTCAACAATTCCATAAGAAATTACATTGAACATAAGTATATGCTACCGGAATTTCTCTAAGGCAATATTGTGTCGAAGAGTCCCTGTTATTATTTGTCCATGTATCATTAGGTACAGTGGCTGGTAGCTTTAAAAATTTTTTTAAAAGAAAAATTTAGAAAGAAAGAGAAAACCTGCAGTTGACGGACCTGAAGAGGTGACCATCTAAAATTTGGAGAAACTCTAAACAATTATCTACACACAAAACAAGGATTGGTACATGTGCTAGTATAACTTTCTAAAATTGTTTTCTTTATATATAACTTAAAACCTAGAAAACTATGTGTAAACGTTTTTTGTTTAAATAAATCAGGCATATTGTTGTATAACATGACATGAGAATGATGAGGGGAAGACACCTGTTCATAGGGGATTTGCAACCATTTCGGGTTGCACACATCATCCTGTTATCTTGTGCTGGGAGCGGGTTTCGAATCCAGTCTCTGAAAGCCACGCTGGTTTCAAGTGCGAGCACTCCAACCATTAGGCCACACCAGCACCATGTTTTAGCCTTGAGGATTAAGGTGATGGACACAATCAAACCACTTAAATAAAGAACAAGGTTGACCAATCAGTTATGAAGATATTAGCAATGTGGCTCCAGAAAAAAGCAAATAGTGAAAACAATCTCAACAAATATCTCTTTACCACAAAGGTTGAAAAGAAAATAGTACCATATTGTACCAAGATCAATTTTAAAGTATTTCTAGTTACCACACGTTATCACCCCCGCTGGTCTCGAGCCTCCTCATGCCGGAGGGCTGCAACACTAAGGTGAAGACCTCTATCCTCGGCGGCCAACATGAGAGAGTGCGCATGCATGGTGTGTCCCCTATCTTACACAGGAATATCAATGAATATGCAGTGGTGGTCATTAACTCGTAATCGTTAATCCGTTAATAACGAAGTTAACAAATTGAGTAACTAGTTATTAAGTTAACATCTTTTTTTGCATCAACGTAAGTTAATAACTTCCGTTACTTAATTACAAGTCAGTTAATTAATTCCGTTAATTTTAGTCCAAAAAGCTGCAAAAAAGACACATTTTTGCATGAAAAAGACTGGAGTTGATAAAAGATAGCTAAATAGTGAAACTCAGACAGCTATTGGCCGAGTGCCTCTGTCTGAAAATTCAACCTGTGCCTCTTTTTAAGATGAGACTCATTCTCGCACTTGCAGTAAATATTTTCACACATCTATATTGTCTGCCATTTTTATCGAAGTAAAAAAAATTAACTTAACTTTTTAACTTTAACTTCAGTTAACTTTGCTAATAATTTCATTAACTTAACAAAGTTAACATTTTTTGTTAACTTGCCCACCACTGTGAATATGTTATTTGCCATGTTTCCAAACCGGAACGTACGTCAACCGGGTGACCACGGTGCGAATCAATCAGCGGGTCACCAGGCTGAGATCAAAAAGTTTGTGACTGGAATACTGAGATTTCAATGGACAAGGACATCAATGGATGACTTGACTGACCCTGACTGTGAATGCCCCTATAGCTGTCAAAGACTAAATTTGTTTCTTATAATAGGTGTCACACAATCACTGGAAGATATCATTTCATCTGTTGCTCTTTACGAAACAATTGCAGACCTTTGTGACAAGACAGTCGCAGATAGCCTGAGGCGCCAAACCAATGGCATATTCCTCCTGAAACCGGCAACCTCTGAACAACAAGAGAAATTGACGGCCATCAATGAGATAGCCAATACCAAAGTCACCATTGAACCTTTTAAAAGACGAGGCAAAGGCATTATCTTGTCCAAGGAAAGCAAGACCTGCTCAGACTCTCAACTTACCAATTGGTTCACAAACATGGGATTCTACAATACAAACGTTTGCCTCACAAGAATGGTTATGATTCCTGCTTCCAAGATTCAAATAAAAGACGAAAATGTGCAAAAGAGAATACCTGTAGCCTTTGAATGGTGCAGAGTTGCTCCTTTCATTCCCCATCCAAACCGCTGTTTCAATTGTCAAATGTATGGCCATTTCAGTAATACATGCAGAAGATCAACAATTTGTGCCATTTGCGGCGATTGTGATCATACACAACCGACAACCCTTGCTCTAAGCTTTCACATTGCGTGAATTGTTCAGGGATCCATCCTGCCTTTAACAACGAATGCAGAGTCTCCAAGAAGGAAAAAGAAATCCTACAACTACGGACTGAAAGACCAATCTCGTTTCCCGAAGCCAGACGCCTTGTAGAACAGGACGTGGACAAACCTGGCCTAGCAGCAGATTAGACTAGACCAGCTCTTCGTTCATCAACCACAGAGAAGGATTCATCTGGACAGGAACCTCTTCACAAATATCTTAAAGAAAACACCTTCACAGGCTCAACCAAAGACTGAAGAATCTAAGAATTGCCCTGGATCAGTAGTCAACACCTCACCACAGAAGCTCCGACAAAGTCAATCTCCTGATAATTCACAAACAAGGACTTCAGCCGAATGCAAAAAAAAGACGCTCTATCATCTGCCGAGAACGCACCCAATCTAGCACGTGCCAGAGCATTTTTTAAGGATTTTCGACTGGGAGACCAACGCAACTTTTAGGGTCGTATTACGTGACATTTATAGGTCAGCAGCAGTACATGTACATTCATTACTATGTATTTACATTATGATTTGCTTGCCAAAGGATTTTGAACTGTTGAGTTGGCTGCTAGTTGAAGAGTTGCACTGATTGCCACAAAACAATTTGACAATTCTTTTTTTTAAATCGGAAATCAGACGGATATAGCAAAAGTGTATCGTAGAGACCGTGAAGAATATTTTTGGCATGAAAAGCAGAAGCCTTGATTTCAAATACACCAACAAGAATCCGAGGATTCAAACCCTGGGTTCTGTTGGGAATGAGTAATAGGCCTAAGCATAAGATCCATGGATATAACATCAAAGTAGCACTGCACTGCGAAGTGCAATCAGCTTTGACACCTGTCAGATTGCCTTCAAGTGCTGTTCCTCAATGGCAATTTGGTAAACTGAGGATGAAAATAGGCTTTAGAACTTGCAGAATTGCAATTAGCATTGTTAGACTGCTTTGAGAATAGATGCACTGCAAAAAGCAAATGCTAAATGCATTATTGGCCTTCCTTGAAACGCATGGACGATTGCAAAGTCAGCTTGAAAACAGACCCTCAAGAAACCGTAAAAAAAAAAAAATCAATTCAACCCAACTCAACCCAAACCTGAAACGCATTTTACTATAACATCATTAGAACATGAAGTGGCCATATTGGCTGTACCCACACCCCTATTAATGCCAGGAGAACACTACTCAGAAAACCTCTCAGACTGGTTTTTCAAAAAAAGTACCCTGGGTGAATCACCCAGGGCAAAAAACTGGTAATTGATTAAGACGACCAAATAAGAAATTGGCGAAAGTCTCTGAAAAAAGTTGGTCTCCCAGTGATGCCAATTTAACATTGACTGGGAGACCAAATCTGTCAACTGGGAGACCATTTGGTCTCCCAGTTACTATGTTAAAAAATGCACTGGCACGTGCTGATGAGACGTAAAACTCAAATACACACACAACACACAAATTATCAGACTAAAGCCAGTGTTAAATTGCATTTTATAATTTATTTACAAGTATACTATTCAATCAACAAGATAAATACATGTACAACCATTAAAAAAAAAAGGTACATTAATTTCTACGAACATATCTTTAATCAACACATTAACGTTGCCCTACTCTGCTACTGGGCATTTCAATTTTCTTTTAAGTCTAATCTATAAGTCTATTTTATAACTTCTTCCAATTGCAAATTTTCTTTTAAGTCTATTCTATCACTTCTTCCAATTCCCAATTTTCTTTTAAGTCTATTCTATAACTTCTTCCAATTCCCAATTTTCTTTTAAGTCTATTTTATAACTTCTTCCAATTCCCAATTTTCTTTCAAGTCTATTTTATAATTTCTTCCAATTCCCAATAGTCTCCGATGACATGGCTCTGGGAAGCAAATATCTTATCCCCACTCCGTGAGTTTACTTGTCCCTCAAGATGTTCAATTCAGCCAAACATTTCACCATAAACACAACATCCATACGGCTTCATTCCAATGTGTTTTCTCATCATCTCATATACATAATCAAGACTGCCTTCTTGGCTGAACATTTTGCCATAAACAGCATGTGCATCTATCAGGTAGGTTTCTCCAGTTTTCGTTCTGACTGTTCTCACATGTTCGTCTCGATTGCGTTTTTTTTTCTCAACATTTTCCGTGAATTGAAAAACTACATGGCCGGTCTCCAGTGGGTCTCCAGTGTGTCTGAATAAACCGACAATGAACATATCACAGTACAGAAATAGCAATAAGACACAGCATCACAATGCATATTGGTAATATTTTCCATTCATCTCGAAGTAAAAAACAATCCTTGAAGAGTCATTTGTTAGAATTGTACTAATTTAGCAACATTTTAATTGCTTCACACCTTTGATGCACTTTTAAACACCTCCAAATATTGTTGTCTGATTGCAATTAGGACAGTTGAAATGAATTAAAAACAATTAGGGGAGAGCGGGGCACAGTGAGACGGCGGGCACAGTGAGACAAAGCCCGTAGCGTCTAGCTGGTACTGTTTACAGATCAACCCTCTTTTGTATAGTACAAAAAGTAAGTAAGTGAGAGTCTGACCTATATCCGGAATGCCTACGAGGGGCGTTCAGAAAGTTCGAGGCTTTTTTTTATATGGATACTTATTTTCAATCTAAAACTATGAATTTTTCACAGGATAAAATTCAGTATATTTGGAATGGATTTCCAAAATTTTGGACAATTTGGACATTTGTAAGTCATTCAGTGGTTGCCATGGAAACTGAAAGTTCAGCTTCTTGGGGCAGGTAACACTGAAACCAAGAATGCCAAGAAATTGTGACTGTGAGAGACTTCTCTCTGGCACTTGTACTAGTGAGATTGACAATATTTGATACAAGAAATATGATATCAGCTTCTAAATATACTTTCAAGCACCCCAAATGTGTGTTTTCTTACACTGAACCCATGTAGGAAGGCAATCCTGCATGCCAGATTTGGCGAGGGAAATTCAGGAAGCAAAGGTGTGTTTCCCTGACTACATAAGGACTTGTGAAAGCATGGATTCACTAGTATGAACAAGAGACCAAAATGGACAGCTTTATCCATCCTAGCTATTCCTGTGACATGTTGCTTTACATAAGTCCTGGTTTTCCCTTACTTTAGGTGATGGGGGCTATAGTTTCAGGCACTGGAGGAGAAGAGGCTTTGGATGACCGAAATTCTTTCACAGAACTTTGTTTGGAGGACTTCAAGGAACATTAACTTCAATGGGTCAGGTGTATGAATCAATGCTTTTGGTGAGCTTGGGAGTATTTTTTAAGGCTAATATTATATTTCTTGTGTCTAATATTGTCAATCTCACTAATGCAAGTGATAGAGAGAGGTCTCTCACTGCCAAAATTCATTGGCTTTAGTGGTTTCAGTATTATCTGCCCCAAGAAGCTGAACTTTCAGTTTCCATGGCAACCACTGAATGACTTACAAATGTCGAAATTGTCCAAAATTTTGGAAATCCATTCCAAATATGCTGAATTTTATCCTGTGAAAAATTCATAGTTCTAGATTGAAAATAAGTGTCCATATAAAAAAAAGCCTCGAACTTTCTGAACGCCCCTCGTACACAGCATATCGAGAGTGGAATTTCAATATTTAGGTTTTTAGCCGATAAAAGTAAATAATTTTGCTAAACGACTTTTTGTTATAATTCCCAAGAAATATGGTATAACGCAAATCAATTGCCAGGAATTCAAACCTTGATTATTTGCCTTAGTTTAGCGAGATAATGAACCACAATACAGGCATTTGGTCCGCAGGATTCAAAAATTTTATAAAGAGAGCTGTGTGGGGCACAGTGAGACAGTTGGAGGCGGGGCACAGTGAGACATGGTAAAATACACTCGAAACGACCTGAATGTAGCTTACAATGCACTATTAGAAACAAAATGCCTGCAATAAACTCCTGATTTTAGTGAGTCATATTCAAAGAGAAGCATCAGAATGAATTTTGATTTTATGAGAGTACAGCAGTTTCTGTAGCAACAATAGATGGAACAATTCTGCAGGTCCTGAGGATCGGCGGTTATGGCAGAAGATGCCCTGTCTCACTGTGCCCCACCTGCTGTCTCACTGTGCCCCGCCCAAGGGGGGCACAGTGAGACACTTAAAAAGAATGGACGTAACTCAAAATTTCTCCAAACCTGTAAAAGGTAGGAACCTGAAAGTACTTGAAAATATACCCAACGTCATTACCTATAATGTAGACATGATCTAATTTAACTCGTTACTGCCAACATTTTGGAACACTCGAAAATAAAAAAAGTGTCTCACTGTGCTCCGCTCTCCCCTATATTGTGTGTCCTTTTCTGCCAAATCACATGGCCTCTCTCAACTGTGTGACTTCATGTGTCTCAACTGTGTGACTTCATGTGTCTCAACTGTGTGACTTCATGTGTCTCAACTGTGTGACTTCATGTGTCTCAACTGTGTGACTTCATGTGTCTCAACTGTGTGACTTCATGTGTCTCAACTGTGTGACTTCATGTGTCTCAACTGGGTGACTTCATATGTCTCAACTGTGTGACTTCATGTGCCTCAACTGTGTGACTTCATATGTCTCAACTGTGTGACTTCATGTGCCTCAACTGTGTGACTTCATGTGTCTCAACTGTGTGACTTCATGTGTCTCAACTGTGTGACTTCATGTGTCTCAACTGTGTGACTTCATGTGTCTCAACTGTGTGACTTCATGTGCCTCAACTGTGTGACTTCATGTGCCTCAACTGTGTGACTTCATGTGCCTCAACTGTGTGACTTCATGTGTCTCAATGGTGTGACTTCATGTGTCTCAACTGTGTGACTTCATTTGTCTCAACTGTGTGACTTCATGTGTCTCAACTGTGTGACTTCATGTGCCTCAACTGTGTGACTTCATGTGCCTCAACTGTGTGACTTCATGTGCCTCAACTGTGTGACTTCATGTGTCTCAACTGTGATTTCATGTGCCTCAACTGTGTGACTTCATGTGCCTCAACTGTGTGACTTCATGTGCCTCAACTGTGTGACTTCATGTGCCTCAACTGTGTGACTTCATGTGCCTCAACTGTGTGACTTCATGTGCCTCAACTGTGTGACTTCATATGTCTCAACTGTGTGACTTCATGTGCCTCAACTGTGTGACTTCATGTGCCTCAACTGTGTGACTTCATGTGTCTCAACTGTGTGACTTCATGTGCCTCAACTGTGTGACTTCATGTGTCTCAACTGTGTGACTTCATGTGCCTCAACTGTGTGACTTCATGTGTCTCAACTGTGTGACTTCATGTGTCTCAACTGTGTGACTTCATGTGTCTCAACTGTGTGACTTCATGTGTCTAAACTGTGTGACTTCATGTGTCTCAACTGTGTGACTTCATGTGTCTCAACTGTGTGACTTCATGTGTCTCAACTGTGTGACTTCATGTGTCTCAACTGTGTGACTTCATGTGTCTAAACTGTGTGACTTCATGTGTCTCAACTGTGTGACTTCATATGTCTCAACTGTGTGACTTCATGTGTCTCAACTGTGTGACTTCATGTGCCTCAACTGTGTGACTTCATGTGTCTCAACGGTGTGACTTCATGTGCCTCAACTGTGTGACTTCATGTGCCTCAACTGTGTGACTTCATGTGCCTCAACTGTGTGACTTCATGTGCCTCAACTGTGTGACTTCATGTGCCTCAACTGTGTGACTTCATGTGCCTCAACTGTGTGACTTCATGTGCCTCAACTGTGTGACTTCATGTGCCTCAACTGTGTGACTTCATGTGCCTCAACTGTGTGACTTCATGTGTCTCAACTGTGTAATTTCATGTGTCTCAACTGTGGGACTTCATGTGTCTGTCAAGACTCTCTTTACGGTTGAACCTCTTACCGCAAACAGAACATCCTTACGGCTTGTCTCCAATATGAATTCTCATGTGATTTTTAACACTCCCTTTCTGGCTGAACCTTCTACCGCATACAGAACATGCATATGGCTTCTCTCCACTGTGTGTTCTCAAGTGCGAATCAAGATTGCTCTTTTGACTAAACATTTTGCCACAAACAGAACATCCATATGGTTTTTGTCCTGTGTGTTTTTTCATATGTCGTTTCAGGTCTCTTTTTCCGCTGAATGTTCTACCACAAACAGAACATCCATGTGGCTTTCCTCCACTGTGTGATCTCATGTGACTATCAACACTGCCTTTTTGGCTGAATCTTTTGCCACAAACAGAACATCCATATGGCTTCTCTCCATTATGGGTTCTCATGTGTATTTCAAGGTTTCGTTTTCCCCCAATCAATGTTTTACCACAAACAGAACATCTTTGACTCTTCTTTTTCTTTTGTGCTTTTATATCCCTCCCAGACATTTCTTCAGAATCGTCATAATGTTCATCGATGTGCTCCTTTAATCCACTTTCGTCAACAAACCTTCGACAGCAAATGTGGCATTTATGAGGTTTGTTATGAAGTCCATTATCTCCGTTACATAACGTCTCTGTTGCTTCATTTTGGGAGATATGCTCAGAAGCCATTATCACCTGAAGGGTTGGCAGGAGAGAGTTAGCTGCGGGCGGATGGAGTTCCGTCTTCTCGGTGTCTTTGCCAGCGGGCTAATTCAGTAAATATATATTTTTCAACTGAAACAATTTTCATAAATCCAAGTGGACTAAAATTCTGTCACATTATTCATATCATCCAATAAAGTCCATGGATCATATCAACATACAAATCCCATGTATCATATCATCCAATAAAGTCCATGGATCATATCATCAAAAGAAGTCCATAGATCACATTGTCAAATTAAGTCCATGATTATTATTGGCTAGTACTGTCAATTAAAGTAAATGGATAATATCATCAAATAAAGTCCATTGATTCGCCGAATAAAGTCAAGCCATCAAGAAAAGGCCAAGGATCATGATAGATGGATTGATCATTGGGGCTTGACGTCAAGTATTGTTATGCTGCCTGCAATAGACAAATTTTGGCAGCATACAGCGATTAAAGTGTCATTAATGATGAATCCACTATTATATTAGGAGTGTATCCAGTATCCACCAGGCAGATAGCTACATATGGAACAGTGACTCATAGATGGAATTTCCAACGCAATTTTGGCATCAAACTGAATGCTGGTTATCTGAAAAAAGAAAGAAAAAAGAAGCTCAATGTCATAATCATTTTAATTAACAAGAATCCAGGGATTCAAGGCAGGCGTTTCTGTATTATATTGAAGGTGCATTGATTAACAAGGAGTTGGTGACAGCGAGATTCCTCTGTATAACATCTGGATTGGAGACATGGTAAACTATGAAAGAAAAAAACAGAAATACTGCTCATCGATACCATTCAAACTCTGCTCACCCAAATTAAGGGAGTAGTCTGAGGGGGCTACCATTTAATATATAAGGGGGTTGAAGGTATTTCTTGACAAGGTGTTGCTTGGCTTAAGAATGAATATTCACGGACTTCGCATTCTTGAAACAATTTCCGCCCAGTAAAAAACCAACCCCCCTGGAAATTCAATGGTCACCCCCCTACAGATGCCAGTTACGGCTGCTTCAATGAGATATAATGAATCTTTAATTAAAATTCAGAGGAAATTGGTTCCAGAACGTGTGTTCTCACTTCACAAGCCCGCCTTTTCCAATGACCCATGAGTCAGTTGTTTTAATAAAGAATCAAATGACTTTTTTCATTTCAACTGACTAAGCCAACTAGTTGTTAACTTTTCAACTACAACTGACTGAAGTATTTCAACTGACTTCAACTGACTTTTAAGTGATGTAACAATTAACAGACCTAAAAAAACCTAGATCTTTGCATAAAATAAAATAAGGAAAGTTCACAACCAAAATTCCTATCAGATTCATTACTGAAAAGGAAAGTCAGACAACATTTAACCACCATCTTCTGAGATTCGCATATGTAATGTTCAACAAGGGTGCCGGAACGGGGGGGGGCAATTGCCCCTCCTGCCCTTGGCCAGGAGGGGCAAGGGGGGAAAGGATGCCCTTTTCATCTTCAAGAAAAAACATTATTATGCCTTTATTTACAGTGAATTTAGGCAAAAATCTATAAGCGTGTATTAAAAATTATTATAGGTGCTACACTAAATTTTTGTCGCGCGAATTGGATTTGCCCTTTCTGGACCGACCGCCCATCGTTTCCTTCCGGCACCCCGGATGTTCAATGAAATCAACTCCCAGCAGGGGTTTTCTGGGTGCCAGCAGGTTGCAATGACTGAATGGTTGCAATGACTGAATGAGACATTTCATGGAAGTCATTCCAGCAATACACAACAGATGCAGTGACTGCTCGGCCCTTCATTGAATCAGCTGGTGGTCCAAATGGACCAGTAGCTCTGATCACCTACTGATCCGAGCATAGTTTGTTATTACTCTTGCTGGTCCAAACTATTTGTGTCACATGTGTAGAGAAGAGTTGAATTTTATCAATTTGTTTCCTAGTAAAGTCCAGAATATCACAATCAATTTGATGTGCTTCAGTATAGCTTTGGCCAATCAAACTTCTCTGTTTTGTTATAATGTGCCTGACAAATGCTTCTTTGAAATGTGCCTGATGTTTGTTGACAAGACAAATGTGTCTGATGACCATATGACCGGACGACATTTATGTGCCTGATATCTGATGATGAAACACGTTGTCTTCAATGTGCTGCGCTGACTTTCGAAAGTTAACAAATTTAGTAAGGGACCGTTCAGAATTTATGACTTGGGGGGCGGGGTGGGAGTTTTGCTGGAACTTCCCGTCAAAAATTGATACCCCCCTTGAGTTTCATGCAGATTTTATGTACCCCACCCTTAGGTTTCACGCGTATTTATAGTACCCCCCCCCCTCAACATACAAAGCAATACACACATACATATACTGTTATACAAGACCACACGTACAGATTCGCTTCATTTCGCTGACTTTTGCACGTAAAAATGTCCAAATAAAATGTGTTTATGCATGTTTTTTAACATTTTTTATTTGTTGAAATTTCTTACTCCACTTGGAAGTGTTGTCAAAAATTAATACCCCCCCCTTGAAACACGTGTGAAAAGTTAGTACCCCCTCGGGCAAAACTCTCACCCCCCCCCCCAGTCATAAATTCTGAACGGTCCCTAAAACACATTTCTTATTTTCTTGTTTCATAATTTGCCTGCCAAATCAGAAATTGTGCCTGGGAACAATCCCACATTCCCGCACTTTGTGCAGCCTGTAGAGTGTAGAGATGTGTAATTTTTTGCGAATATACCTGATGGCAACTGAGTGCAAAATTTGATTGTGATACTTGGTGAGTGGAAGTACCAATTTTTTAGCAATTTGCGATGTTGCATTTTTAATGATGCTCAGTGTATATTTGTGCCAAATGTGGTGACTCGAACATGCAAGGTATTTTCACGTTTTTCACCCTTAAATTTAGAGTGATTTTGGCCTAGAAATAATTACTACAATTTCTGGTTATACCTAAAATTTTCATTAGAATTGCACATATTTCTTTCGTACATGTTGTGAGAATACTTGAACAATAAAATTGTGAGGTATCATAGTAATGGCAAAAATTTGTAAAGAAATTTGGAAAATCTGCCAATTTTTGAAAACTTCTGTGTGTGATTTTCGGTACTTTCACAGCTTAAAGTACTGGGTTAAAACTGACATATTGTGATAGCGCGGCGTGGGTATATAGTATGCATATACTCTGTGAGGTCTGCTCTGTGCTGTGTCTCTGCTTCAACTACTGTCACTCAAGAGTCTCTCAACAGGTGGCATGGCAGTTCCTCCAAGAGTCACTCACAGGTGGCACCAATTGCAATATGACAGTGCTGCTCACTGCCACATTCCACCCAGGTTTGTTTTTATGCAGTTCGTCAAGTTCTTTCTTCATGCTTCTTCTCTTCTGATCTTCATTTCTCCGCTCCTCTTCTTCCACCAAGGTTTGTTTTTAGCACAACATCACACCAGCTCACAGTCTTTAAAATCGGAGGTTGGAGTCATGCAACTCAACAGGACATTGAAATCATTTAAAAAGCAACAAAACAAGGGTAGGAGTCTTGTAACTAAAAAAAATCGTAAAATCACAAAGGTTAATAACAAGAATCCGCGGATTCAAAACCGACCTAGCGCAATGAAATTGAAGGTGCCATTGCTTAAACCACTGAGCAACTGATATTGGAAGATAGGAGAAATAGTTGATTGGAAGATGCCGGACTATTAGTATAGAATCAATGCAGTTTGAACAGATTTCTAAAAAAAAAGGAAAGATGGCTGTCAAAATGGCCGCCATCTTGGATTTCTCAACATGTTACTCAACCATACCCACAGGCCAATACCTATATCAAATTTCATAACTGTAAGTGAAATATTAAGGTCACAATGGTCAGTTCAAGAATGAAGAAAGATTGCTGCCAAAATGGCTGCCACAAAGTGGCTGCCATCTTGGATTTCTCAACATGTTCCCGTCTGATACCCACAGCCCCAAACCTGTACCAAATTTCATAACTCTTAAGTGAAATATTGAGGTCACAATGGCCAGTTCAAGAAATGAAGAAACATGGTTGCCAAAATGGCCACCATCTTGGATTTCTCAAAATGTCCCTGATCCATAACCACAGGCTCATACCTGTAACAAATTTTATAAGCGAAATATTGAGGTCACTATGAGCAGTTCAAAAAATGAAAAAAGATAGCTGCCAACATGGCTGCCAAAAATGGCAGCCATCTTGGATTTCTCTACATGTTCCCAATCCATATCCAGAGTCCCATACCTGTACCAAATTTCATAACTGTAAGTGAAATATTAAGGTCACAATGGGCAGTTCAAGAATGAAGAAAGATGGCTGCCAAAATGGCCACCACAAAATGGCCGCCATCTTGGATTTCTCGACATGTTCCTAATCCATACCCAGAGTCCCATACCTGTACCAAATTTCATAACTGTAAGTGAAATATTAAGGTCACAATGGTCAGTTCAAGAATGAAGAAAGATTGCTGCCAAAATGGCTGCCACAAAGAGGCTGCCATCTTGGATTTCTCAACATGTTCCCGTCTGATACCCTCAGCCCCAAACCTGTACCAAATTTCATAACTCTTAAGTGAAATATTGAGGTCACAATGGCCAGTTCAAGAAATGAAGAAACATGGTTGCCAAAATGGCCACCATCTTGGATTTCTCAAAATGTCCCTGATCCATAACCACAGGCTCATACCTGTAACAAATTTTATAAGCGAAATATTGAGGTCACTATGAGCAGTTCAAAAAATGAAAAAAGATAGCTGCCAACATGGCCGCCACAAAATGGCAGCCATCTTGGATTTCTCAACATGTTCCCAATCCATATCCAGAGTCCCATACCTGTACCAAATTTCATAACTGTAAGTGAAATATTAAGGTCACAATGGGCAGTTCAAGAATGAAGAAAGATGGCTGCCAAAATGGCCACCACAAAATGGCCGCCATCTTGGATTTCTCGACATGTTCCTAATCCATACCCAGAGTCCCATACCTGTACCAAATTTCATAACTGCAAGTGAAATATTAAGGTCACAATGGGCAGTTCAAGAATGAAGAAAGATGGCTGCCAAAATGGCCGCCACAAAACAGCAGCCATCTTGGATTTCTCAACATGTTCCCAATCCATACCCAGAGGCCCATACCTGTACCAAATTTCATAACTGTAAGTGAAATATTAAGGTCACAATGGGCAGTTCAAGAATGAAGAAAGATGGCTGCCAAAATGGCTGCCACAAAATGGTAGCCATCTTGGATTTCTCAAAATGTTCCCAATCCATACCCAGAGTCCCATACTTGTACCAAATTTCATAACTGTAAGTGAAATATTAAGGTCACAATGGGCAGTTCAAGAATGAAGAAAGATTGCTGCCAAAATGGCCGCCACAAAACGGCAGCCATTTTGGATTTCTCGACATGTTCCCAATCCATAGCCAGATGCCCGGGCATGCCCATACCTGTACCAAATTTCATAACTGCAAGTGAAATATTAAGGTCACAATGGGCAGTTCAAGAATGAAGAAAGATGGCTGCCAAAATGGCCACCACAAAACGGCAGCCATCTCGGATTTCTCGACATGTTCCCAATCCATACCCAGAGTCCCATACCTGTACCAAATTTCATAACTGTAAGTGAAATATTAAGGTCAAAATGGGCAGTTCAAGAATAAAGAAAGATTGCTGCCTAAATGGCCGCCACAAAATGGCAGCCATCTTGGATTTCTCAACATGTTCCCAATCCATACCCAGAGGCCCATACCTGTACCAAATTTCATAACTGTAAGTGAAATATTAAGGTCACAATGGGCAGTTCAAGAATGAAGAAAGATGGCTGCCAAAATGGCTGCCACAAAATGGTAGCCATCTTGGATTTCTCAAAATGTTCCCAATCCATACCCAGAGTCCCATACTTGTACCAAATTTCATAACTGTAAGTGAAATATTAAGGTCACAATGGGCAGTTCAAGAATGAAGAAAGATTGCTGCCAAAATGGCCGCCACAAAACGGCAGCCATCTTGGATTTCTCGACATGTTCCCAATCCATACCCAGAGGCCCATACCTGTACCAAATTTCATAACTGCAAGTGAAATATTAAGGTCACAATGGGCAGTTCAAGAATGAAGAAAGATGGCTGCCAAAATGGCCACCACAAAACGGCAGCCATCTCGGATTTCTCAACATGTTCCCAATCCATACCCAGAGTCCCATACCTGTACCAAATTTCATAACTGTAAGTGAAATATTAAGGTCAAAATGGGCAGTTCAAGAATGAAGAAAGATGGCTGCCTAAATGGCCGCCACAAAATGGCAGCCATCTTGGATTTCTCAACATGTTCCCAATCCATACCCAGAGTCCCATACCTGTACCAAATTTCATAACTGTAAGTGAAATATTAAGGTCACAATGGGCAGTTCAAGAATGAAGAAAGATGGCTGCCAAAATGGCGGCCACAAAATGGCAGCCATCTTGGATTTCTCAACATGTTCCCAATCCATACCCAGAGTCCCATACCTGTACCAAATTTCATAACTGTAAGTGAAATATTAAGGTCACAATTGGCAGTTCAAGAATGAAGAAAGATGGCTGCCAAAATGGCTGCCACAAAATGGCAGCCATCTTGGATTTCTCAACATGTTCCCAATCCATACCCAGAGTCCCATACCTGTACCAAATTTCATAACTGTAAGTGAAATATTAAGGTCACAATGGGCAGTTCAAGAATGAAGAAAGATTGCTGCCAAAATGGCCGCCACAAAATGGCAGCCATCTTGGATTTTCACGATGTTTCCCATCCATACCCAGAGTCCCATACCTGTACCAAATTTCATAACTGTAAGTGAAATATTAAGGTCACAATGGGCAGTTCAAGAATGAAGAAAGATGGCTGCCAAAATGGCCGCCACAAAATGGCAGCCATCTTGGATTTTTTGACATGTTCCCAATCCATACCCAGAGTACCATACCTGTACCAAATTTCATAACTGTAAGTGAAATATTAAGATCACAATGGGGAAAAACCTTTGCCAAACGTGGTTTACATTTGGTTTGTGGTTGCAGTTTATGCCTACTGTTTATGGTTTCACCTGATCCATTTACAGCTCCTGTATAAACCGGCCTCCGCTGTTAGGCCGGTTAAAAACTGTATAGGGGTAACATTTTAGAAAATTGGACACAAGGACCTGGAGCCATGCAGCTCCATTGGAAGGATGAGCTTGGAGCCATGCAGCTCCATTAGAAATTTGGATCATGAGACAAGTTAGAAGATGGAATTACTTAGGGGCAATCTAATGAAGAGGGGAAATTTACATCAAAGGTCCAAGGTAAGGGCAATAGGAGAGCCATGCAGCTCCCAAGGACAGTTAAGGGCAATAGGAGAGCCATGCAGCTCCCAAGGACAGGGAATTGGGAGTCATACAACTCACCAGGAACAGATTATTATAACACAAGCATTCTACATGACAGGCAGCTCAGGTTGGGTACACTTGGTTATTCTTCGTACGGAACTTCCTCCAGGCTGATATGTCACACTCAGATGTCCATCAGGTTCAGAAATGACATCACAATCAGAGGATCCACTCATGAAGCCTGAGCTATCACTGCTGGTTTCTTGAAAGCGCTGCATCATGGACTTCCTCCTATGACATGGAATACGGTGGTACTTCTGGTGTAGTTGTGGCTGATGGACCAAGTTAAGCTGGTGTTTCTCTTCTCTTCCCTTAATCAATTCGAAGCTGATGAACACGTCATGGATCTGGATCGTCTTCTTGCTGGTCTTAGATTTCCTGCGTCGAGGTCTTTTCTTCTTTGTTAATCTTGGGTGATGGAAGTTCATCCTGGAGGCTTTACAGCATGAGGTGTCACGAAGACAAGATGACTTATAGATGCAGCCTGATGGATAGACATGCTTTACTGTCTCATAGAATGGATTGGCATTCACTTGAGCTGCAGGTTCTGGCACCTCAGGTTCTGACATTGGATCACAAGACTTTAGAGATGTAGATAGAAGAGAGGGATCCTGCTCTTCGAAAGCAGGGATGTCCATAGATGAAATATCCATAAATGCAACTTCATCAGCACTTGAACTGAGAATTGCCATAGTCTTCATTCTACACAAAGTGTCACTTATCTTCATGTAAACTTTCTCCATCTGCTGTCGTTCTTTCACAAATTCTGCAACTGTGTCACACATCTTCTTGCGCAGGTCCTCGCTTCGCTGTCGTCCTTCTGCCAGTAACACTTCATGATGCTGCAGTTCTTGCTCCAGCTTCACCAAGGATGGCTGCTTCATATTGCACAAACTTAGCTGGTGTTCATCAGAACAGGAAACATTTTGAACAAGGGAGCATGGTCCTTGTCCGCAGAATGTATCATTCACAAGAGATGAGGGAAGCAGGCATGCACCTGCTGTGGAAGGGCTGGTCAGGCATTCACCTGACATGGAGAGAAGGGGATGAGTCGAAGAAGGTTGAGACACATAGTTTGTAGATGAGCAGCTTTTCAACTTAGTAATTTCTTCATTTGCAATAGTAGAGTTTCGCAGACATACGTTATTGTCCTGACAGTCACGTTGAACTGGACTGTGGGAAGCACTAGCAGAAGGTCCGTTGTTCCTTCCAAACATCTCCCAAAGCTCCCCCACAGTAGCAGAAGCCAAGTCGATATCCATTTCTGCAATCTTGTTCAGTAAAGTGACAGTTCACAATTGAAGTAGCACAATCCCACGTCATCCACCAGTATAATCCACTCTCTCTCTCTTTTTTTTTTTTTTTTTTTTTGAAGAGTCAAATAATTAGCAGTAGGCAGCCAAATAAATAAATCAGCATGCTGCACAATGTGTCAAATTAATATTTTGACTCCCAAATAAAATTGTATTAAAACAAGCCAAAAGTCAGTACTTAAATTCTCTCAGCTCACAGCACAGTTAAAAACGTTTCTTTCAACTCCAGAATATCACAATAGTCTATAATCCACTAATTGACCAATGTTTGTTGCAGCATTCACACACCACATTGAAGAAACAAAAGCTTTCAGCTTGAATGTGCGTTATCGTTCATGCATGGAGAGTTCAACAGCTGACTGGAGTTTTGCTGAGTCAGTGATCAGTCATCAAATAAAGTGTGAAAAATGTTAAATTTTACATTGACTGTCAAAATAATTAGAAAATTTGAGAGAGAATGATGTAATTGTTACTATTTCATAGCTGATTGGCTTATATTTTCGTTCATTAGAGAGGATTGATGTGGATTATAAATGTAAATACTCATGTTGTCAGGATGGCTGTCCATGCTTCTTCATTGACATCCAAGGCAGAGTTATTTCTGTGTCTCCAAAACACACAAAATCCACTTCTGTTCACTGACTGTCATTATCCATGAACTCCTCACAGAATAATAAGAAAAAAATCCCATTCTGGCACCAATATGATAGCGCGGCGTGGGTATAAAGTATGCATATACTCTGTGAGGTCTGCTCTGTGCTGTGTCTCTGCTTCAACTACTGTCACTCAAGAGTCTCTCAACAGGTGGCATGGCAGTTCCTCCAAGAGTCACTCACAGGTGGCACCAATTGCAATATGACAGTGCTGCTCACTGCCACAATATATCTCTTCATCTCAGAGCATTTTTTAGGGATTTTCGACTGGGAGACCTGCCGAATCACCTCAAACCATTTGAAGTGCCGTGATGCGCAATATCTTTAGATCAGATGAAGACCGATTAAATGTATAAATTGCATATATATATATATATCATTAGAGTTTCTGATATGCTTAAGGAGTATGAACTGCCAAAAGGATAATCCTTTTATGAACTGCCAAACGGATAATCCTTTTGTTAATTGCCAAAAGGATAATCCTTTTATGAACTGCCAAAAGGATAATCCTTTTATGAACTGCCAAAAGGATAATCCTTTTATGAACTGCCAAAAGGATAATCCTTTTATGAACTGCCAAAAGGATAATCCTTTTATGAACTGCCAAAAGGATAATCCTTTTATGAACTGCCAAAAGGATAATCCTTTTATGAACTGCCAAAAGGATAATCCTTTTATGAACTGCCAAAAGGATAATCCTTTATGAACTGCAAAAAGGATAATCCCTTTATGAACTGTCAAAAGGATAATCATTTTATGAACTGCCAAAAGGATAATCCTTTATGAACTGACAAAAGGATAATACTTTTATGAACTGACTAAAGGATAATCCTTTATGAACTGCAAAAAGGATAATCCTTTTATGAACTGCCAAAAGAATAATCCTTTTATGAACTGCAAAAAGGATAATCCCTTTATGAACTGCCAAAAGGATAATCCCTTTATGAACTGCCAAAAGGATAATCATTTTATGAATGCCAAAAGGATAATCCTTTTATGAACTGCCAAAAGGATAATCCTTTTATGAACTGCCAAAAGGATAATCCTTTATGAACTGCAAAAAGGATAATCCCTTTATGAACTGTCAAAAGGATAATCATTTTATGAACTGCCAAAAGGATAATCCTTTATGAACTGACTAAAGGATAATACTTTTATGAACTGACTAAAGGATAATCCTTTATGAACTGCAAAAAGGATAATCCTTTTATGAACTGCCAAAAGAATAATCCTTTTATGAACTGCAAAAAGGATAATCCCTTTATGAACTGCCAAAAGGATAATCCTTTTATGAACTGCCAAAATGATAATCATTTTATGAACTGCCAAAAGGATAATCCTTTTATGAACTGCCAAAAGGATAATCCTTGTATGAACTGCCAAAAGGATAATCCTTTTGTGAACTGCCAAAAGGATAATCCTTTTATGAACTGCCAAAGCGTAATCCTTTTTATGAACTGTCAAAAGGATAATCCTTTTATGAACTGCCAAACGGATAATCCTTTTGTTAACTGCCAAAAGGATAATTTGGTCTCCCAGTGGCCCTCGTGCAATATTAGTCACCTTGGTGTCATAAAAACTGATATTGCACTTGGTGCTGTGCAATAACCGTATAGTATTTGCAATTTAAAGATATTTTCGACAAATTCTGATCGTTCCACCGCATGATATTACAGAATAGATGGGAAGAAATCCTGTTGACGTTTCTTCCCATGGGTTCTCATGGTATGCAAGCTGGTCGAATAGTATGCATGTATGTGCCATAATACACCTCCTATATATATATAGGCCTAGAGAGGTACCTGCATTGTAAGACCCCCTTTTGTAAGACTGACTTGCTTTTTGTGTTCGCCATCTTCCCACACGAAGTAGTATTTTGTGCATTTTGCACCCCGACAAGAGACCGCAACTGCACAAGAGACCTTTTCATGAACGCAGAAGGGGTGGCTAATGCAGGGCAAAGAGGTAGGCCTCAAGCGTATCAATTTACTGGGAAACGTCCGAAAAAAGAGCAGTTCATTAAATATTTACCATTTGTAGATAAGCAATATGGTCTCACGATCGTAATTAACGAGTTTTGGCACAAAATGCCACCACTCTGAAGTGCTGATGTGCTGTGGACCACTTGCACACATACACGTCATACGCAACGTGTAGTAAAACCTCTCTTTTCTAGAGAGATGCCTCGGGAGAGATGCTGCCATTTTGTTACATATCTGAATAACTTTTCTACACCATTGACATTTATTCTTTTGGAGAAGAAAACGAATTAAAATGTTAATGGAGAATGATGATGATCACATATATTGCTTTATAATGTGAAATCACATATGTTGTTTACATCCGGGAGGTGGCGTCGGCGCATGAATTAGCCAAACTTGTTGTTAAACACAACAAATAGTTCTGCAGTTACGCACTGCTTCGGTGGTGAATTGTTTGTTTCCTGGGAAATTGGCACCATATTTCTAGTCATTTTATGGTGTGGCAGTGCAAAATTCGCCTATTGTGCAATTTATCCAAGACATTATTTTCTATCATGATTATACGTTAGGACAGAGGGCAGCAGCACCAAGTTCTGTCACTCTCCTAAACGCCACTAGGACAAGTGTCCCAATTTCATGTGTAATGCTTGAGTGATCACACTGATCTCTCTCAGTTCTGTCTTTGTTGCTCTCCAGGCAACATGTTTGGCAGAACTCAAGCACTTAATGCATTTGGCAGCCACAGCACATTTAAGGTATGTGTCTTCTGTAATTTTATCTTAGCCAAATTTACTAGTCATTCATTATATATTTTACGTTACAAATAATAATTAGTAGTTTCCCATTTTCTTATGAATTTGTAGAAAGTTTAATAGCTATATTTCAATCATTTAGCTCACACATGTTTTATTGTTTGGTTAGGTGCCAACATGGCTCACCAGAGAAAACATGTGCTTGTCATTTGCTTCAAGAATCCCATTTTTGGGTAAGCTGGTTGTTCTATCATTATTGTGTTTAATTCATTTATTTACTTTTATAGTCATTACCTTTAGTTAATAATTACTTACAGTGTATTCCTTATTAATAGTTTACAACTACTTGAATACAGCTATACACTTATTGTTTGTTAGAAATGGTAAAACTTGTATACATTATGACACAATGTCATTAGCATTTAAATTATGTCAGATATATTATAACCGTTTCATAACTTTGTGACACTATCTCTTATTTCATTCAAGATTTCATATCGAATTTTTTGTATTTCCTTTACAGGGTATTTTATGGTGAATAAATCATCTGTATTACACATAGCAGTGGAGTTTTAATTTATTGCTGCAACAATGGTATAAACAATATTTAATAAGAGTTAATATGGCCAGTAACTCTTTAAAAACATAGTCTGCGCAGCAGCAAACCTTCAGCGAATAACACCTTTAGAAATCAATAACACCATAAAATATGTGTGTTTACCAATATGCAATAGAGGTGGTCAATTAGTGGCCTTCAATTATCTCTATTTGCCTGTTGCCCTGCCATATGCTTGCCAGGGTTTTTAAAACTAGGGAAAGGCCTAGCTTATTGGCCTAATTTGCGCATATTATGGTACAGTTTCATGCATGTACAAAGTACAGGTTATGAGCTAGCTGTTGGTTGGAGACCAAAAAAATATAACACTTATATTTTTCTCAAGTTTTTCCAATCATTCAAAAAGTGTTTAAAAAAAATCAAAAAGCACTGCTACCAGCATAGGTGATATGTGTAGAAAATGTCATTGCTGTACATGCAATCGTTGGCAAGTTTTGGCTCCGATATGAAAAACAAGAATCAATGGATTCAAAACCGGCCTTTGGCAATTGTATATTCGGGATTGAAATCATGAAGAAGGTGATTTATATATTATTACATGGATTGTTTTGTATTGAGCAGTGATTGCCAGACTGATAGTGTTTGCTGCAGGCCATAAAAACTTTTTGGGGAACCTCTTAGCAATGCCTATACCATATTTCAGAAATGTAAGTGAACTACTTAAAGGACGAGGGTCTGGAGGCTGCAAAAACCGACCGGTTGCCAATTTGTGGCCTATTCCATATAAGGAGATGGGGGTCATAAAATCTTAATTGATCAAGAGAGCTGATTGGTTGCCTGTAAATGATATTAGCCAATTAGAAGAGGGGTAGAAATTGCATAATTATTCCAATGCTATACTTCAACTTCAGAACGCTGTAAAACCTTTGATATTTTGGGGGGTCATAAAGTTATCATATTTCTGACCAATCAGATTGAAAGATGAGCTGCCAATCAAAGTTACAAGACAAAATCCATATTAATTCAATATTTTCCTTAATTTCTTAAGAAATATGAACTTTGGAAAACCAGAAATGGCACTAATTGTGTGATATTGTACAATGAAACAAAATATATAAAAATCATTTAAATAGATGTAATATATCTCATTGTATTCCATTGTTTGTGAAGAGGAATGAGAGATGTTGACTGTTTGGAGGTTGGACACAGAATGACCATGGGTTCAACCCTCCCTGCTTTTATACCAGGTCCTCGTCCTTTAAGTCACAGTGGGCACTTAAAAATATGGCATCCATTTTGGCAGCCATCTTGGAAGTTTTCTCATAATTAATGAGGGAACCCCTAAGCAAATCCCCAAACCAAATAATAAAGCCGCAGTGGGCAATTCAAAATATGGTGGCCATTTTGGCAGCCATCTTGGATTTTTCTGAAAAAATTCTTAGGGGAACCCCTAAGTGAACCCCTATACCAAATTGCATAAATCTAAGTGAAATACCAAAGTCAGAGCGGGCAATTCAAAATATGGTGGCCATTTTGGCAGCCATCTTGGATTTTTCCAATAATTTCTGGGGGGTCCCCTAAGTGAATCAGTATACCAAATTGTATAAATCTAAGTGAAATACTAAAGTCACAGTGGGCAATTCAAAACATAGGTGGCCATTTTGGCAGCCATCTTTGATTTTTCCAAAAATTTTTGAGGGGAACCCCTAAGTGAATCCCTGTACCAAATTTCATAAATCTAAGTGAAATACTCAGGTCACAGTGGGCAATTCAAAATATGGCAGCCATTTTGGCAGCCATCTTGTATTTTTCCAAAAAAAAAATTTGAGGGAGACCCCAAAGTGAATCCCTACAACAAATTTCATCAATCCAAGTGAAATACTAACAGCCTTTAAAACTCGCTCTGACCTATCACAAGGCATGCGGGCCAGTAAAAACTGGTTTACCAGACCGCCAGAATTTTTACAGGTCCGTTTATTTGTGGTGGCAAGCGTCTTTTTGCAACCAGTTCTGCAGACTGCAATTAAAACACCACCTTAGTTTACTATCTGTAAAACTGATATCCAAACTGAGTGGGCTGTTGCACTGTGGAAATGGCACTTTGTGAATCATCATATTGATGATTTGTCATGCTAATTTTATTCTAAGATCAGTTACATGACAAATCAAATAGCCTTCTCTTCACCATGACTAATCAAACAGCCTCTATGTTTCCCATGGATGTTAAATTTGGGAAGATGACACTTCATCAGTTATTATGACTCACAGTCCAGAGTGGCAAAATCTGTTGGAAGCAAACACTCATTTATGCATATCAAATTTACAAGCTGTAAAATGATAAAGTTTGTCAAAGTATACAGTCAGAATGAGAAATGCACTGAGAAAGGCTCTGGTCTCTTGGTGGAGTTTAGTGGATGTGTGTTGATAAACATTGCTTGCAGGAATAACTTGGCAATGGTACATAACCACATAATAGCACTGTACAGAAAGCTGGTGAAGAAGTAGACAATGCCAAGTGTTACGCAAACATAATGATCCACTGAGCAACCATGCCTAATCTAGGCATGAACAATTATTTTAAAACACAAACTTGCACTGAAATGGTTTGACTCTCACAGTGCTTTGGAATTATAAGCAATCCTGACACAGGGGCACCTTCTTCAATGAGGCTCACAGGCCCACTGCTGGCTGCAGCTGTTCATTGCACCTGTAGTACCTTGTTATCATTCTGTGTAGGGTGCTAACTGTTTTAATCTTTGTGCTGTTGGGTAGGCTCTAATATGTGTTGTTAAAATTTTATATTTTTTACTCTCGTTGCACCTGTTTTAAAACACTTGCTTAGAGTCGGATGTAAAAGCCTTAATAGGCTTGTGTTTTCTGTTAATGTAACACCGACGATAAATAAAATTTCTTTGACTTTGACTTTGACTTGTTACCATGGTAACCCTTTACAGCTAACTGAATCCGGAATCCCCCATTCATAATGGGCAGGTCCATATTTGGCATTGGCCCAAAGTGCTCACTGGGTTGCAGCACTGTGTTCAGAGGGGCAAGGTAAGTGGACTAGTGGACATGGACAGGACACATTTACACAATGACTAGTGGACAAGAGTCCCATTTCACCAAAAGTCCGTTTAAGCCCTCCTCTAATAACTGGCCTTTGGCCGGTTAAAAATTATAGATGATATTTTTTCTCAAAATTACAAGTAGTATTGAATATATCTATTAGCCAGACAATGAAAAGGCATAACCATATAAGCCATATGTGTACCAAACCTTATCCATGTACATGCAATAGTGACTGAGTCTTGAGCCAGAAACAAAAAATAAATTCAATATTTCAAAAAGTATATAACATTCTCCATCAGACCTTTCAAAAGGCACAACTGGACCTTATGTGCCATATGTGTGCCAAACTTTATCCATGTAAAGCTATGTAAGATTGCAAATGCAATAGTGATCTGGTCTTAGCCCAAAAACCAAACAATATATATATTTTAATATTTTTTCGCATTCTTCCAAAAAAGTAACGGATATCCATCAAAGGGCACAGCCAGACCACAGCGGCCATATCTGTACCAAACTTCATCCATGCACATGCAATAGTGACTGAGTCCTGGCCCGGAATCGAATAAAACATAATTTGTATATTTTTTTATTATTTCAAAAAGTATGGAACATCTATCCATTACACCATCAAACAGCCATTTTTTAAGTTTGAAAGTGGTGGGAATTTGGCCCACCAGCCCCTGCAAAATCCCCACCACTGACAGAGATTTGGCCCACCAGTAAGCAGGTAAGTGACCTTTGATTCTAAATTTCACACTAAAATTGTTAAAATGTAGCAATTCGCAGTGCAACTGGAGGTAAATCCATGAAATTTAAATCTATAATTCATTGAATTATTTATTTGTGAGAATAGTTCAAATTGAATTTTTTTCACCACACACGTCACAATTCTATAACGGGATAGTAAAATGCCCTCTTCGACCGAAATCCCCGCCGCTAAAATTTGCTTAAAAAAGCAGGAATTTGCAAGCACTGTTCTGGGCATGTGCAAGGTGTAGTGATACATTCAAATTGACAGGAAGTGAAGGGCCCAGAAATAGCTCTATGATATTACAGTCTTAATTTGTTCCTTGGTGGACTTTCTGGTCCAATATACCTGTAATAAGTGCAAAGTTTATACTCTGATGTTGTTGTATTAGTGGGGTTGTACATATAAATAAATCTTTATTTTCCCAGTACATGATTTTTGGCTGACCATTTGATCTGACAAACTACTTTTTGTAAACACCAAATCATCCCTAATATCGAGTATTGGATGGATCTAGACTCATCGATGGACTATGCTAATTCTATTAGAGTGTAGTCACGTTAAATCGTGGGTTATTCATTCTGGACGCCATAATCCAATAGACCACCCCACCAGAATTTCCGGATCCCTCCCCCTGATGCAGGGACCACTGTATGCAAGTCTATGGCTCAATATGCTCAAGAGAACTGAAAAAAGGTTCATTTTCAGTGCGACTGTAAGTCCCATTGGCCCAATGATGCATTGCCCCTCTAAGATCACCTTTCCCAATCATGTGGTACAAGGTTAACTTATCTATATCTTTTAGTTTGCATGCTACTCACCTGACTATTGGAATTTACCAAAACAGCATCTGCCCTTGTGCATCTGCAACCCAAAACAAGATGCAAGACAAAGGGAAGCAGGTAAAATCCAATGGCCAATGACAGCACACAAGATGGAGCCACTGTACATTTACTGCCATCTGGTGTAAAGCACTGAACCACACTTCAGTGTCAATCTGCAGGGGAACTTGGTCTCAATGCTGAGGAGTGCATTAAGAGCTATTAAGAATGCAGATCTCATTGGTCAGCATGTCTCAATTTCCTGCCCTTTGCAGCTGATTGGTAATCTCATAATTATCACAAAAGGGCCCATGCCAATGCAGAATGTGAATTGCTCAGATGAAATAACATGAAATCATGTGGTATGACCTAAAGTCATTACAGTTTTCACAAAGATAATACTTTTCATATCATGTCACATGTATAAGAGAATTGCTTAACTTCAAGACATGACAGCTCATCTATCATTTTGATTTTTGAGGAATTCTGAATATTTTTTCCAATCAATTTTCAATAAGGGACATTTCAGAAGGTCTAGAAATTGATTGAAAAAGGCTTTTAGAAATATTTTCCAACAAGTGATGTTTCAGAAGGTCTGGAAATTGATTGGAAAAGCTTTCAGAAAGATTTTTCAATAAGATATATTTCTGTTTTTGGAAAATAGCCTATTTCTAACAGCTTTTCAATCAATTTCAAGACCCTCGAAATGTCACTTATTGGAAAATCTTTCTGAAAGCTTTTCCAATCAATTTCTAGACCTTCTGAAATTTGTCTCATCGGAAAATATTTCTAAAAGCTTTTTCAATCAATTTCTAGACCTTCTGAAATGTCCCTTATTGGAAAATCTTTCTAAAAGCTTTTCCAATCAATTTCTAGACCTTCTCAAATTTGTCTCATCGGAAAATATTTCTTAAAGCTATTTCAATCAATTTCCAGACCTTCTGAAATGTCCCTTATTGGAAAATCTTTCTGAAAGCTTTTCCAATCAATTTCCAGACCTTCTGAAACATCACTTATTGGAAAATATTTGTAAAAGCTTTTTCAATCAATTTGTTGACCTTCTGAAATTTGTGTCATCGGAAAATATTTCTAAAAGCCTTTTTCAATCAATTTCTAGACCTTCTGAAATGTCCCTTATTGGAAAATATTTCTAACAGCTTTTTTAATCAATTTCAAGACCCTCGAAATGTCACTTATTGGAAAATATTTCAGAAAGCTTTTCCAATCAATTTCTAGACCTTCTGAAATTTGTATCATCGGAAAATATTTCTAAAAGCTTTCTCAATCAATTTCTAGACCTTCTGAAATGTCCCTTATTGGAAAATCTTTCTAAAAGCTTTTCCAATCAATTTCTAGACCTTCTCAAATTTGTCTCATCGGAAAATATTTCTTAAAGCTATTTCAATCAATTTCCAGACCTTCTGAAATGTCCCTTATTGGAAAATCTTTCTGAAAGCTTTTCCAATCAATTTCCAGACCTTCTGAAACATCACTTATTGGAAAATATTTGTAAAAGCTTTTTCAATCAATTTGTTGACCTTCTGAAATTTGTCTCATCGGAAAATATTTCTAAAAGCCTTTTTCAATCAATTTCTAAACCTTCTGAAATGTCCCTTATTGGAAAATATTTCTAACAGCTTTTTCAATCAATTTCCAGACCCTCGAAATGTCACTTATTGGAAAATCTTTCTGAAAGCTTTTCCAATCAATTTCCTGACCTTCTGATATTTGTCTTATCTTAAAATATTTCTAAAAGCTTTTCCAATCAATTTTCAGTCCTCCTTTCCAATCAATTTTTTGACCTTCTGAAATGTCCCTTATTGGAAAATCTTTCTCAAAGCTTTTTCAATCAATTTCCAGACCTTCTGAAATGTCCCTTATTGGAAAATATTTCTGAAAGCTTTTCCAATCAATTTGCAGTCCTTCTTTCCAATCAATTTCCAGACCTTCTGAAATGTGTCCGGTCTTCCTTTTTACAAACTAGCAAAGAGCCAAGGACTAGAATTGTTAAAATCAAACAGTGAAGCAAAAAATAACCACCTACAGGAGAATCAAATGCAAGATGGAAGGTTGCTGTTCAAGATTCATCACTCACATTCAAATTAAAAAAATTGCAGTAGGGGAGAGCGGGGCACAGTGAGACACTTTTTTTGCTCACCCTTAGATCATTACATGGGGTCTGTGTACCAAGACCAGACTAGTGTCAGTCAAAAATCATGTCTCTAGTATCTTAAAATATTATTTTTTCAACTGCGCATCTTGAAAATGAAGAAATTACCAAAAAAATTATAGGAGGTGTTATTGACGTCATTCAAACTGAATAAAATTCGGAAAAACAATTGAAATATGTTTTGATAGCAATAATCTTCAGTTATTACATTTTTCAAGTTTTGTTTTGTGAAAGTCTGGTAATAAAGCCTTTGCAAATGAAGGGGTGAAATACTTATTTCCGAAGACTGTTGGGATTCTTATGCAAATATATCACATAATGCTTTTTTCACTTAATTTTTGTGCATGATCTGTCTTCTAATGTTGGACCCGATCTACCTGAGAAATTTCAGAGTTTTGCAGCAAGCGCGAGTGCCCAAACCAGAAAATATGGTAGGGGGTCAAATACTTATTTTCCTCACTGTACGTGTGATTTTAGTCCTGATTCTGCTCACGTAGGTTCACAGCCTGATTTTCCAGATTTGGCCTCTGGCCTCCTGTCTGGAGACCTGTGCTCATCTATACAGAGGCGAATGGCGCTAAATGGGGTCTCTAAGAATATATCAGTACAGGGCTGAGGCATCGTCTCAAAAAACTTCGAGTTACATACATGCTGTTCAGCAGATGGGGCACATAACTGTCAAAACTCAAGACCTGCTGGAGTGTTCTGTCAATTGTTGCTACAAAACTACCATACTGTAACAAAGCAGCAGAGTGGGTGATTTTTCAGGTCCTTTTTTTAAAGCATTTTTGGACAATTTATTGTACAGGACACAAGAACGACTTATTTAAACTGCCACACCTGTTACATATTGTTGATAATTGTGAATTGTGAGCTGTGCCTTACATTCAGGTATTTCTATGTATTTGGTGATGTCTCACTGTACCCCCCCCCCCCAGAGCTTTCTTTACAAATTTTTGGAATCCTGTGGACTGGATGCCTGCATTGTGGATCATCATCTCACTTAACAAAGACAAACAACCAAGGTTTCAATCCCTAGCTATTTATTAGCATTATTCTATTTTTCTTTGAAACCATAACAAAAAGTTATCCCTCAAGCAAAATTATTTTCTTTCACTTGCTAAAAACCAAATTTTTGAAATTCCACTCACCATATGCTGTGTAAGCATTCAGGATTGAGGATAGTCTTTTAATTACTTTATGTCTTATACAGAAGAGGATTGTTTGGTAATAAGTATCAGTCAGACGCTAGGGACTTTGTCTCACTGTGCCTGGCTGCTCACTGTGCCCTGTTCTCCCCTATAGCGTTGGAAATAGAGGGTGGCAAAGATGGCTACGCAGGCCGGGGACTTGATATCGTCAATCCGGATTCTACTGACAGATGATGATTGATGATTCAGATGATTTACTTGTAGCTCATATATATATATAAAATTTTTAACAATTCCATAGGATATTACATTGAACATAAGTATATAAGCTACAGGAATTTCTCTAAGGCAATATTGTGCCGCTGTCGAGGAGTCCCTGTTATTATTTGTCCATGTATCATTAGGTACAGTGGCTGGTAGCTTTAAAAATGTTTTTAAAAGAAAAATTTTAAAAGAAACAGAGAAAAAATGCAGTTGACGGACCTGAAGAGGTGACCATCTAAAATTTGGAGAAACTCTAAACAATTATCTACACACATAACAAGGATTGGTACATGTGCTAGTATAACTTTCTAAAATTGTTTTCTTTATATAAAACTTAAAACCTAGAAAACTATGTGTAAACGTTTTTTGCTTAAATAAATCAGGTATATTGTTGTAAAAGCTGACATGAGAATGATGAGGGGAAGACACCTGTTCATAGGGGATTTGCAACCATTTCGGGTTGCACACATCATCCTGTTATCTTGTGCTGGGAGCGGGTTTCGAATCCAGTCTCTGAAAGCCACACTGGTTTCAAGTGCGAGCATTCCAACCATTAGGCCACACCGGCACCATGTTTTAGCCTTGAGGATTAAGGTGATGGACACAATCAAACCACTTAAATAAAGAACAAGGTTGACCAATCAGTTATAAAGATATTAGCAATGTGGCTCCAGAAAAAAGCAAATAGTGAAAACAATCTCAACAAATATCTCTTTACCACAAAGGTTGAAAAGAAGGCAATAGTACCATATTGTACCAAGATCAATTTAAAAGTATTTTTAGTTACCACACATGTTATCACCCCCGCTGGTCTCGAGCCTCCTCATGCCGGAGGGCTGCAACACTAAGGTGAAGACCTCTATCCTCGGCGGCCAACATGAGAGAGTGCGCATGCATGGTGTGTCCCCTATCTTACACGGGAATATCAATGAATATGCAGTGGTGGTCATTAACTCGTAATCGTTAATCCGTTAATAACGAAGTTAACAAATTGAGTAACTAGTTATTAAGTTAACATCTTTTTTTGCATCAACGTAAGTTAATAACTTCCGTTACTTAATTACAAGTCAGTTAATCAATTCCGTTAATTTTAGTCCAAAAAGCTGCAAAAAAGACACATTTTTGCATGAAAAAGACTGGAGTTGATAAAAGATAGCTAAATAGTGAAACTCAGACAGCTATTGGCCGAGTGCCTCTGTCTGAAAATTCAACCTGTGCCTCTTTTTCAGACAGATGAGCCTCATTCTGGCACTTGCAGTAAATATTTTCACACATCTATATTGTCTGCCATTTTTATCGAAGTAAAAAAAATTAACTTAACTTTTTAACTTTAACTTCAGTTAACTTTGCTAATAATTTCATTAACTTAACTAAGTTAACATTTTTTGTTAACTTGCCCACCACTGTGAATATGTTATTTGCCATGTTTCCAAACCGGAACGTACGTCAACCGGGTAACCACGGTGCGAATCAATCAGCGGGTCACCAGGCTGAGATCAAAAAGTTTGTGACTGGAATACTGAGATTTCAATGGACAAGGACATCTATGGATGACTTGACTGACCCTGACTGTGAATGCCCCTATAGCTGTCAAAGACTAAATTTGCTTCTTATAATAGGTGTCACACAATCACTGGAAGATATCATATCATCTGTTGCTCTTTACGAAACAATTGCAGACCTTTGTGACAAGACAGTCGCAGATAGCCTGAGGCATCAAACCAATGGCACATTCCTCAGGAAACCAGCAGCCTCTGAACAACAAGAGAAATAGATGGCCGTCAATGAGACATCCAATGCCAAATTGCAAAGTCGCCATTGAACCTTTTAAAAGACAAGGCAAAGGCATTATCTTCTCCAAGGAAAGCAAGACCTGCTCAGACTCTGAACTTACTAATTGGTTTCACAAACATGGGATTCCACAATACAAACGTTTGCCTCGCAAGAATGGTTATGAATTACTGCTTCCAACATTCAAAGATGAAAATGTGCCAAAGAGAATACCTGTAGCCGTTAGATGGTGAGTTTCTCCTTTCATTCCCCATCCAAAACGCTGTTTCAATTGTCAAATGTACGGCCATTTCAGTCATACAAGCAGAAGATCAACAATTTGTGCCAATTGGGGCGATCTTGATCATACTCACACAAACAACAAAACTTCCTCTAAGCTTTCAAATTGTGTGAATTGTTCAGGGAACCATCCTGCCTTTAGCAATGAACGCAGACTCTTCAAGAAGGAAGAACAAATCCCTCAACTATATGGACTGAAAGAACAATCTCATTTCCCGAAGCCAGACACCTTGTAGAACAGGACAGGGACAAACCTGGCTTAGTAGCAGATTACCCTAGACCAGCTCTTCGTTCATCAACCACAGAGAAGGATTCGTCTAGACAGGAACCTCTTTACAAATGTCTTAAAGAAAACAACATTACAGGATCAACCAAAGACTGAAGAAACTGAGAATTGCCCTGGACCAGTTGTCCACACTTCACCACAGAAGCTCCGACAAAGTCAATCTCCTGATAATTCACATACAAGGACTTCAGCCGAATGCAAGAAAAAAGACGCTCTATCATCTGCCAAGAATGCACCCAATCCAGCAAGTGCTGATGAGAAGTCAAACTCAAATACACACACACAACACACAAATTATAAGACTTAAGCCAGTGTTAAATTGATTTTTATAATTTATTTACAAGTATAATATTCAATCTACAAGATAGATACATGTGCAACCATTGAAAACAAATGGTACATTAATTTCTACGAACATATCCTTAAGCAACACATTAACCTTGTGTCCTTGTCTTACTCTGCTACTGCGCATTTCAATTTTCTTTTAAGTCTATTTTATAATTTCTTCCAATGACATGGCTCTGGGAAGCAGATATCTTATCCCCACTCTGTGCGTTTATTGTCCCTCAAGATGTTCAATTCAGCCAAACATTTCACCACAAACACAACATCCATACGGCTTCTCTCCATATGTTTTCTCATCATCTCATATACATATCAAGACTGCCTTCTTAGCTGAACATTTCACCACAAACACAACATCCACACGGCCTCTCTCCAATATGTTTTCTCATCATCTCATATACATATCAAGACTGCCTTCTTGGCTGAACATTTCACCACAAACACAACATCCACACGGCTTCTCTCCATATCTTTTCTCATCATCTCATATACATATCAAGACTGCCTTCTTGGCTTAACATTTCACCACAAACACAACATCCACACGGCTTCTCTCCAATATGTTTTCTCATCATCTCATATACATATCAAGACTGCCTTCTTGGCTTAACATTTCACCACAAACACAACATCCACACGGCTTCTCTCCAATATGTTTTCTCATCATTTCATATACACATCAAGACTACCTTCTTGACTGAACATTTCCACAAACACAACATCCACACGGCTTCTCTCCATATGTTTTCTGATCATCTCATATACATATCAAGACTGCCTTCTTGGCTGAACATTTCACCACAAACACAACATCCACACGGCTTCTCTCCATATGTTTTCTCATCATCTCATATACATATCAAGACTGCCTTCTAGGCTGAACATTTTGCCATAAACAGCATGTGCATCTATCAGGTAGGTTTTTCCATTTGGTGTTCTGACTGTTCTCACATGTACGTCTCGATTGCTTTTTTTTCAACATTTTCCACAAATTGAAAAACTACACGGTGGGTCTCCAGTGTGTCTCCAGTGTGTCTGAATAAACTAATACTGTACATATCACAGCACAGAAATACCAATAGGACACAGCATGACAATACATTATTGGTAGGCCTAATATTTTCCATTCATCTAGAAGTAAAAAATATTCCTTGAAGAGTCATTTGTTAGAATTGTACCAATTTAGCAACATAACTGATAACCTTTTAATTGCACTTCACACCTTCAATGCACTTTTAAACACCTCCAAATTGTGTTGTTTGATTGCAATTAGTTGAAATGAATTAAAAACAATTATATTGTGTCTTTTGACTTCCTCTTTATAGCTAAATATTTCTCCATATCAAAATGGAACTCCTGTGGAGCTATAATAGTTTGCATCACTTAAGGTGTCCTTTTCTGCCAATTCACATGGCCTCTCTAAACTGTGTGACTTCATGAGTCTCAACTGTGTGACTTCATGTGTCTCAACTGTGTGACTTCATGTGTCTCAACTGTGTGACTTCACATGTCTGTCAAGATTGTCTTTACGGTAGAACCTTTTACCGCAAATGTAACATCCATACGGCTTTTCTCCACTGTGTGTTCTCATGTGTAAATCAAGATTGCCTTTTTGGCTGAACCTTCTACCGCAAACGGAACATCCGTATGGCTTCTCTGCAGTATGAATTCTCATGTGATTTTTAATATTCCCTTTCATGCTGAATCTTCTACCGCATACCGGACATGCATATGGCTTCTCTTCAGTGTGTGATCTCATGTGTGCATCAAGACTGTTTTTACGGCTGAACCTTCTACCACAAACGTAACATCCATACGGCTTGTCTCCAATATGATGTCTCATGTGATTTTTAACACTCCCTTTCTGGCTGAACCTTCTGCCGCATACAGGACATGCATATGGCTTCTCTCTAGTGTGTGATCTCATGTGTGCATCAAGATCGTTTTTATGGCTGAACATTTTACCACAAACAGAACATCCATACGGCTTTTCTCCACTGTGTGTTCTCATGTGTGAATCAAGATTGCCTTTTTGGTTGAACCTTTTGCCACAAACAGAACATCCATACGGCTTCTCTCCACTGTGTGTTCTCAAATGTTTATTTAAGTCTCCTTTTTGGCTGAATGTTTTACCACAAACAGAACATCCATATGGCTTTTCACCACTGTGTGATCTCATGTGTGCATCAAGATTGCTTTTTTGGCTGAACATTTTTCCACAAACTGAACATCCATGTGACTTTTCCTCACTGTGTGATCTCATGTGTCTATCAAGACTGTTTTTACGGCTGAACATTTTACCGCAAACGGAACATCCATACGGCCTTTCTCCACTGTGTGTTCTCATGTGTGAATCAAGGTGGCCTTTTTGGCTGAACCTTTTGGCACAAACGTAACATCCATACGGCTTGTCTCCAATATGAATTCTCATGTGTTTATCAACACTCCCTTTCTGGCTGAACCTTCTACCGCATAGAGGACATGCATATGGCTTCTCTCCACTGTGTGATCTCATGTGTATATTAAGATTTCCTTTATCCCTTAACTTGATACCACAAACAGAACATCCATACGGCCTCTCTCCACTGTGTGATCTCATGTGTGCATCAAGATCGCTTTTTTGGCTGAACATTTTTCCACAAACTGAACATCCGTATGGCTTATCTCCAGAGTGCTGACGCACATGTCTTTTAAGACTGCTTTTTACGCTGAATGTTTTGCCACAAACAGAACATCCATACGGCTTCTCTCCACTGTGTGTTCTCATATGTGAATCAAGACTGTCTTTACGGCTGAACACTTTGCCACAAACAGAACATCCATATGGCTTTTCTCCACTATGTATTCTCGTGTGTATCTCAAGATTTCCTTTTTGGCTGAACATTTTACCGCAAATGGAACATCCATATGGCTTCCCTCCCATGTGTCTTCTCAAATGCGCATTAAGAGTGCTATTCTGACTAAACATTTTACCACAAACAGAACATCCATATGGCTTTTCCCCACTGTGTATTCTCATAAAGTCAAGCCATCAAGTAAAGGCCAACGATCATGATAGATGGATGGATCATCGGGGCTTGACGACAAGTATTGTTATGCTGCCAGCAATAGACCAATTTTGGCAGGATACAGCGATTAAAGTGTCATTAATGATGAATCCACTATTAGGAGTGTATCCAGTATCCACCAGGCAGATAGCTACAGATGGAACAGAGACTCATAGATGGAATATCCAACGCAATTTTGGCATCAGACTGAATATTGGTTATCTGAAAAAAAAAGAAGTTCATTGTCATTAAATCATTTAAATTAACAAGAATCCAGGGATTCAAGGCAGGCGTTTCTGTATTATATTGAAGGTGCATTGATTAACATTGAGCTGGTGACAGCGATATTCCTCTGTATTACATCTGTATTGGAGACATGGTAAACTATGAAAGAAAAAAACAGAAATACTGCTCATCGATACCATTCAAACTCTGCTCACCCAAATTAAGGGAGTAGTCTGAGGGGGCTACCATTTAATATATAAGGGGGTTGAAGGTATTTCTTGACAAGGTGTTGCTTGGCTTAAGAATGAATATTCACGGACTTCGCATTCTTGAAACAATTTCCGCCCAGTAAAAAACCAACCCCCCTGGAAATTCAATGGTCACCCCCCTACAGATGCCAGTTACGGCTGCTTCAATGAGATATAATGAATCTTTAATTCAGAGGAAATTGGTTCCAGAACGTGTTGTAAGATCCAGGTTATTGATCATTGTTTATTGAATCATAACTAATCTTGGTTAACTGTAACTAGCACTCATTAAGGCTGTGTCATATTTACTCTTAATTAAGGATATCATCTCACTGGTAGGTGGCACTGGGGTAACTATCTGAAACTCAAAGTCTAACTCAACAATAGCTATTGTGCTTTTTAGAAGTCAAACACCCCAATTGTCTCATGCTGGTCATTGTCTGAACCCCTTGCCTGCACACCTGTGAGAGGCCCTAATTGCCCTATAGGTATGATAACTTAGGACCTCCCATCAGGGTGCTTTGGGTTGGCCAAGCAATGACACTAGAGAATTGGGCTCTCAATTGGCTTGGGGCAATTAAAGGTAAACTTGTGCCACCTAAATGTGGAAGAGACCCACATTGTGTCTTTGTCTCATATCATGGTTTATATTGTTGGGGTTGTTAAAAGGGTCAGGGAACAGACCCTCAGTGAGAATCATCATGGCTCAATGACCATGCCTGTATATAATTAATATGTATGTAAATGAGGTCACTAACTGGAACAGTCAGCCATCTTGGAAATAAAGCATTAGTTTATCTCTGGTCTTGAAGCTGTCAACATCAACCATCTTGTCTGTCTTGATTTAAACCTTTTGAAATGGAACTTTCGGAAGCAGATATGTATTATCATACATATCTAATTGAGTTACTGCTGGGCACTAATTAACAGCCGCCAGATAACTCATAGTGTGTTCTCACTTCACAAGCCCGCCTTTTCCAATGACCCAGGAGTCAGTTGTTTTAATAAAGAATCAACTGACTTTTTTCATTTCAACTGACTAAGCCACCTAGTTGATAACTGTTCAACTACAACTGTCTGAAGTATTTCAACTGACTTCAACTGACTTTTAAGTGATGTAACAATTAACAGACCTAAAAAAACCTAGATCTTTGCATAAAATAAAATAAGGAAAGTTCACAACCAAAATTCCTATCAGATTCATTACTGAAAAGGAAAGTCAGACAACATTTAACCACCATCTTCTGAGATTCGCATATAATGTTCAACAAGGGTGCCGGAACAGGGGGGGGGGGCAATTGCCCCTCCTGCCCATGGCCAGGAGGGGCAAGGGGGGAAAGGATGCCCTTTTCATCTTCAAGAAAAAACATTATTATGCCTTTATTTACAGCGAATTCAGGCAAAAATCTATAAGTGTGTATTAAAAATTATTATAGGTGCTACACTAAATTTTTGTCGCGCGAATTAGATTTGCCCTTTCTGGACCGACCGCCCCTCGTTTCCTTCCGGCACCCCTGATGTTCAATGAAATCAACTCCCAGCAGGGGTTTTCTGGGTGCCAGCAGGTTGCAATGACTGAATGAGACATAATCTCAGACATTTCATGGAAGTCATTCCAGCAATACACAACAGATGCAGTGACTGCTCGGCCCTTCATTGAATCAGCTGGTGGTCCAAATGGACCAGTAGCTCTGATCACCTACTGATCCGAGCATAGTTTATTATTACTCTTGCTGGTCCAAACTATTTGTGTCACATGTGTAGAGAAGAGTTGAATTTTATCAATTTGTTTCCTAGTAAAGTCCAGAATATCACAATTAATTTGATGTGCTTCAGTATAGCTTTGGCCAATCAAACTTCTCTGTTTTGTTATAATGTGCCTGACAAATGCTTCTTTGAAATGTGCCTGATGTTTGTTGACAAGACAAATGTGTCTGATGACCATATGACCGGACGACATTTATGTGCCTGATATCTGATGATGAAACACGTTGTCTTCAATGTGCTGCCCTGACTTTCGAAAGTTAACAAATTTAGTAAGGGACTGTTCAGAATTTATGACTGGGGGGGGGGGGTGGGAGTTTTGCTGGAACTTCCCGTCAAAAATTGATACCCCCCCTTGAGTTTCATGCAGATTCTATGTACCCCACCCTTAGGCTTTTCCGCGTATTTATAGTACCCCTCCCCTCGACATACAAAGCAATACACACATATATATACTGTTATACAAGGCCACACGTACAGATTCGCTTCATTTCGCTGACTTTTGCGTGTAAAAATGTCCAAATAAAATGAGTTTATGCATGTTTTTTAACATTTTTTATTTGTTGAAATTTCTTACTCCACTTGGAAGTGTTGTCAAAAATTAATACCCCCCCCCCTTGAAATACGTGTGAAAAGTTAGTACCCCCTCGCGCAGAACTCCCATCCCCCCAGTCATAAATTCTGAACGGTCCCTAGAACACATTTCTTATTTTCTTGTTTCATAATGTGCCTGCCAAATCAGAAATTGCTCCTGGGAACAATGTTCCCACGTTCCCGCACTTAGTGCAGCCTGTAGAGTGTAGAGATGTGTAATTTTTTGCGAATATACCTGATGGCAACTGAGTGAAAAATTTGATGGTGATACTTGGTGAGTGGAAGTACCAATTTTTTAGAAATTTGCGATGTTGCATTTTTAATGATGCTCAGTGTATATTTGTGCCAAATGTGGTGACTCGAACATGCAAGGTATTTTCACGTTTTTCACCCTTAAATTTAGAGTGATTTTGGCCTAGAAATATTAATACAATTTCTGGTTATACAGGTCTAAAATTTTCATTGAATTGCACATATTTCTTTCGTACACGTTGTGAGAATACTTGAACAATAAAATTGTGAGGTATCATAGTAATGGCAAAAATTTGAAGTGCCGTGATGCGCAGTATCTTTAGATCTGATGAAGACCGATTAAATGTATAAATTGTATATATATATATATATCATTAGAGTTTCTGATATGCTTAAGGAGTATGAACTGCCAAAAGGATAATCCTTTTATAAACTGCCAAAAGGATAATCCTTTTATGAACTGCCAAAAGGATAATCCTTTTATGAACTGCCAAAAGGATAATCATTTTATGAACTGCCAAAAGGATAATCCTTTTATGAACTGCCAAAATGATAATCATTTTATGAACTGCCAAAAGGATAATACTTTTATGAACTGACAAAAGGATAATCCTTTATGAACTGCAAAAAGGATAATCCTTTTATGAACTGCCAAAAGGATAATCCTTTTATGAACTGCCAAAAGGATAATCCCTTTATGAACTGCCAAAAGGATAATCCTTTTATGAACTGCCAAAAGGATAATCCTTTTATGAACTGCCAAAAGGATAATCATTTTATGAACTGCCAAAAGGATAATCCTTTTATGAACTGCAAAAATGACAATCATTTTATGAACTGCCAAAAGGATAATACTTTTATGAACTGCAAAAAGGATAATCCTTTATGAACTGCCAAAAGGATAATCCTTTTATGAACTGCCAAAAGGATAATCCTTTTATGAACTGCCAAAAGGATAATCCTTTTATGAACTGCCAAAAGGATAATCCTTTTGTGAACTGCCAAAAGGATAATCCTTTTATGAACTGCCAAAAGGATAATCCTTTTTATGAACTGCCAAAAGGATAATCCTTTTATGAACTGCCAAACGGATAATCCTTTTACGTACTGCCAAAAGGATAATACTTTTATGAACTGCCAAAGGATAATCCTTTTGTTAACTGCCAAAAGGATAATCCTTTTATGAACTGCCAAAAGGATAATCATTTTATGAATGCCAAAAGGATAATCCTTTTATGAACTGCCAAAAGGATAATCCTTTTATGAACTGCCAAAAGGATTATCATTTTATGAATGCCAAAATGATAATCCTTTTATGAACTGCAAAAAGGATAATCCTTTTATGAACTGATGAGGTGACTTCTAATTGTGGAATTGGGCCAAATTCCACTGAATCAAGTTTGACAATTTTTTGTTATTATAAAGATATGGGATAAGAAAGATTCACAACATAAGCAGAAATATATTGCAACGATTGTGAAGAGTATTCGTGACAAGGAAAGAAAATACATCAGTTTCAAATACGTTGACTTAAAATTTAGATAAGCAAGAATGTGTAATTTATGAGACCTTCAAGAAAAATTTGGTCTCCCAGTGGCCCTCGTGCAATATTAGTCACCTTGGTGTCATAAAAACTGATATTGCACTTGGTGCTGTGCAATAACTGTATAGTATTTGCAATTTAAAGATATTTCCAACAAATTCTGATGGTGTTCCACCGCATGATATTACAGAATAGATGGGAAGAAATCCTGTTGACGTTTCTTCCCATGGGTTCTCATGGTATGCAAGCTGGTCGAATAGTATGCATGTATGTGCCATAATACACCTCGTATATAGGCCTAGAGTGGTACCTGCATTGTAAGACCCCCTTTTGTAAGACTGACTTGCTTTTTGTGTTCGCCATCTTCCCACACGAAGTAGTATTTTGTGCATTTTGCACCCCGACAAGAGACCGCAACTGCACAAGAGACCTTTTCATGAACGCAGAAGGGGTGGTCTAATGCAGGGCAAAGAGGTAGGCCTCAAGCGTATCAATTTACTGGGAAACGTCCGAAAAAAGAGCAGTTCATTAAATATTTACCATTTGTAGATGGGCAATATGGTCTCACGATCGTAATTAACGAGTTTTGGCACAAAATGCCACCACTCTGAAGTGCTGATGTGCTGTGGACCACTTGCACACATACACGTCATACGCAACGTGTAGTAAAACCTCTCTTTTCTAGAGAGATGCCTCGGGAGAGATGCTGCCATTTTGTTACATATCTGAATAACTTTTCTACACCATTGACATTTATTCTTTTGGAGAAGAAAACGAATTAAAATGTTAATGGAAAATGATGATGATCACATATATTGCTTTATAATGTGAAATCACATATGTTGTTTACATCCGGGAGGTGGCGTCGGCGCATGAATTTGCCAAACTTGTTGTTAAACACAACAAATAGTTCTGCAGTTACGCACTGCTTCGGTGGTGAATTGTTTGTTTCCTGGGAAATTGGCACCATATTTCTAGTCATTTTATGGTGTGGCAGTGCAAAATTCGCCTATTGTGCAATTTATCCAAGACATTATTTTCTATCATGATTATACGTTAGGACAGAGGGCAGCAGCACCAAGTTCTGTCACTCTCCTAAACGCCACTAGGACAAGTGTCCCAATTTCATGTGTAATGCTTGAGTGATCACACTGATCTCTCTCAGTTTTGTCTTTGTTGCTCTCCAGGCAACATGCTTGGCAGAACTCAAGCACTTAATGCATTTGGCAGCCACAGCACATTTAAGGTATGTGTCTTCTGTAATTTTATCTTAGCCAAATTTACTAGTCATTCATTATATATTTTACGTTACAAATAATAATTAGTAGTTTCTCATTTTCTTATGAATTTGTAGAAAGTTTAATAGCTATATTTCAATCATTTAGCTCACACATGTTTTATTGTTTGGTTAGGTGCCAACATGGCTCACCAGAGAAAACATGTGCTTGTCATTTGCTTCAAGAATCCCATTTTTGGGTAAGCTGGTTGTTCTATCATTATTGTGTTTAATTCATTTATTTACTTTTATAGTCATTACCTTTAGTTAATAATTACTTACAGTGTATTCCTTATTAATAGTTTACAACTACTTGAATACAGCTATACACTTATTGTTTGTTAGAAATGGTAAAACTTGTATACATTATGACACAATGTCATTAGCATTTAAATTATGTCAGATATATTATAACCGTTTCATAACTTTGTGACACTATCTCTTATTTCATTCAAGATTTTATATCCAATTACTTATTTTTTGTATTTCCTTTACAGGGTATTTTATGGTGAATAAATCATCTGTAACATAGCAGTGGAGTTTTAATTTATCGCTACAACAATGGTATAAACAATATTTAGTAAGAGTTAATATGGCCAGTAACTCTTTAAAAACATAGTCTGCGCAGCAGCAAACCTTCAGCGAATAACACCTTTAGAAATCAATAACACCATAAAATATGTGTGTTTACCAATATGCAATAGAGGTGGTCAAGTAGCGGCCTTCAATTATCTCTATTTGCCTGTTGCCCTGCCATCTGCTTGCCAGGGTTTTCAAAACTAGGGAAAGGCCTAGCTTATTGGTCTAATTTGCGCATATTATGGTACAGTTTCATACATGTACGGAGTACAGGTTATGAGCTAGCTGATGGTAGGAGACCAAAAAAATATAACACTTATATTTTTCTCAAGTTTTTCCAATCATTCAAAAAGTGTTTAAAAAAAATCAAAAAGCACTGCTACCAGCATAGGTGATATGTGTAGAAAATGTCATTGCTGTACATGCAATCGTTGGCAAGTTTTGGCTCCGATATGAAAAACAAGAATCAATGGATTCAAAACCGGCCTTTGGCAGAACGCTGTAAAACCTTTGATATTTTGGGGGGTCATAAAGTTATCATATTTCTGACCAATCAGATTGAAAGATGAGCTGCCAATCAAAGTTACAAGACAAAATCCATATTAATTCAATATTTTCCTTAATTTCTTAAGAAATATGAACTTTGGAAAACCAGAAATGGCACTAATTGTGTGATATTGTACAATGAAACGAAATATATGAAAATTATTTAAATAGATGTAATATATCTCATTGTATTCCATTGTTTGTGAAGAGGAATGAGAGATGTTGACTGTTTGGAGGTTGGACACAGAATGACCATGGGTTCAACCCTCCCTGCTTTTATACCAGGTCCTCGTCCTTTAAGTCACAGTGGGCACTTAAAAACATGGCATCCATTTTGGCAGCCATCTTGGAAGTTTTCTCATAATTAATGAGGGAACCCCTAAGCAAATCCCCAAACCAAATAATAAAGCCGCAGTGGGCAATTCAAAATATGGTGGCCATTTTGGCAGCCATCTTGGATTTTTCCAATCCTGACACAGGGGCACCTTCTTCAATGAGGCTCACAGGCCCACTGCTGGCTGCAGCTGTTCATTGCACCTGTAACCATGGTAACCCTTTACAGCTAACTGAATCCGGAATCCCCCATACATAATGGGCAGGTCCATATTTGGCATTGGCCCCAAGTGCTCACTGGGTTGCAGCACTGTGTTCAGAGGGGCAAGGTAAGTGGACAAGTGGACATGGACAGGACACATTTACACAATGACTAGTGGACAAGAGTCCCATTTCACCAAAAGTCCGTTTAAGCCCTCCTCTAATAACTGGCCTTTGGCCGGTTAAAAATTATAGATGATATTTTTTCTCAAAATTACAAGTAGTATTGAATATATATATCTATTAGCCAGACAATGAAAAGGCATAACCATATAAGCCATATGTGTACCAAACCTTATCCATGTACATGCAATAGTGACTGAGTCTTGAGCCAGAAACAAAAAATAAATTACTATTATTTTTTCAATATTTCAAAAAGTATATAACATTCTTCATCAGACCTTTCAAAAGGCACAACTGGACCTTATGTGCCATATGTGTACCAAACTTTATCCATGTAAAGCTATGTAAGATTGCAAATGCAATAGTGATCGGGTCTTAGCCCAAAAACCAAACAATATATATTTTAATATTTTTTCTCATTCTTCCAAAAAAGTAAAGGATATCCAATTATCCATCAAAGGGCACAGCCAGACCACAGCGGCCATATCTGTACCAAACTTCATCCATGCACATGCAATAGTGACTGAGTCCTGGCCCGGAAACGAATAAAACATAATTAGTATATTTTTTTATTATTTCAAAAAGTATGGAACATCTATCCATTACACCATCAAACAGGCCATTCTTTAAGTTTGAAAGTGGTGGGGAGTTGGCCCACTTGCCCTTGCAAAATCCCCACCAATTACACAGATTTGCCCCACAACTAAGTGCCCCTTGATTCTAAATTTCACGTAAAACTGTTAAAATGTAGCAATTCGCTGTGCAACTGGAGGTAAATCCATGAAATTTAAATCTATAATTCATTGAATTATTTATTTGTGAGAATAGTTCAAATTGAATTTTTTTCACCACACACGTCACAATTCTATAACGGGATAGTAAAATGCCCTCTTCGACCAAAATCCCCGCCGCTAAAATTTGCTTAAAAAAGCCCTGCCATCAAAAGGCACAACTAGGCCAGACAAGTTATATATGTACCAAATTTCATGCATGTACATTCAATAGAGGCCGAGTGCTGGCCCAGAAACGATTTATCTGTCCGCCGCCCGCCTGTTTGCTGAAGTTAAAAATATATCCAGGAATTTGCAAGCACTGTTCTGGGCATGTGCAAGGTGTAGTGATACATTCAAATTGACAGGAAGTGAAGGGCCCAGAAATAGCTCTATGATATTACAGTCTTAATTTGTTCCTTGGTGGACTTTCTGGTCCAATATACCTGTAATAAGTGCAAAGTTTATACTCTGATGTTGTTGCATTAGTGGGGTTGTACATATAAATAAATCTTTATTTTCCCAGTACATGATTTTTGGCTGACCATTTGATCTGACAAACTACTTTTCGTAAACACCAAATCATCCCTAATATCGAGTATTGGATGGATCTAGACTCATCGATGGACTATGCTAATTCTATTAGAGTGTAGTCACGTTAAATTGTGGGTTATTCATTCTGGACGCCATAATCCAATAGACCACCCCACCAGAATTTCCGGATCCCTCCCCCTGATGCAGGGACCACTGTATGCAAGTCTATGGCTCAATATGCTCAAGAGAACTGAAAAAAGGTTCATTTTCAGTGCGACTGTAAGTCCCATTGGCCCAATGATGCATTGCCCCTCTAAGATCACCTTTCCCAATCATGTGGTACAAGGTTAACTTATCTATATCTTTTAGTTTGCATGCTACTCACCTGACTATTGGAATTTACCAAAACAGCATCTGCCCTTGTGCATCTGCAACCCAAAACAAGATGCAAGACAAAGGGAAGCAGGTAAAATCCAATGGCCAATGACAGCACACAAGATGGAGCCACTGGACATTTACTGCCATCTGGTGTAAAGCCCTGAACCACACTTCAGTGTCAATCTGCAGGGGAACTTGGTCTCAATGCTGAGGAGTGCATTAAGAGCTATTAAGAATGCAGATCTCATTGGTCAGCATGTCTCAATTTCCTGCCCATTGCAGCTTATTGGTTAACTCATTATCACAAATGGGCCCATGCCAATGCAGAATGTGAATTGCTCAGATGAAATAACATGAAATCATGTGGTATGACCTAAAGTCATTACAGTTTTCACAAAGATAATACTTTTCATATCATGTCACATGTATAAGAGAATTGCTTAACTTCAAGACATGACAGCTCATCTATCATTTTGATTTTTGAGGAATTCTGAATATTTTTTCCAATCAATTTTCAAAAACAGAAATATATCTTATTGAAAAATATTTCTAAAAGCTTTTTCAATCAATTTCCAGACCTTCTGAAATGTCCCTTATTGGAAAATCTTTCTGAAAGCTTTTCCAATCAATTTCCAGACCTTCTGAAACATCACTTGTTGGAAAATATTTGTAAAAGCTTTTTCAATCAATTTGTTGACCTTCTGAAATTTGTCTCATCGGAAAATATTTCTAAAAGCCTTTTTCAATCAATTTCTAGACCTTCTGAAATGTCCCTTATTGGAAAATAGCCTATTTCTAACAGCTTTTCAATCAATTTCAAGACCCTCGAAATGTCACTTATTGGAAAATCTTTCTGAAAGCTTTTCCAATCAATTTCTAGACCTTCTGAAATTTGTCTGATTGGAAAATATTTCTAAAAGCTTTTTCAATCAATTTCTAGACCTTCTGAAATGTCCCTTATTGGAAAATCTTTCTAAAAGCTTTTCCAATCAATTTCTAGACCTTCTCAAATTTGTCTCATCGGAAAATATTTCTTAAAGCTATTTCAATCAATTTCCAGACCTTCTGAAATGTCCCTTATTGGAAAATCTTTCTGAAAGCTTTTCCAATCAATTTCCAGACCTTCTGAAACATCACTTATTGGAAAATATTTGTAAAAGCTTTTTCAATCAATTTGTTGACCTTCTGAAATTTGTGTCATCGGAAAATATTTCTAAAAGCCTTTTTTCAATCAATTTCTAGACCTTCTGAAATGTCCCTTATTGGAAAATATTTCTAACAGCTTTTTTAATCAATTTCAAGACCCTCGAAATGTCACTTATTGGAAAATATTTCAGAAAGCTTTTCCAATCAATTTCTAGACCTTCTGAAATTTGTATCATCGGAAAATATTTCTAAAAGCTTTCTCAATCAATTTCTAGACCTTCTGAAATGTCCCTTATTGGAAAACATTTGTAAAAGCTTTTCCAATCAATTTCTAGACCTTCTCAAATTTGTCTCATCGGAAAATATTTCTTAAAGCTATTTCAATCAATTTCCAGACCTTCTGAAATGTCCCTTATTGGAAAATCTTTCTGAAAGCTTTTCCAATCAATTTCCAGACCTTCTGAAACATCACTTATTGGAAAATATTTGTAAAAGCTTTTTCAATCAATTTGTTGACCTTCTGAAATTTGTGTCATCGGAAAATATTTCTAAAAGCCTTTTTTCAATCAATTTCTAGACCTTCTGAAATGTCCCTTATTGGAAAATATTTCTAACAGCTTTTTTAATCAATTTCAAGACCCTCGAAATGTCACTTATTGGAAAATATTTCAGAAAGCTTTTCCAATCAATTTCTAGACCTTCTGAAATTTGTATCATCGGAAAATATTTCTAAAAGCTTTCTCAATCAATTTCTAGACCTTCTGAAATGTCCCTTATTGGAAAACATTTGTAAAAGCTTTTCCAATCAATTTCTAGACCTTCTCAAATTTGTCTCATCGGAAAATATTTCTTAAAGCTATTTCAATCAATTTCCAGACCTTCTGAAATGTCCCTTATTGGAAAATCTTTCTGAAAGCTTTTCCAATCAATTTCCAGACCTTCTGAAACATCACTTATTGGAAAATATTTGTAAAAGCTTTTTCAATCAATTTGTTGACCTTCTGAAATTTGTCTCATCGGAAAATATTTCTAAAAGCTTTCTCAATCAATTTCCAGACCTTCTGAAACATCCCTTATTGGAAAATATTTCTAAAAGCTTTTTCAATAAATTTCCAGACCCTCGAAATGTCCCTTATTGGAAAATCTTTCTCAAAGCTTTTTCAATCAATTTCTAGACCTTCTGAAATGTCCCTTATTGGAAAATATTTCTAAAAGCTTTCTCAATCAATTTCCAGACCTTCTGAAATTTGTCTTATCGGAAAATATTTCTAAAAGCTTTTCCAATCAATTTCCAGTCCTTCTTTCCAATTGATTTCAATTATAGACCTTCTGAAATGTCCCTTATTGGAAAATCTTTCTCAAAGCTTTTCCAATCAAGTTCCAGTCCTTCTTTCCAATCAATTTCCAGACCTTCTGAAATGTGTCCTGTCTTCCTCTTCACAAACTAGCAAAGAGCCAAGGACTAGAATTTTAAAAAATCAAACAGTGAAGAGTCAAATGCAAGATGGAAGGTTGCCGTTCAAGATTCATCACTCACATTCAAATTCAAAAAAATTGCAGTAGGGGAGAGCGAGGCACAGTGAGACACTTTTTTTGTTCACCCTTAGATCATTACATAGGGTCTGTGTACCAAGACCAGACTAGTGTCAGTCAAAAATCATGTCTCTAGTATCTTAGAATATTATTCTTTCAACTGCGCATCTTGAAAATGAAGAAATTACCAAAAAAATTATAGGAGGTGTTATTGACGTCATTCAAACTGAATAAAATTGGGAAAAACAATTGAAATATGTTTTGATAGCAATAATCTTCAGTTATTACATTTTTCAAGTTTTGTTTTGTGAAAGTCTGGTAATAAAGCCTTTGCAAATGAAGGGGTGAAATACTTATTTCCGAAGACTGTTGGGATTCTTATGCAAATATATCACATAATGCTTTTTTCACTTGATTTTTGTGCATGATCTGTCTTCTAATGTTGGACCCGATCTACCTGAGAAATTTCCGAGTTTTGCAGCAAGCGCAAGTGCCCAAACCAGAAAATATGGTAGGGGGTCAAATACTTATTTTCCTCACTGTACGTGTGATTTTTGTCCTGATTCTGCTCACGTACGTAGGTTCAAAGCCTGATTTTCCAGATTTGGCCTCTGGCCTCCTGTCTGGAGACCTGTGCTCATCTATACACAGGCGAAAGGCGCCAAATGGGGTCTGTAAGAATATGTCAGCACTCGGCTGAGGCATCGCCTCAAAAAATTTCGAGTTACATCCATGCTGTTCAGCAGATGGGGCACATAACTGTCAATCCTCAAGACCTGCTGAAGTGTTCTGTCAATTGTTGCTACAAAACTACCATACTGTTACAAAGCAGGAGGCTGGGTGATTTTTCAGGTCCTTTTTTAAGCATTTTTGGACAATTTATTGTACAGGACACAAGAACGTCTTATTTAAACTGCCACACCTGTTACATATTGTTGATAATTGTGAATTGTGAGCTGTGCCTTACATTCATGTATTTCTATGTATTTTGTGATGTCTCGCTGTACCCCACAGAGCTTTCTTTACAAAATTGTTGGAATCCTGTGGACTGGATGCCTGCATTGTGGATCATCATCTCACTTAACTAAGACAAACAACCAAGGTTTCAATCCCTATACTAGCTATTTATTAGCATTATCCAATTTTTCTTTGAAACCAAAACAAAAAGTTATCAAGCTAAATTATTTTCTTTCACTTGTTAAAAACCAAATTTTTGAAATTCCACTAACCATATGCTGTGTAAGCATTCAGGATTGAGGATAGTCTTTTTAAAATTACTTTATGTTTTATACAGAGGAGGATTGTCTGGTAAAAACAGATGACCATTAATGATTCAGATGATTTATTTGAAGCTCATATATATATAATATACAATTTCAACAATTCCATAGGATATTACATTGAACATAAGTATATAAGCTACAGGAATTTCTCTAAGGCAATATTGTGTCGAGGAGTCCCTGTTATTATTTGTCCATGTATCATTAGGTACAGTGGCTGGTAGCTTTAAAAATGTTTTTAAAACAAACATTTAGAAAGAAACAGAGAAAACCTGCAGTTGACGGACCTGAAGAGGTGACCATCTAAAATTTGGAGAAACTCTAAACAAGCTAAATGCAATTATCTACACACACAACAAGGATTGGTACATGTGCTAGTATAACTTTCTAAAATTGTTTTCTTTATATATAACTTAAAACCTATAGAAAACTATGTGTAAAAATTTTTTGTTTAAATAAATCAGGCATATTGTTGTAAAACGTGACATGAGAATGATGAGGGGAAGACACCTGTACATATATAGGGGATTTGCAACCATTTCAGGTTGCACACATCACCCTGTTATCTTGTGCTGGGAGTGGGCTTCGAACTCAGTCTCTGAGAGCCACACAGGGGCGGCGGAGCTAGGGGGGCACTGGGGGCAGGGCCCCCCCACTTTTGGACCCAAAAATACATAAAATGCCCCTTTTTCTCCTTGAAATTACCGTAGACAAGGTGCCCCGGAGCCCGGTGCCCCCCCACTTTTCGAAGCGTTCCGCCACCTCTGGAGCCACACTGGTTTCAAGTGCGAGCATTCCAACCATTAGGTCACACCGGCACCATGTTTTAGCCTTGAGGATTAAGGTGATGGACACAATCAAACCACTTAAATAAAGAACAAGGGTGACCAATCAGTTATAAAGATATTAGCATAAAGGTGATGGACACAATCAAACCACTTAAATAAAGAACAAGGTTGACCAATCAGTTATGAAGATATTAACATACAGGTGATGGACACAATCAAACCACTTAAATAAAGAACAAAGGTTGACCAATCAGTTATAAAGATATTAGCATAAAGGTGATGGACACAATCAAACCACTTAAATAAAGAACAAAGGTTGACCAATCAGTTATAAAGATATTAGCATAAAGGTGATGGACACAATCAAACCACTTAAATAAAGAACAAAGGTTGACCAATCAGTTATGAAGATATTAGCATAAAGGTGATGGACACAATCAAACCACTTAAATAAAGAACAAAGGGTGACCAATCAGTTATAAAGATATTAGCATAAAGGTGATGGACACAATCAAACCACTTAAATAAAGAACAAAGGTTGACCAATCAGTTATGAAGATATTAACATAAAGGTGATGGACACAATCAAACCACTTAAATACAGAACAAAGGGTGACCAATCAGTTATAAAGATATTGGCAATATGGGCTCCAGAAAAAAGCAAATAGTGAAAACAATCTCAACAAATTTCTCTTAACCACAAAGGTTGAAAAAAGGCAATAGTACCATATTTTTTGTACCAGGATCAACTTTAAAGTATTTCTATTTACAACACAAATTATCACCCCCGCTGGTCTCGAGCCTCCTCATGGCGGAGGGCGGTAACACAAAGGTGACGACCTCTATCCTTGGTGGCCAACATGAGAGAGTGCGCATGCATGGTGCGTCCCCTATTTACAGGGGAATATCAAGGAATATGTTATTTACCATGTTTCCAAACCGGAACGTACATCAACCGCCATTCAAACGGGTAACCAAGGTGTGAGTCACTCAGCGGGTAACCAGGCTGAGATCGAAAAGTTTGTGACTGGAATACCAAGATTTCAATGTACAAGGACATCTACGGATGACTTGACTTATCCTGATCACCCTCAGAGCTGTCAATGACTGAACAGTGAACATTTGCTTGTTATAAAAGGTTTCACACAATCACTGTAAGACCTATCATCTGTTGCTCTTTACCAAACAATTGCAGAAGGAAAAAGAAATCCTACAACTACGGACTGAAAGACCAATCTGGTATCACGAAGCCAGACGCCTTGTAGAACAGGACATTGACAAACCTGGCCTAGTAGCAGACTACACTAGACCAGCTCTTCATTCATCAACCCCAGAGAAGGATTCATCTGGACAGGAACCTCTTCACAGATGTCTTAAAGAAAATACCTTCAACGGCTCAACCAAAGACTGCGTGAAAAAACTGAGAATTGCCCTGGACCAGTTGTCCACACCTCACCACAGAAGTTCCAACAAAGTCAATCTCCTGAGAATTCACATACAAGGTCTTCAGCCGAATGCAAGAAAAAAGACACTCTATCATCTGCCGAGAATGCACCCAATCCAGCAAGTGCTGATGAGACGTAAAACTAAAAAAAACACACGCAGTGACACAAATCGCAAATTATCAGACTAAAGCCAGTGTTAAATTGCATTTTATAATTTATTTACAGTATAATATTCAATCTACAAGATAGATACATGTGCAACCATTGAAAACAAATGGTACATTAATTTCTACGAACATATCTTTAATAAACACATTAACATTGCCCTATATATATATACTCTGCTACTGCGCATTTCAATTTTCTTTAAGTCTATTTTATAACTTCTTCCAATTCCCAATTTTCTTTTAAGTCTATTTTATAACTTCTTCCAATTCCCAATTTTCTTTTAAGTCTATTTTACAACTTCTTCCAATTCCCAATTTTCTTTTAAGTCTATTTTATAACTTCTTCCAATTCCCAATTTTCTTTTAAGTCTATTTTATAACTTCCTTTAATTCCCAATTTTCTTTTAAGTCTATTTTATAACTTCTTCCAATTCCCAATTTTCTTTTAAGTCTATTTTATAACTTCTTCCAATTCCCGATTTCCTTTTAAGTCTATTTTATAACTTCTTCCAATTCCCGATTTACTTTTAAGTCTATTTTATAACTTCTTCCAATTCCCGATTTACTTTTAAGTCTATTTTATAACTTCTTCCAATTCCCAATTTTCTTTTTAAATCTGTTTTATAACTTCTTCCAATTTCAATTTTATTTTAAGTCTATTTTAGAACTTCTTCCAATTCCCAATTTTCTTTTAAGTCTATTTTATAACTTACTAGAACTTCCCATTACACATATATTTCAGAGGACATGGCACATGAGCATGTATATATTTTTCATTATTTGGCATGTTCACGAATTCGTGGAGGTGTAAAAACGAGCATGTACGAATTTGTGGACATGGAAAAACGAGCATAGATGCTCGTGTACAGGTAATAACTGACATTCGTGAATGTGCTATATTATTTGTGTATCTGCTAACCCTAACATTCGTGGAAGTGCTATATGATTAGGATTTAGTGTTAAAATTAGGTTTAGAGCTGGTTTTAGCCAAGTTTAAGGTTGCAATGTTCGTAATTTCACCTTCACAAATTCGTGAATTGCAATATTTCACACTTACACGAGTGCTAAATTCGTGTATATGTTCGTTTTTGCAGGTTTACTAATTCGTGTACATGTCAAATAGTGAAAAATATATACCTCACATGAGGGCAAATGTACTGGCGGGGTGACATGTATTTGTAGCAAGAAAAAACGTGAGAAAAAATAGCAACAGACTCGCCCACGGAATGGGCATCCTATGCGTGTATGCCTGTATGGCATCAGAAAGGGGGAAAAAGTACCCCCCCCCCCCGTGACTGTCCAAGGCATGACAGGAAGGAAAAAATTGCAGGGAAGCATTCTCTGAAAAAGGTGGCAAGTTTTGAAAGGGAACTGCAATTGTGAAGAAACGTATGAATATTGTATTTGAAAGTGTGTGGAAAATTTCCACTGGAAATGGAATTGCAAACTACTGTAAAGCAAAAGAAATGAAATGATGCATTGTAAACGATATTTTATGCACCGAAGTAAGTGCATTTGAACAATAAGGTGGTATGGTCGAGAGCAATGTGCAAAAGTTTGAAACTGTGGTGCATTTATTGATGGCTCCCTCTTTGGAGCGCAGGGAGAACAATGCACTACTACTACTGTTCTGCAGGCACGTGAATAGAGATGTGTGGATAGCATACAGGTGTGATGTGTGGATAGGTTGTTAGAGGTAACAGACAGTTCTGTAAAGATAAAAATTTGTAGAGCTTTTGAAAACATGAAGATTGATGTATAGCATGGCGAAATGCATGGAGAATTGGCGATGTGCATAAAGAAATGAGGTGTGGGCAAAACCTTCAAATTTAATATAGGATTCCAATTTCCAATTTTCTTTTAAGTCTATTTTATAACTTCTTCCAATTCCTAATAGTCTCCAATGACATATCAAGACTGCCTTCTTGGCTGAACATTTTGCTATAAACAGCATACATGTGCATCTATCAGGTAGGTCTCTCCAGTTTTTGTTCTGACTGTTCTCACATGTACGTATCCATTGCCTTATTTTTTTGCAACATTTTCCACTAATTGAAAAACTATATGGCTGTGTTCCAGTTTGTCTTATACTGAAGAAACCGATACTGCAAACATATCACAGTACAGAAATAGCAATAAGACAGCATCAAAATACATATTGATAATATTTTCCATTCATCTGGAAGTAAACAATATTCCAAGAAGAATTATTTGTTAGAATTGTACCAATTTAGCAACATAACTGATAACATTTTAATTGCACATCACACCTTTCCTGCACTTTCAGTCACCACCAAATTTTGTTGTCTGATTGCAATTAGGACAGTTGAAATTAATTAAAAACAATTATATTGTGTCTTTTAACTTCCTCTCCAGCTAAACGTTTCTCCATATCAAAATGGGACTCCTTTGGAGCTATAATAGTTTGCAGCACTGAAAGTGTCCTATTCTGCCAATTCACATGGCCTCTCTCAACTGTGTGACTTCATGTGTCTAAACTGTGTGAGTTCATGTGTCTCAACTGTGTGAGTTCATGTGTCTCAACTGTGTGATTTCATTGTGTCTCAACTGTGTGACTTCATTGTGTCTCATCTGTGTGACTTCACGTGTCTCAACTGTGTGACTTCATATATCTCAACTGTGTGACTTCATGTGTCTCAACTGTGACCTCATGTGTCTCAACTGTGTGACTTCATGTGTCTCAACTGTGTGACTTCATTGTGCCTCAACTGTGTGACTTCATTGTGTCTCAACTGTGTGACTTCATGTGTATCAACTGTGACGTCATGTGTCTCAACTGTGACTTCATGTGTCTCAACTGTGTGACTTCATGTGTCTCAACTGTGTGACTTCATGTGTCTAAACTGCGTGACTTCATGTGTCTAAACTGTGTGACTTCATGTGTCTCAACTGTGTGACTTCATGTGTCTCAACTATGTGACTTCATGTGTCTCAACTGTGTGACTTCATGTGTCTCAACTGTGTGACTTCATGTGTCTAAACTGTGTGACTTCATGTGTCTAAACTGTGTGACTTCATGTGTCTCAACTGTGTGACTTCATGTGTCTCAACTGTGTGACTTCATGTGTCTCAACTGTGTGATTTCATGTGTCTCAACTGTGTGACTTTGTGTGTCTGTCATGACTGTCTTTACGGCAGAACCTTTTACCGCAAACAGAACATCCGTATGGCTTCTCCCCACAGTGTGTCCTCATGTGTCTATCAACATGGCTTTTTTGGCTGAACTTTTTACCACAAACAGAGCATCCATATGGCTTCTCTCCACTGTGTGATCTCATGTGTCTATTAAGACTGTGTTTATGGCTGAACATTTTACCACAAACAGAACATCCATATGGCTTCTCTCCAGTGTGTGTTCTCATGTGTCCAAGAACACTCCTTTTATCGCTAAATGTTCTACCACAAACCGAACATCCAAATGGCCTTTCTCCGCTATGTGTTTTTATATGTCGATCAAGACTGCCTTTTACGCTGAACATTTTTCCACAAACAGAACAGCCATACGGCTTCTCTCCAGTGTGAGTTCTCCAATGTACAGCAAGATTGCTTGTACTGACAAATGCTTTTCCACAAACAGAACATCCATATGGCTTCTCTCCACTATGTGTTCTCATGTGTATTTCAAGAGTTCCTTTTCGGCTGAACGTCATAGCACAAACAGAACATCCAAATGGCTTCTCTCCACTGTGTGTTCTCACGTGGACATCAAGATGGCCTTTTTGGCTGAACATTTTACCACAAACTGAACATCCATGTGACTTTTCCTCACTGTGTGATCTCATGTGTCTATCAAGATGATGTTTCATGCTGAACCTTTTACCACAAACAGAACATCCATATGGCTTCTCTCCACTGTGTGATCTCATGTGTGAATCAAGGTGTCCTTTTTGGCTGAATGTTTTGCCACAAACAGAACATCCATATGGCTTCTCTCCACTGTGTGTTCTCATGTGTGAATCAAGATTACCTTTTTGGCTGAATGTTTTGCCACAAACAGAACATCCATATGGCTTCTCTCCACTGTGTGTTCTCAAATGTTTATTTAAGTCTCCTTTTTGGCTGAATGTTTTGCCACAAACAGAACATCCATATGGCTTCTCTCCACTGTGTGTTCTCACATGTTTATTTAAGTCTCCTTTTTGGCTGAACTTTTTACCACAAACAGAACATCCATATGGCACATCTCCAGTGTGACTCCTCATGTGTAATTCAAGGTTTCGTTTTCCCCCAATCAATGTTTTACCACAAACAGAACATCTTTGACTCTTCTTTTTCTTTTGTGCTTTTATGTCCTTCGGAGACATTTCTCCAGAATCTTCGTAATGTTCATCGATGTGCTCCTTTAATCCACTTTGATCAACAAACCTTCGACAGCAAATGTGGCATTTATGAGGTTTGTTATGAAGTCCATTTTCTCCGTTACATAACGTCTCTGTTGCTTCATTTTGGGAGATATGTTCAGAAGCCATTATCTCGTGAACGGTTGGCAGGAGAGAGTTAGCTGTGGAGGGATGGAGTTCCGTCTTCTTGGTGTCTTTGCCAGAGGGCTAATTCAGTAAATACTTATTTTTCAACTCAAACAATTTTCATAAATCCAAGTGGACCAAAATTCTGTAACGTTTTTCATATCATCCAATAAAGTCAATACATCATATCATCAAATAAAGTCCATGAATCATATCATCAAATAAAGTCCATGAATCATATCATCAAATGAAGTCCATGGATCACATCAACAGATAAAGCTCACATGTCATATCCTCAAATAAGGTTCATGGATCACGTCATCAAATTAAGTCCATGATTATTATTGGACAGTTTCATCAATTAAAGTCCATGGATCACATCAACAGATAAAGCCCATATATCATATCATCAAATGAAATCCATTGATCACATCAACAGATAAATCTCATGTATCATATCATCAAATAAAGCCCATAGATTCACCAAATAAAGTCATAGACCAATTTTGGCAGCATACAGCGATTAAAGTGTCGTTAATGATGAATCCACCAGTAGGAGTGTATCCAGTATCCACCAGGCAGATAGCTACAGATGGAACAGAGCTCATAGATGGGATATCCAACACAATTTAGGCAACAAACTGAATATTGGTTATCTGAAAAAAAAAGAAGCTCATTGTCATTAAATCATTTAAATTAACAAGAATCCAGGGATTCAAGGCAGTCATTTCTGTATTACATTGAAGGTGCATTGATTAACATTGAGCTGGTGACAGCGATATTCCTCTGTATTACATCTGTATTGGAGACATGGTAAACTATGAAAGAAAAAAAACAGAAATACTGCTTATCGATACCATTCAAACTCTGCTCACCCAAATTAAGGGAGTAGTCTGAGGGGGCTACCATCCCTCCGGCTAATATTTCAGTTAAATCTTGGCTCACAGGATCACTGCTGGGAAAGCTCTAAACGCCTTCCCTTGGCATCCCACTCACCCAAACTATCCACCTTTCCTTATTTTTTGGCCCTTTCTGTCTCTCAGAAGCAAATAACCTTTTCACTGCTCTTTTATTAACAATTTTTAGTCCTCCTCAAAATGCTCCCCAGGAGTGCATGGATCTCTCAAAGCAAACATGAAATTATTCTCTACAATTCTTCTCCTGCTTTTAATAATGCAACTACAGCAGTAATACTTTGTGCACCTCTAAACCGCTATCTAAGCCTAATTATTTCACTATATTTGCCATTTTTAATGTAACTTTATTGTTAATCCATTTCCTACCAAACTAACACTGCCATATCTGCATGAAGTTGCACTGCAGCACACCTGGTGGTGCATCCCACTATCACATTATTGCCACCTACATCCGCCTATTCCCCTCATTACAATGTCATGTGCATCACTCATGCCTCTACCCTTCCTCTGCTCCATACATTGACAAGTATTTACTGTATAATTGTTTGACTCACAATGCAACCGTTACATACAGCCATTCTCTAGATTCTATTCTGACACAAGAATCCAAAGCAAACCCTTCTTCTTCCTTGCTTTCTCTCATTTCCTTATTGGTCGCGTGTCACAAGGTCGTACAATTTGCGTTACATGGTGGTTTTGGACCAAAAAATTTTTTCATCAAAAAAGTCTAAATTAGGTCTTAAATATCCTATTCAAACCAAAAACCAGCGTAATTTCACAAAAATTAGGGCTGTTCGTCTCATTATTTGATTTTATTCACCATACAAATCAATGTAAAGCTCAAACTTTAAAGGCATTTTTCTCAAAACGACTATATTTCAGTAACATTACTATAAAGTACAAGGTACTCCTTGTATCCCCATGAAATTTTCACTGAAGTTAGTTGAGAAGATGGTCCTACTACTCAAAGCAACAAAAAATACGTCCTCTTCTCCAAAAGACTTTATATACGTCAATGAATTTATGTTACTGCGACAGAGAAAAAACCTTTCTCAGGCATCATATGTTTAAAACGGTGCCAGAAGCCTGATCATTGTCAGAATCTGAAGTAAAATGTTTAAAAACATTACCAAGACACCTGAGAACAAAATTCTGATATTGCAAATAAGAAATTATAAGATATTTACATGGCATGTTGCAAATATATCTTATATCATTTATTGTCTAGTGCATGAGAAATCAACATCTCATGTGAGCATACCATGTGGATTTAACCCATATGTATCTCTTTTTTTGGCTATATGAGAGCAAGATTATCAAATGTGATTGTTATTTATTCATTTGATGATGTGGCCTGCCTTTTTTGTCCTTTTGGAAGTCCATTACATTAAGCGAAAAAATTGTGTACGCTTCAAGCATGTATGTGTTACATTTGGTTCAGCCTTGTTCAGAGCATCACAGAAGTGAGAAAATGATTGAAAACATAGCAATATTTTATACCATAGTAATATATAGCTCATGAGCATTTAGACAATAGCCTTATCCATAGGGTATGGTTAACCTACTTCGAGTTCTCGTGGTTTAAACTTAGAACCCCTCTCCAATTTTACTGCTTTTTGCAAGTGTTACGAAAAGTTCAGCCTAAAGTAGACAAGCAGCACACAAAGAATTTTACCTGCAAGCAAAATCTGATAAATGCATTTGAAAATAGAACTTATGAGCATTTAATTGATATATATTTGAACTTCCTAGCTTTAATATTAATAGCTACAGACTAAATCTAAGAAAATGTCTTGAATTTTTTTTGCCAGCGGGACAGGTTCACGTTGCTGCACATTAAAGGATCTACAGAAGGCACTGTAACAGTTAGATAGAAAATGTAAGCTTCAAGAGCTTAAGTAGGAATCAGGTACTCCTGCAGAGAAAACCAGATTAAAATATCTTTTGTTGCTGGCAAGAAAACTCACTTTCTAGATGATTTTTTCAAATCTGACATAACGCGAGACACAAAAAAAATCACTTGTTTTCCTGAGGTTTTTGATGGCTAGAAGCCTCATTTTGTGATAAAGTCGACTTTTTAAAACCTAATATGATAAAGAAGAAGTCAGGCCTTCCAGTGGCGTATAACGTAGCATAATAAATATTTGTAAAGTACATGTAATCGTCATTTAAATGCAAAATTTCTGAAATTGTACGACATTACGACATGTGACCTATTAATTACCTAACAACCCCTGTCAACTTCCTCCCAAGTCAACAACATTCTATATTCCCTCATAATATTGGGGAGGGGGGGTGTCCGCCCTGCTTTTTACGCAATTGTAACCTGCCTTTAATAATGGGTAAATTCTAGTTTAATAATAAGGGGGTTGAAGGTATTTCTTGACAAGGTGTTGCTTGGCTTATGAATGAATATTCACGGACTTCGCATTCTTGAAACAATTTCCGCCCAGTAAAAAACCAACCCCCCTGGAAATTCAATGGTCACCCCCCTACAGATGCCAGTTACGGCTGCTTCTGTGAGATATAATGAACCTTTAATTCAGAGGAAATTGGTTCCAGAACGTGTGTTCTCACTTCACAAGCCCGCCTTTTCCAATGCCACTTTCTGTTTCTAGACCCAGGAATCAATTGTTTTAATAAAGAATCAACTGACTTTCTTCCTTTCAACTGACTTTAGAAGCCAACTAGTTGATAACTTTTCAACTACAACTGACTGAAGTCATTTCAACTGACTTCAACAGACTTTTAAGTGATGCAACAATTAACAGACCTAAAAAAACCTAGATCTTTGCATAAAATAAAATAAGGAAAGTTCACAACCAAAATTCCTATCAGATTCATTACTGAAAAGGAAAGTTCAGACAACATTTAACCACCATCTTCTGAGATTCGCATGTAATGTTCAACAAGGGTGCCGGAGCAGGGGGAGGGGCAATTGCCCCTGCTGCCCTTGGCCAGGAATACTAAGAATAAGGGGGCAACCATTTAATATCTAGCACCCCCCATTTCGCATCTTGATAGTTTATATGAGCTTTTGGGCAGGTGAGGAAAGCATTAATTTGACTTTTGCAGGCCACAATTGAGAACGAGATGTGCACTCATTGACCCGTGATTTGAAAACCGGAAAATCACGGGATCTAGTAATACTATAGACGGCCCTGCTCGTCTAATTATTATAGGTGCCACACTAAATTTTTGTCGCGCGAATTAGATTTGCCCTTTCTGGACCGACCGCCCCTAGTTTCCTTCCGGCACCCCGGATGTTCAATGAAATCAACTCCCAGCAGGGGTTTTCTGGGTGCCAGCAGGTTGCACACAGTGTCCTTGAACGAAGTTTAGGGTTAAAAAAAATGTACAAAGAATCCGTCAACACGGCGATATAGGCGATATAGTATGCGGTCTCAGCTACGATTTGACGTAAAGATCTAAAAAATCTGTTGGGAAAATTTTGAGAAAATGGAAATTAAAAATTTTTAGTTTTTCACACCCTTGTCACATGCAAAATATCAGTTTTAGATCAATAAAATAGCATTGCAGTGTTATTGAAATATCACAGCTTATCTAGTTATACATTACGAGGGGCGTTCAGAAAGTTCACGGCTTTTTTTTATATGGACACTTATTTTCAATCTAGCAGTTTTGGAATAGATTTCCAAAATTTTGGACAATTTGGACATTTTTAAGTCATTCTGTGGTTGCCATGGAAACTGAAAGTTTGGCTATGTGGAGCAGGTAGTATGGAGATCAAGAAAATCAATGAATTTCGGCTGAGAGAGACCTCACTCTGCCACTTGTATTAGTAAGATTGACAATAATTAACACAAGAAATATAATATTACCTTTTAAAAATAATAGCAAGAACTACAAAAGCATTAATTCATGCACCTGACACTTTAAAATAAATGTTCCTTGAAGCCCTCCAGGAAAAGTTTTTGTGAAAGCATTTCGGTCATCCAAAGCCTTTTCTCCTCCAGTGCCTGAAACTATTGCCCCCAGTGATTAAGGTAATGGAAAACCAGGTCTTATGTAAAGCCATATGTAAAAGGAAAAGCTGGGATAGATAATGCTGTTCCTTTAGGTCTCTTGCTCATACCAGTGAATTCATGCTATGTCATAAGTCCTGATGTAGTTAAGGACTCACATTCTGGCACCTGAATCGCTCTTGCCAAATCGGGCATGTAGAAGTGCTTTTCTACATTGGTTTGCTGTAAGAATACAAACATTTGGTATGCTTGAAAGTATATTTAGAAGCTAATATTATATTTCTTGTGTTAATTATTGTCAATCTTACTAATACAAGTGGCAGAGTGAGGTCTCTCTTTGCCGCAATTCATTGATTTTCTTGATCTCCGTACTACCTGCTCCACCTTGCCAAACTTTCTGTTTCCATGGCAACCACAGAATGACTTAAAAATGTCCAAATTGTCCGAAATTTTGGAAATCCATTCCAAAACTGCTAAATTTTATCCTGTAAAAAATTCATTGTTCTGAATTGAAAATAAGTGTCCATATAAAAAAAAGCCGTGAACTTTCTGAACGCCCCTCGTAGGTCACCCTTAAATGTTGAAAATGATGTGAAAATTAGAAATAAAATGCTTTTTATTAATATTTTTCACCTGATTCAATAACACTGCAATGCTATTTGATAGATCTAAAACTGATATTTTGCATGCAACAAGGGTGTGAAAAACTAAAAATTTTAAATTTGAATTTTCTCAAAATTTTCCCAACAGATTTTTTAGATCTTTACATCAAATCGAAGCTGAGACCACGTACTACAATGCTGTGTTGACAGGTTCTTTGTACATTTTTTTTAACCCTAAACTTCATTCAAGGACACTGTGTGCAATGACTGAATGAGACATTTCATGGAAGTCATTCCAGAAATACACGACAGATGCAGTGACTGCTCGGCCCTTCATTGAATCAGCTGGTGGTCCAAATGGACCAGTAGCACTGATCACCTACTGATCCGAGCATAGTTTATTATTACTCTTGCTGGTTCAAACTATTTGTGTCACATGTGTAGAGAAGAGTTGAATTTTATCAATTTGTTTCCTAGTAAAGTCCAGAATATCACAATTAATTTGATGTGCTTCAGTATAGCTTTGGCCAATCAAACTTCTCTGTTTTGTTATAATGTGCCTGACAAATACTTCTTTGAAATGTGCCTGATGTTTGTTGACAAGACAAATGTGTCTGATGAGTGATGACCATATGACCGGACGACATTTATGTGCCTGATATCTGATGATGAAACACGTTGTCTTCAATGTGCTGCGCTATCGAAAGTTAACAAATTTAGTAAGGGACCGTTCAGAATTTATGACTTGGGGGGCGGGGTGGGAGTTTTGCTGGAACTTCCCGTCAAAAATTGATACCCCCCCTTGAGTTTCATGCAGATTTTATGTACCCCACCCTTAGGTTTCACGCGTATTTATAGTACCCCCCCTCGACATACAAAGCAATACACACATATATATACTGTTATACAAGACCACACGTACAGATTCGCTTCATTTCGCTGACTTTTGCACGTAAAAATGTCCAAATAAAATGTGTTTATGCATGTTTTTTAACATTTTTTATTTGTTGAAATTTCTTACTCCACCTGGAAGTGTTGTCAAAAATTAATACCCCCCCCCCCTTGAAACACGTGTGAAAAGTTAGTACCCCCTCAGGCAAAACTCCCACCCCCCCCCCCCCAGTCATAAATTCTGAACGGTCCCTAAAACACATTTCTTATTTTCTTGTTTCATAATGTGCCTGCCAAATCAGAAATTGTGCCTGGGAACAATGTTCCCACGTTCCCGCACTTTGTGCAGCCTGTAGAGTGTAGAGATGTGTAATTTTTTGCGAATATACATGTACCTGATGGCAACTGAGTGCAAAATTTGATTGTGATACTTGGTGAGTGGAAGTACCAATTTTTTTAGCAGTGTATATTTGTGCCAAATGTGGTGACTCGAACATGCAAGGTATTTTCACGTTTTTAAACCCTTAAATTTAGAGTGATTTTGGCCTAGAAATATTAATACAATTTCTGGTTATACCTAAAATTTTCATTAGAATTGCACATATTTCTTTCGTACATGTTGTGAGAATACTTGAACAATAAAATTGTGAGGTATCATAGTAATGGCAAAAATGTGTAAAGAAATTTGGAAAATCTGCCAATTTTTGAAAACTTCTGTGTGTGATTTTCGGTACTTTCACAGCTTAAAGTACTGGGTTAAAACTGACATATATCTCTTCATCTCAGAGCATTTTTTAGGGATTTTCGACTGGGAGACCAGCCGAATAACCTCAAACCATTTGAAGTGCCGTGATGCGCAATATCTTTAGATCAGATGAAGACCGATTAAATGTATAAATTGTATATATATATATATCATTAGAGTTTCTGATATGCTTAAGGAGTATGAACTGCCAAAAGGATAATCCTTTTATGAACTGCCAAAAGGATAATCCTTTTATGAACTGCCAAAAGGATAATCATTTTATGAACTGCCAAAAGGATAATCCTTTTATGAACTGCCAAAATGATAATCATTTTATGAACTGCCAAAAGGATAATACTTTTATGAACTGACAAAAGGATAATCCTTTATGAACTGCAAAAAGGATAATCCTTTTATGAACTGCCAAAAGGATAATCCTTTTATGAACTGCCAAAAGGATAATCCCTTTATGAACTGCCAAAAGGATAATCCTTTTATGAACTGCCAAAAGGATAATCCTTTTATGAACTGCCAAAAGGATTATCATTTTATGAATGCCAAAATGATAATCCTTTTATGAACTGCCAAAAGGTTAATACTTTTATGAACTGCCAAAAGGATAATCCTTTTATGAACTGCCAAAATGATAATCATTTTATGAACTGCCAAAAGGATAATCCCTTTATGAACTGACAAAAGGATAATCCTTTATGAACTGCAAAAAGGACAATCCTTTTATGAACTGCCAAAAGGATAATCCTTTTATGAACTACCAAAAGGATACTCTTTTTATGAACTGCCAAAAGGATAATCCTTTGATGAACTGCCAAAAGGATAATCCTTTTATGAACTGCCAAAAGGATAATCCTTTTATGAACTGCCAAAAGGATAATCCTTTTATGAACTGCCAAAAGGATAATCCTTTATGAACTGCCAAAAGGATAATCCCTTTATGAACTGCAAAAAGGATAATCCCTTTATGAACTGCCAAAAGGATAATCCTTTTATGAACTGCCAAAAGGATAATCCTTTATGAACTGCCAAAAGGATAATACTTTTATGAACTGACAAAAGGATAATCCTTTATGAACTGCAAAAAGGATAATCCTTTTATGAACTGCCAAAAGGATAATCCTTTTATGAACTGCAAAAAGGATAATCCCTTTATGAACTGCCAAGAGGATAATCCTTTTATGAACTGCCAAAATGATAATCATTTTATGAACTGCCAAAAGGATAATCCTTTTATGAACTGCCAAACAGATAATCCTTTTGTTAACTGCCAAAAGGATAATCCTTTTATGAACTGCCAAAAGGATAATCCTTTTATGAACTGCCAAACGGATAATCCTTTTGTTAACTGCCAAAAGGATAATCCTTTTATGAACTGCCAAAAGGATTATCATTTTATGAATGCCAAAATGATAATCCTTTTATGAACTGCAAAAAGGATAATCCTTTTATGAACTGATGAGGTGACTTCTAATTGTGGAATTGGGCCAAATTCCACTGAATCAAGTTTGACAATTTTTATTTATTTATAAAGATATGGGATAAGAAAGATTCACAACATAAGCAGAAATATATTGCAACGATTGTGAAGAGTATTTTTGATAAGGAAAGAAAATACATCAGTTTCAAATACGTTGACTTAAAATTTAGATAAGCAAGAATGTGTAATTTATGAGACCTTCAAGAAAAATTTGGTCTCCCAGTGGCCCTCGTGCAATATTAGTCACCTTGGTGTCATAAAAACTGATATTGCACTTGGTGCTGTGCAATAACTGTATAGTATTTGCAATTTAAAGATATTTTCGACAAATTCTGATTGTTCCACCGCATGATATTACAGAATAGATGGGAAGAAATCCTGTTGACGTTTCTTCCCATGGGTTCTCATGGTATGCAAGCTGGTCGAATAGTATGCATGTATGTGCCATAATACACCTGTACATAGGCCTACAGGGGTACCTGCATTGTAAGACCCCCTTTTGTAAGAACGACTTGCTTTTTGTGTTCGCCACCTTCCCACACGAAGTAGTATTTTGTGCATTTTGTACCCCGACAAGAGACCGCAACTCCACGAGTGACCTTTTCATGAACGCAGAGGGGTGGTCTAATGCAGGGATGAGATGGATGCAGGGGGGGGGAATGGAGGATGCATCCCCCCTCCCACCAGATGAAATTTCTTACAAATGGACATGCCAATTCTAGGTAGGCAACGCCTTCAAGCTGTGCTTGAGGTAGGCCTCAAGCACAGGCGTACGGTGCGCGCGATTTTTGGGGGGCTGAGCGACATTTGCCGGAATTTCAAGATCTAGTTTTAGCACCATTTCAAATGAAATTGACAAGAAATCATTAATTTTCAATAGTGTTTATTTAATCATCTGCCCAAATTTTTCAGCCTTTTTGCCCGAACCTTACCGTTTCCAAAACTTTTGGGGTGCCACCGCCCCCCCTGCCCCCCCTCTGATATGCCTATGGCCCTCAAGCGTATAAATTCACTGGGAAACATCCGAAAAAAGAGCAGTTCATTAAATATTTACCATTTGTAGATAGGCAATATGGTCTTACAATCGTAATTAACGAATTTTGGCACAAAATGCCACCACTCTCAAGTGCTGATGTGCTGTGGACCACTTGTACACATACACGTCATACGCAACGTGTAGTAAAACCTCTCTTTTCTAGAGAAGTGCCTCGGGAGAGATGCTGCCATTTTATTACATATCTGAATAACTTTTCTACACCATTGACATTTATTCTTTTGGAGAAGTGGACGAATTAAAATGTTAATGGAAAATGATGATGATCACATATATTGCTTTATAATGTGAAATCACATATGTTGTTTACATCCGGGAGGTGGTGTCGGCCCATGAATTTGCCAAACTGTTGTTAAGCACAACAAATAGTTCTGCAGTTATGCACTGCTTCGGTGGTAAATTGTTTGTTTCCTGGGACATTGGCACCATATTTCTTGTCATTTTATGGTATTAGCAATATTTAGTATGGGTTAATATGGCCAGTAACTCTTTAAAAACATAGGCTGCGCAGCAGCAAACCTTCAGCAAATAACACCTTTAGAAGCAGACAATCACACCATAAAGTTTGTGTGTTTACCAATATATGCAATAAGAGTCGTGGCCCAGGCCCATCATGCCCCATTTGAACTAAGCATATGTATTTCTTGCAATATAATAGTTGAAGATTGGTGAGAATGGACAACACTGCCTATTTCAATACCTATTGGTATTATCTTATTTACTACATCAGGTATAGAATTAATAACAAAATTTGTGATGTTAAATTTACGTTTTTGGATTGTTACCTGCATTTTTTAGATGAAAAAGTGATTATGATTTGCTGAGTTGGTTTAATACTACCATTTATCATGTAGTGCAGTTTTTTATTAAGAATATTGGAATTATTTCAGTTTTACAACTATAATGCCGTAAGTATTGACCAACATTTGAAGCTGCCCATCATGCCCCAACAAGGTGCCCATCATGCCCCACCCTTGCGGGGCATGATGGGCACCTTCCAAAAAATTAAAAGTGCTTATAACTCAAACACTATTTCATTGAGCGAAACAAGATTTTCTATGCTTATAGTAGAACCTAATGCAAAACCAGTCAGCAACAAATAGTAATTTTTGTTGGCATAGTAATGGCATGGTGGACCTTCGAAGTTAAGGTGCCCATCATGCCCCGCTCTCCCCTATATTGAAGGTGCATTGATTAACATTGAGCTGGTGACAGCGATATTCCTCTGTATTACATCTGTATTGGAGACATGGTAAACTATGAAAGAAAAAAACAGAAATACTGCTCATCGATACCATTCAAACTCTGCTCACCCAAATTAAGGGAGTAGTCTGAGGGGGCTACCATTTAATATATAAGGGGGTTGAAGGTATTTCTTGACAAGGTGTTGCTTGGCTTAAGAATGAATATTCACGGACTTCGCATTCTTGAAACAATTTCCGCCCAGTAAAAAACCAACCCCCCTGGAAATTCAATGGTCACCCCCCTACAGATGCCAGTTACGGCTGCTTCAATGAGATATAATGAATCTTTAACTCAGAGGAAATTGGTTCCAGAACGTGTGTTCTCACTTCACAAGCCCGCCTTTTCCAATGACCCAGGAGTCAGTTGTTTTAATAAAGAATCAACTGACTTTTTTCATTTCAACTGACTAAGCCAAATAGTTGATAACTTTTCAACTACAACTGACTGAAGTATTTCAACTGACTTCAACTGACTTTTAAGTGATGTAACAATTAACAGACCTAAAAAAACCTAGATCTTTGCATAAAATAAAATAAGGAAAGTTCACAACCAAAATTCCTATCAGATTCATTACTGAAAAGGAAAGTTCAGACAACATTTAACCACCATCTTCTGAGATTCGCATGTAATGTTCAACAAGGGTGCCGGAACAGGGGGGGGGGCAATTGCCCCTCCTGCCCTTGGCCAGGAGGGGCAAGGGGGGAAAGGATGCCCTTTTCATCTTCAAGAAAAAACATTATTATGCCTTTATTTACAGTGAATTTAGGCAAAAATCTATAAGTGTGTATTAAAAATTATTATAGGTGCTACACTAAATTTTTGTCGCGCGAATTAGATTTGCCCTTTCTGGACCGACCGCCCCTCGTTTCCTTCCGGCACCCCTGATGTTCAATGAAATCAACTCCCAGCAGGGGTTTTCTGGGTGCCAGCAGGTTGCAATGACTGAATGAGACATTTCATGGAAGTCATTCCAGCAATACACAACAGATGCAGTGACTGCTCGGCCCTTCATTGAATCAGCTGGTGGTCCAAATGGACCAGTAGCTCTGATCACCTACTGATCCGAGCATAGTTTATTATTACTCTTGCTGGTCCAAACTATTTGTGTCACATGTGTAGAGAAGAGTTGAATTTTATCAATTTGTTTCCTAGTAAAGTCCAGAATATCACAATTAATTTGATGTGCTTCAGTATAGCTTTGGCCAATCAAACTTCTCTGTTTTGTTATAATGTGCCTGACAAATGCTTTTTTGAAATGTGACTGATGTATGTTGACAAGACAAATGTGTCTGATGACCATATGACCGGCCGACATTTATGTGCCTGATATCTGATGATGAAACACGTTGTCTTCAATGTGCTGCGCAGACTTTCGAAAGTTAACAAATTTAGTAAGGGACCGTTCAGAATTTATGACTTGGGGGGGGTGGGAGTTTTGCTGGAACTTCCCGTCAAAAATTGATACCCCCCCTTGAGTTTCATGCAGATTTTATGTACCCCACCCTTAGGTTTCACGCGTATTTATAGTACCCCCTCCCTCGACATACAAAGCAATACACACATATATATACTGTTATACAAGGCCACACGTACAGATTCGCTTCATTTCGCTGACTTTTGCGCATAAAAATGTCCAAATAAAATGAGTTGTCAAAAATTAATACCCCCCCTTGAAACACGTGTGAAAAGTTAGTACCCCCTCGGGCAAAACTCCCACCCCCCCCAGTCATAAATTCTGAACGGTCCCTAAAACACATTTCTTATTTTCTTGTTTCATAATGTGCCTGCCAAATCAGAAATTGTGCCTGGGAACAATGTTCCCACGTTCCCGCACTTTGTGCAGCCTGTAGAGTGTAGAGATGTGTAATTTTTTGCGAATATACCTGATGGCAACTGAGTGCAAAATTTGATTGTGATACTTGGTGAGTGGAAGTACCAATTTTTTAGCAATTTGCGATGTTGCATTTTTAATGATGCTCAGTGTATATTTGTGCCAAATGTGGTGACTCGAACATGCAAGTTATTTTCACCTTTTTCACCCTTAAATTTAGAGTGATTTTGGCCTAGAAATATTAATACAATTTCTGGTTATACCTAAAATTTTCATTAGAATTGCACATATTTCTTTCTTACACGCTGTGAGAATACTTGAACAATAAAATTGTGAGGTATCATAGTAATGGCAAAAATGTGTAAAGAAATTTGGAAAATCTGCCAATTTTTGAAAACTTCTGTGTGTGATTTTCGGTACTTTCACAGCTTAAAGTACTGGGTTAAAACTGACAGATATCTCTTCATCTCAGAGCATTTTTTAGGGATTTTCGACTGGGAGACCTGCCGAATCACCTCAAACCATTTGAAGTGCCGTGATGCGCAATATCTTTAGATCTGATGAAGACCGATTAAATGTATAAATTGCATATATCATTAGAGTTTCTGATATGCTTAAGGAGTATGAACTGCCAAAAGGATAATCCTTTTATGAACTGCCAAAAGGATAATAATTTTATGAACTGCCAAAAGGATAATCCTTTTATGAACTGCCAAAATGATAATCATTTTATGAACTGCCAAAAGGATAATACTTTTATGAACTGACAAAAGGATAATCCTTTATGAACTGCAAAAAGGATAATCCTTTTATGAACCGCCAAAAGGATAATCCTTTTATGAACTGCCAAAAGGATAATCCTTTTATGAACTGCCAAAAGGATAATCCCTTTATGAACTGCCAAAAGGATAATCCTTTTATGAACTGCCAAAAGGATAATCATTTTGTTAACTGCCAAAAGGATAATCCTTTTGTTAACTGCCAAAAGGATAATCATTTTATGAATGCCAAAAGGATAATCCTTTTACGAACTGCCAAAAGGATTATCATTTTATGAATGCCAAAATGATAATCCTTTTATGAACTGCAAAAAGGATAATCCTTTTATGAACTGATGAGGTGACTTCTAATTGTGGAATTGGGCCAAATTCCACCCAATCAAGTTTGACAATTTTTATTTATTTATAAAGATATGGGATAAGAAAGATTCACAACATAAGCAGAAATATATTGCAACGATTGTGAAGAGTATTTTTGATAAGGAAAGAAAATACATCAGTTTCAAATACGTTGACTTAAAATTTAGATAAGCAAGAATGTGTAATTTATGAGACCTTCAAGAAAAATTTGGTCTCCCAGTGGCCCTCGTGCAATATCTGTATAGTATTTGCAATTTAAAGATATTTTCGACAAATTCTGATTGTTCCACCGCATGATATTACAGAATAGATGGGAAGAAATCCTGTTGACGTTTCTTCCCATGGGTTCTCATGGTATGCAAGCTGGTCGAATAGTATGCATGTATGTGCCATAATACACCTCGTATATAGGCCTAGAGTGGTACCTGCATTGTAAGACCCCCTTTTGTAAGACTGACTTGCTTTTTGTGTTCGCCATCTTCCCACACGAAGTAGTATTTTGTGCATTTTGCACCCCGACAAGAGACCGCAACTGCACAAGAGACCTTTTCATGAACGCAGAAGGGGTGGTCTAATGCAGGGCAAAGAGGTAGGCCTCAAGCGTATCAATTTACTGGGAAACGTCCGAAAAAAGAGCAGTTCATTAAATATTTACCATTTGTAGATAAGCAATATGGTCTCACGATCGTAATTAACGAGTTTTGGCACAAAATGCCACCACTCTGAAGTGCTGATGTGCTGTGGACCACTTGCACACATACACGTCATACGCAACGTGTAGTAAAACCTCTCTTTTCTAGAGAGATGCCTCGGGAGAGATGCTGCCATTTTGTTACATATCTGAATAACTTTTCTACACAATTGACATTTATTATTTTGGAGAAGAAAACGAATTAAAATGTTAATGGAGAATGATGATGATCACATATATTGCTTTATAATATGAAATCACATATGTTGTTTACATCCGGGAGGTGGCGTCGGTGCATATAATTTGCCAAACTTGTTGTTAAACACAACAAATAGTTCTGCAGTTACGCACTGCTTCGGTGGTGAATTGTTTGTTTCCTGGGAAATTGGCACCATATTTCTAGTCATTTTATGGTGTGGCAGTGCAAAATTCGCCTATTGTGCAATTTATCCAAGACATTATTTTCTATCATGATTATACGTTAGGACAGAGGGCAGCAGCACCAAGTTCTGTCACTCTCCTAAACGCCACTAGGACAAGTGTCCCAATTTCATGTGTAATGCTTGAGTGATCACACTGATCTCTCTCAGTTTTGTCTTTGTTGCTCTCCAGACAACATTCTTGGAAGAACTCAAGCACTTAATGCATTTGGCAGCCACAGCACATTTAAGGTATGTGTCTTCTGTAATTTTATCTTAGCCAAATTTACTAGTCATTCATTATATATTTTACGTTACAAATAATAATTAGTAGTTTCCCATTTTCTTATGAATTTGTAGAAAGTTTAATAGCTATATTTCAATCATTTAGCTCACACATGTTTTATTGTTTGGTTAGGTGCCAACATGGCTCACCAGAGAAAACATGTGCTTGTCATTTGCTTCAAGAATCCCATTTTTGGGTAAGCTGGTTGTTCTATCATTACTGTGTTTAATTCATTTATTTACTTAATAGTCATTACCTTTAGTTAATAATTACTTACAGTGTATTCCTTATTAATAGTTTACAACTACTTGAATACAGCTATACACTTATTGTTTTTCAGAAATGGTAAAACTTGTAGACACAATGTCATTAGCATTTAAATTACGTCAGATATATTATAACCGTTTCATAACTTTGTGACACTATCTCTTATTTCATTCAAGATTTTATATCCAATTACTTATTTTTTGTATTTCCTTTACAGGGTATTTTATGGTGAATAAATCATCTGTAACATAGCAGTGGAGTTTTAATTTATTGCTACAACAATGGTATAAACAATATTTAGTAAGAGTTAATATGGCCAGTAACTCTTTAAAAACATAGTCTGCGCAGCAGCAAACCTTCAGCGAATAACACCTTTAGAAATCAATAACACCATAAAATATGTGTGTTTACCAATATGCAATAGAGGTGGTCAAGTAGTGGCCTTCAATTATCTCTATTTGCCTGTTGCCCTGCCATCTGCTTGCCAGGGTTTTTAAAACTAGGGAAAGGCCTAGCTTATTGGTCTAATTTGCGCATATTATGGTACAGTTTCATGCATGTACAAAGTACAGGTTATGAGCTAGCTGTTGGTTGGAGACCAAAAAAATATAACACTTATATTTTTCTCAAGTTTTTCCAATCATTCAAAAAGTGTTTAAAAAAAATCAAAAAGCACTGCTACCAGCATATTTGATATGTGTAGAAAATGTCATTGCTGTACATGCAATCGTTGGCAAGTTTTGGCTCCGATATGAAAAACAAGAATCAATGGATTCAAAACCGGCCTTTGGCAATTGTATATTCGGGATTGAAATCATGAAGAAGGTGATTTATATATCATTACATGGATTGTTTTGTATTGAGCAGTGATTGCCAGACTGATAGTGTTTGCTGCAGGCCATAAAAACTTTTTGGGGAACCTCTTAGCAATGCCTATACCATATTTCAGAAATGTAAGTGAACTACTAAAAGGACGAGGGTCTGGAGGCAAAAACCGACCGGTTGCCAATTTGTGGCCTATTCCATATAAGGAAATGGGGGTCATAAAATCTTAATTGATCAAGAGAGCTGATTGGTTGCCTGTAAATGATATTAGCCAATTAGAAGAGGAGTAGAAATTGCATAATTATTCAAATGCTATACTTCAACTTCAGAACGCTGTAAAACCTTTGATATTTTGGGGGGTCATAAAGTTATCATATTTCTGACCAATCAGATTGAAAGATGAGCTGCCAATCAAAGTTACAAGACAAAATCCATATTAATTCAATATTTTCCTTAATTTCTTAAGAAATATGAACTTTGGAAAACCAGAAATGGCACTAATTGTGTGATATTGTACAATGAAACGAAATATATGAAAATTATTTAAATAGATGTAATAATATATCTCATTGTATTCCATTGTTTGTGAAGAGGAATGAGAGATGTTGACTGTTTGGAGGTTGGACACAGAATGACCATGGGTTCAACCCTCCCTGCTTTTATACCAGGTCCTCGTCCTTTAAGTCACAGTGGGCACTTTAAAATATGGCATCCATTTTGGCAGCCATCTTGGAAGTTTTCTCATAATTAATGAGGGAACCCCTAAGCAAATCCCCAAACCAAATAATAAAGCCGCAGTGGGCAATTCAAAATATGGTGGCCATTTTGGCAGCCATCTTGGATTTTTCTGAAAAAATTCTTAGGGGAACCCCTAAGTGAACCCCTATACCAAATTGCATAAATCTAAGTGAAATACCAAAGTCAGAGCAGGCAATTCAAAATATGATGGCCTTTTTGGCAGCCATCCTGGATTTTCCCAAAAATTTTCTGGGGAGTCCCCTACGTGAATCAGTATACCAAATTGTATAAATCTAAGTGAAATATTAAAGTCACAGTGGGCAATTCAAAACATAGGTGGCCATTTTGGCAGCCATCTTTGATTTTTCCAAAAATTTTTGAGGGGAACCCCTAAGTGAACACATCCACTAAACTCCACCAAGAGACCAGAGCCTTTCTCAGTGCATTTCTCATTCTGACAGTATACTTTGACAAACTTTATCATTTTACAGCTTGTAAATTTGATATGCATAAATGAGTGTTTGCTTCCAACAGATTTTGCCACTCTGGACTGTGAGTCATAATAACTGATGAAGTGTCATCTTCCCAAATTTAACATCCATGGGAAACATAGAGGCTGTTTGATTAGTCATGGTGAAGAGAAGGCTATTTGATTTGTCATGTAACTGATCTTAGAATAAAATTAGCATGACAAATCATCAATATGATGATTCACAAAGTGCCATTTCCACAGTGCAACAGCCCACTCAGTTTGGATATCAGTTTTACAGATAGTAAACTAAGGTGGTGTTTTAATTGCAGTCTGCAGAACTGGTTGCAAAAAGACGCTTGCCTCCACAAATAAACGGACCTATAAAAATTCTGGCGGTCTGGTAAACCAGTTTTTACTGGCCCGCATGCCTTGTGATAGGTCAGAGCGAGTTTTAAATGCTGTTAGTATTTCACTTGGATTTATGAAATTTGTTGTAGGGATTCACTTTGGGGTCTCCCTCAAATTTTTTTTTGGAAAAATACAAGATGGCTGCCAAAATGGCTGCCATATTTTGAATTGCCCACTGTGACCTGAGTATTTCACTTAGATTTATGAAATTTGGTACAGGGATAAACATTGCTTGCAGGAATAATTTGGCAATGGTACATAACCACATAATAGCACTGTACAGAAAGCTGGTGAAGAAGTAGATAATGCCAAGTGTTACGCAAACATATTAAATGATCCACTGAGCAACCATGCCTTATCTAGGCATGAACAATTATTTTAAAACACAAACTTACACTGAAATGGTTTGACTCTCACAGTGCTTTGGAATTATAAGCAATCCTGACACAGGGGCACCTTCTTCAATGAGGCTCACAGGCCCTCTGCTGGCTGCAGCTGTTCATTGCACCTGTAACCATGGTAACCCTTCACAGCTAACTGAATCCGGAATCCCCCATTCATAATGGGCAGGTCCATATTTGGCATTGGCCCCAAGTGCTCACTGGGTTGCAGCACTGTGTTCAGAGGGGCAAGGTAAGTGGACAAGTGGACATGGACAGGACACATTTACACAAAGACTAGTGGACAAGAGTCCCATTTCACCAAAAGTAAGCCCTCCTCTAATAACTGGCCTTTGGCCGGTTAAAAATTATAGATGATATTTTTTCTCAAAATTACAAGTAGTATTGAATATATCTATTAGCCAGACAATAAAAAGGCATAACCTTATAAGCCATATGTGTACCGAACCTTATCCATGTACATGCAATAGTGACTGAGTCTTGAGCCAGAAACAAAAAATAAATTACTAATATTTTTTCTCATTCTTCCAAAAAAGTAAAGGATATCCATCAAAGGGCACAGCCAGACCACAGCGGCCATATCTGTACCAAACTTCATCCATGCACATGCAATAGTGACTGAGTCCTGGCCCGGAAACGAATAAAACATAATTTGTATATTTTTTTATTATTTCAAAAAGTATGGAACATCTATCCATTACACCATCAAACAGGCCATTTTTTAAGTTTGAAAGTGGTGGGGATTTGGCCCACCAGCCCCTGCAAAATCCCCACCACTGACAGAGATTTGCCCCACCAGTAAGTGACCTTTGATTCTAAATTTCACACTAAAATTGTTAAAATGTAGCAATTCGCAGTGCAACTGGAGGTAAATCCATGAAATTTAAATCTATAATTCATTGAATTATTTATTTGTGAGAATAGTTCAAATTGAATTTTTTGTCACCACACACGTCACAATTCTATAACGGGATAGTAAAATGCCCTCTTCGACCGAAATCCCCGCCGCTAAAATTTGCTTAAAAAAGCCCTGCCATCAAAAGGCACAACTAGGCCAGACAAGTTATATATGTACCAAATTTCATGCATGTACATTCAATAGAGGCCGAGTGCTGGCCCGGAAACGATTTATCTGTCCGCCGCCCGCCTGTTTGCTGAAGTTAAAAATAAATCCAGGAATTTGCAAGCACTGTTCTGGGCACGTGCAAGGTGTAGTGATACATTCAAATTGACAGGAAGTGAAGGGCCCAGAAATAGCTCTATGATATTACAGTCTTAATTTGTTCCTTGGCAGGGGTGCCGGAACAGGGGGGGCAGGGGGGGGCAATTGCCCCTCCTGCCCTTGTCCAAGGGGGCAGGGGGGGGCAAGGTTGCCCTTTAGGTATTTAAAAAAAAGCATTATTAGGCCTAATTTTACTAATTTTGGGCACAAATTGCTGAAATTAGTAAGTATATATTCAAATTATCATTGATTCTTTATTCAAATTATCATTGATTCTTTATTGCTTTATTGCTTGCAATAACCTACAAATAGAGTTAGGACGACATAAGCGTCCTTATGTGGAAGCTGAAAATCGCTTGTGCCAAAATTGCAACATGAATGAAGTTGAAGATGAGGAGCACTTCTTAATGGTGTGTCCAAAATGGACATATAACAGACAAAAAATGATAACCATTGTTGTTAACCATATTAATGGCTTCTTAGTACTTGAAAAGAACCAGCAATTCATTACAATCATGAAAAGCAAGACACCGGAGATAAATTTAGCGCTTGGAAATTACTTAAAGCAGTCGTTTAATGACAATTTATAAATATTATATCGTGATGACCTTCAATATTTTGGCAACGGTTGGCAAAACAATTAGTGTAAGAAACTTGATTATCTGATTATTATTGAGTTTTCAAATATATATATAATATATTTAATAGATCTATATAAAAGATTTAGTCAAGATGAATACATTAAAAACATTGTGCATTAGAATATGCTCATATTTTTATTTTTATAACTGTATATATATATATATTGTGTAAATAACTGTACATTTCTATTTATATTTTAATGTATATCTAATATCTAAAAATGAATCTATAGTTTGCATTTAAATTTATACTATGTATCGAATGTACATTTCAAAATTATCTGAAAGGTGCTTAATTGTCTGTTAGTTGGTGCAATTTCTTTTGTTTTATTCATTTATATAGCCTATTATATGAATTTCAATGCTCTTTATATATTATATGAATTTCAATGTTCTTTATATTTTCGTTGAATTTTGATGACACATGTATCTATATGATATTTTTGATGTCAAATAAAATCCTATATATATATATATTTATTAAAATTTTTGTCACGCAAAATTGGCGCGAATACTATTTGCCCTTTTTCGTCCGACCGTCCCTGCCGCCCGCTATTCCTTCCGGCACCCCTGTTCCTTGGTGGACTTTCTGGTCCAATATACCTGTAATAAGTGCAAAGTTTATACTCTGATGTTGTAGCATTAGTGGGGTTGTACATATAAATAAATCTTTATTTTCCCAGTACATGATTTTTGGCTGACCATTTGATCTGACAAACTACTTTTCGTAAACACCAAATCATCCCTAATATCGAGTATTGGATGGATCTAGACTCATCGATGGACTATGCTAATTCTATTAGAGTGTAATCACGTTAAATCGTGGGTTATTCATTCCGCGGCGCCATAGATAGATAGATAGATAGATATGGTAAGTGCAGCCCTCTAAGCCCAGTTCTGGGCGCTCACGAGGGTTGATTGATGAGATGGGAGAGAGAGTGGGAGTCCTCAACATGTTACACATTTACCCCATGTGAGGGATCTTTTACTTGCCCAGCATAGACACTGATACAAGGGGCCGCCAATTTAACGTCTCATCCGAACGACATCCAGCTGGGATTTTGCTCATGAAGGTTCACTGAAAATTTGGGTTCCCCACCGGGGGTTCGAACCCATGCAGGCAAAGACCTTCAGCGGAGCAGGCGGGCACCTAAGCCACTTGGCCACCCCACCAGAATTTTCGGGATCCCTCCCCCTGATGCAGGGACCACTGTATGCAAGCCTATGGCTCAATATGCTCAAGAGAACTGAAAAAAGGTTCATTTTCAGTGCGACTGTAAGTCCCATTGGCCCAATGATGCATTGCCCCTCTAGATCACCTTTCTTCTGCATGTAGTGCAAGGTTAACTTATCTATATCTTTTAGTTTGCATGCTACTCACCTGACTATTGGAATTTACCAAAACAGCATCTGCCCTTGTGCATCTGCAACCCAAAACAAGATGCAAGACAAAGGGAAGCAGGTAAAATCCAATGGCCAATGACAGCACACAAGATGGAGCCACTGTACATTTACTGCCATCTGGTGTAAAGCCCTGAACCACACTTCAGTGTCAATCTTTAGGGGAACTTGGTCTCAATGCTGAGGAGTGCATTAAGAATGCAGATCTCATTGGACAGCATACATGTCTCAATATCCTGCCTTTTGCAGCTGATTGGTAAACTGATAATTATCACAAATGGGCCAATGCCAATGCAGAATCTAAATTGCTCAGATGAAATAACATGAAATCATGTGGTATGACCCAAAAGTCACAGTTTTCATGAAGATAAAACTTTTCATATCATGTCACATGTATAAGAGAATTGCTTAACTTCAAACATGACAGCTCATCTATCATTTTGATTTTTGAGGAATTCTGAATATCTTTCTGAAAAGTTTTTCCAAAACAGAAATATATCTTGAAAAATATTTCTAAAAGCTTTCCCAATCAATTTCTAGACCTTCTGAAATTTGTCTCATCGGACAGTATTTCTAAAATCTTTTCCAATCAATTTCCAGACCTTCTGAAATGTCCCTTATTTGAAAATCTTTCTCAAAGCTCTTTCAATCAATTTCTAGACCTTCTGAAATTTGTCCCATCGGAAAATATTTCTAAAAGCTTTTCCAATCAATTTCCAGACCTTCTGAAATGTCCCTTATTGGAAAATCTTTCTAAAAGCTTTTCCAATCAATTTCTAGACCTTCTCAAATTTGTCTCTTCGGAAAATATTTCTAAAAGCTTTTTCAATCAATTTCTAGACCTTCTGAAATTTGTCTCATCGGAAAATATTTCTAAAAGCTTTTCGAATCAATTTCCAGACCTTCTGAAATGTCCCTTATTTGAAAATAATTCTGAAAGCTTCTCCAATCAATTTCTAGACCTTCTGAAATGTCGCTCATTGGAAAATCTTTCTAAAAGACTTTTCAATCAATTTATAGACCTTCTCAAATTTGTCTCATCGGAAAATATTTCTTAAATCTTGTTCAATCAATTTCTAGACCTTCTGAAATGTCCCTTATTGGAAAATCTTTCTAAAATCTTGCTCAATCAATTTCTAGCCCTTCTGAAATGTCCCTTATTGGAAAATCTTTCTTAAATCTTGTTCAATCAATTTCTAGACCTTCTGAAATGTCCCTTATTTGAAAATATTTCTTAAATCTTGGTCAATCAATTTCTAGACCTTCTGAAATGTCCCTTGTTAAGTCTTTCTAAAAGCTCTTTCAATCAATTTTTGTTCCTTATTGGAAAATCTTTCTGAAAGCTTTCCCATTCAATTTGCAGTCCTCCTTTCCAATACATTTTTTGACCTTCTGAAATGTCACTTATTGGAAAATCTTTCTCAAAGCTTTTTCAATCAATTTCCAGACCTTCTGAAATTTGTCTTATCGGAAAATATTTCTAAAAGCTTTTCCAATCAATTTCCAGTCCTCCTTTCCAATTGATTTCAATTATAGACCTTCTGAAATGTCCCTTATTGGAAAATCTTTCTCAAAGCTTTTCCAATCAAGTTCCAGTCCTTCTTTCCAATCAATTTCCAGACCTTCTGAAATGTGTCCAGTCTTCCTTTTCATAAACTAGCAAAGAGCCAAGGACTAGAATTTTAAAAATCAAACAGTGAAGAGTCAAATGCAAGATGGAAGGTTGCTGTTCAAGATTCATCACTCACATTCAAATTCAAAAAATTTGCAGTAGGGGAGAGCGGGGCACAGTGAGACACTTTTTTTGTTCACCCTTAGATCATTACATAGGGTCTGTGTACCAAGACCAGACTAGTGTCAGTCAAAAATCATGTCTCTAGTATCTTAGGATAGTTTTTTTTAACTGCGCATCTTGAAAATGAAGAAATTACCAAAAAAATTATATAAGGAATTATTGACGTCACTCAAACTTAATAAAATTGGGAAAAACAATTGAAATATGTTTTGAAAGCAATATTTCTTCAGTTATTGCATTTTCCAAGTTGTGATCGAAAGTCTGGTAATAAAGCCTTTGCAAATGAAGGCAGTACATTTAAATTTCTTCCTGCAATTCTGCAATTCTGCAATAAATTCTGCAGTTTGGGAGTGAAACTGCAGAATTCTGCAATTCTGCAATAAATTCTGCAGTTTGGAAGGAAATTGCAGAATTCTGCAATAAATTCTGCAGTTTGGGAGTGAAACTGCAGAATTCTGCAATTCTGCAATAAATTCTGCAGTTTTGGAGGAAACTGCAGAATTCTGCAATTCTGCAATAAATTCTGCAGTTCTGCAGCTCCATGCAGTATTTGTGAACCTCTGGTATTTAATCCAGCTTATCAATTGCGATGCATCTGTTAAGTTCAGACCTCTTCAACAAGGGTCTTGCCACTACCAAGGAAACATTGGTTGGGGGGGGGGAGGAGTAGCGGTTCGGGGGTCGGTTGGGAGGTCTGGGGTTTTGATGCTCACCTGTCCCAGCAGCTTTCTGAAAAGTTTCTGCAGCAGAATCTGTAGTTCTGTAGGAATTCTGCAGCTTGGGAGATTTTATGCACTTCTGCAGGTAGGTAGCTGCATATTCTGCAGTTTCAAATAAACCTGCAGCATTCTGCAATAAATTCTGCAGTTTGGGAGTGAAACTGCAGAATTCTGCAATTCTGCAACAAATTCTGCAGTTTGCAAGGAAATTGCAGAATTCTGAAATTCTGCAATAAATTCTGCAGTTTGCAAGGAAATTGCAGAATTCTGCAATTCTGCAATAAATTCTGCAGTTTTGGAGGAAACTGCAGAATTCTGCAATTCTGCAATAAATTCTGCAGTTTGGGAGTGAAACTGCAGAATTCTGCAATTCTGCAATAAATTCTGCAGTTTGGGAGTGAAATTGCAGAATTCTGCAATAAAATTTCAACACAACAACAGCTGGAGTTCAAAGTGAACTGCTATGGACTTCTTCTTCTTCTTCTTCTTTTGGTGTCCATTCTCCCAGGTCGCCACTCTTCTGGGGAGCAGCACTTGCATGTTTTGTTTTCTTGTGGATTAGTCATCGTTCTACCACTCTGCTCGGCCAATTCTCAATCAAATTTCACTCTGAAAAAAGTTGCGGGTACCTTGCAATCAGGTCTATTGACTGAAGTTGACAGTGTTTGTCTGTTGTTGTTTCTTTTTTCCGTACGACACGTTTTTCGGCGATCGGTCAGCTCGCAAAAATGCATTTTGCGAGCTGACCGATTGCCGAAAAAAGTGCCGTACGGCAAAAAGAAACAACGACGGACAAAGGCTGACAACTGTAGTAAATAGACCTGGTTGCAGGGTATCCACCACTTTTTTCAGAGTGAAATTTGGTTGAGAATTAGCCGAGCAAAGTGGCAAAATGTCCATAGAGGTTTATTTTGATGCAGCAGTTTGTAAAATGACATTTTTGCGAGCTTACCGATCGCCGAAAAAAGTGCCGTACGGCAAAAAGAAACAACGACAGACAAAGACTGACAACTGTAGTAAATAGACCTGGTTGCAGGGTATCCACCACTTTTTTCAGAGTGAAATTTGGTTGAGAATTGGCCGAGCAGAGTGTCAAAACGTCCATAGAGGAATAGAGGTTTATTTTGAAGCAGCCCCCCCCCCCCAACTCGACCCCAGAACTGCTACCCCCCCCCCCCCCCAACCAACGTTTCCTGGGTAATGACAAGTCCCTTGTACCAAAGGTTCACAAATACTGCATGAATTCTGCAATAAATTTGTTCTGCAGAATTGCAGAATTCTGCAGTTTCCTGCCAAACTGCAGAATTTATTGCAGAATTGCAGAATTCTGCAATTTCGTCCCAAACTGCAGAATTTATTGCAGAATTGCAGAATTCTGCAGTTTCCTCCAAAACTGCAGAATTTATTGCAGAATTCTTCAATTTCACTCCCAAACTGCAGAATTTATTGCAGAATTGCAGAATTCTGCAATTTCACTCCCAAACTGCAGAATTTGTTGCAGAATATGCAGGTGGAGGAAGATATTTAAATGTGCTTTTTTGCAGAACTGCAGAATTCTGCAATTTTTTTTGCAGAACTGCAAAATTCTGCACTTTTTTTGAAAACTGCAGAATTCTGCATTTTTTTTGCAGAACTGCAGAATTCTGCAATTTTTTTGCAGAATTCTGCAATTCCTTTGAAAACTGCAGAATTCTGCACTTTTTTTGCAGAACTGCAGAATTCTGCAATTTTTTTGCAGAATTCTGCAATTCCTTTGGAAACTGCAGAATTCTGCAGTTTTTTTTGCAGAACTGCAGAATTCTGCACTTATTTTTGAAACTGCAGAATTCTGTGGTTTTTTTCTGCAGAACTGCAGAACTGCAGAAAGAAATTATACACTCCTCAATGAAGGGGTGAAATGCCTATTTCCATAGACTGTTGGGATTCTTATGCAAATATATCATATAATGCTTTTTTCACTTAATTTCTGTGCATGATCTGTCTTCTAATGTTGGACCCAATCTACCTGAGAAATTTCAGAGTTTTGCAGCAAGCGCAAGTGCCCAAACCAGAAAATATGGTAGTGGGTCAAATACTTATTTTCCTCACTGTATGTGTGATTTTTGTCCTGATTATGCTCGCTTAGGTTCACAGCCTGATTTTCCAGATTCGGCCTCTGGCCTCGTGTCGGGAGACCTGTGCTCATCTATACAGAGGCGAATGGCGCCAAATGGGGTCACTAAGAATATATGTCAGCACAAGGCTGAGGCATCGCCTCAAAAAACTTTGAGTTACATCCATGCTGTTCAGCAGATGGGGCACATAACTGTCAATCCTCAAGACCTGCTGAAGTGTTCTGTCAATTGTTGCTACAAAACTACCATACTGTAACAAAGCAGCACGCTGGGTGATTTTTCAGGTCCTTTTTTAAGCATTTTTGGAAAATTTATGGCACAGGACACAAGAACGACTTATTTAAACTGCCACACCTGTTACATACTAATCACAGTTCTTTTCTGATGCCTCCCTTTGGATATGGCTAAGTAAAAATTAGAGGTTTATCGCTGGAATATTGTTGATAATTGTGAATTGTGAGCTGTGCCTTACATTCAGGTCATTTCTATGTATTTTGTGATGTCTCACTGTACCCCACAATTTTTCTTTGAAACCATAACAAAAAGTTATCAAGCAAAATTATTTTCTTTCACTTGTTAAAAACCAAATTTTTGAAATTCCACTCACCATATGCTGTGTAAGCATTCAGGATTGAGGATAGTCTTTTAATTACTTTATGTCTTATACAGAAGAGGATTGTTTGGTAATAAGTATCAGTCAGACGCTAGGGACTTTGTCTCACTGTGCCTGGCTGCTCACTGTGCCCTGTTCTCCCCTATAGCGTTGGAAATAGAGGGTGGCAAAGATGGCTACGCAGGCCGGGGACTTGATATCGTCAATCCGGATTCTACTGACAGATGATGATTGATGATTCAGATGATTTATTTGTAGCTCATATATATATATAAAATTTTTAACAATTCCATAGGATATTACATTGAACATAAGTATATAAGCTACAGGAATTTCTCTAAGGCAATATTGTGCCGCTGTCGAGGAGTCCCTGTTATTATTTGTCCATGTATCATTAGGTACAGTGGCTGGTAGCTTTAAAAATGTTTTTAAAAGAAAAATTTAGAAAGAAACAGAGAAAACCTGCAGTTGACGGACCTGAAGAGGTGACCATCTAAAATTTGGAGAAACTCTAAACAATTATCTACACACATAACAAGGATTGGTACATGTGCTAGTATAACTTTCTAAAATTGTTTTCTTTATATATATATAACTTAAAACATAGAAAACTATGTGTAAACGTTTTTTTGTTTAAATAAATCAGGCATATTGTTGTAAAATATGACATGAGAATGATGAGTGGAAGACACCTGTACATATATAGGGGATTTGCAACCATTTCAGGTTGCACACATCACCCTGTTATCTTGTGCTGGGAGTGGGCTTCGAACTCAGTCTCTGAGAGCCACACTGGTTTCAAGTGCGAGCATTCCAACCATTAGGTCACACCGGCACCATGTTTTAGCCATGAGGATTAAGGTGATGGACACAATCAAACCACTTAAATAAAGAACAAGGTTGACCAATCAGTTATAAAGGTATTAGCAATGGGGGCTCCAGAAAAAAGGTGATGGACACAATCAAACCACTTAAATAAAGAACAAGGTTGACCAATCAGTTATAAAGGTATTAGCGATGGGGGCTCCAGAAAAAAGGTGATGGACACAATCAAACCACTTATATAAAGAACAAGGGTGACCAATCAGTTATAAAGGTTTTAGCAATGTGGGCTCCAGAAAAAAGGTGATGGACACAATCAAACCACTTAAATAAAGAACAAGGTTGACCAATCAGTTATAAAGCTATTAGCAATGTGGGCTCCAGAAAAAAGGTGATGGACACAATCAAACCACTTGAATAAAGAACAAGGGTGACCAATCAGTTATAAAGGTATTAGCAATGTGGGCTCCAGAAAAAAGGTGATGGACAGAATCAAACCACTAAAATAAAGAACAAGGTTGACCAATCAGTTATAAAGGTATTAGCAATGTGGGCTCCAGAAAAAAGGTGATGGACACAATCAAACCCCTTAAATAAAGAACAAGGGTGACCAATCAGTTATAAAGGTATTAGCAATGTGGGCTCCAGAAAAAAGGTGGACACAATCAAACCACTTGAATAAAGAACAAGGGTGACCAATCAGTTATAAAGGTTTTAGCAATGTGGGCTCCAGAAAAAAGGTGATGGACACAATCAAACCACTTAAATAAAGAACAAGGTTGACCAATCAGTTATAAAGATATTAGCAATGTGGGCTCCAGAAAAAAGGTGATGGACACAATCAAACCACTTAAAAAAAGAACAAGGGTGACCAATCAGTTATAAAGGTATTAGCAACGTGGGCTCCAGAAAAAAGGTGATGGACACAATCAAACCACTTAAATAAAGAACAAGGGTGACCAATCAGTTATAAAGGTATTAGCAATGTGGGCTCCGGAAAAAAGGTGATGGACACAATCAAACCACTTAAATAAAGAACAAGGGTAACCAATCAGTTATAAAGGTATTAGCAATGTGGGCTCCAGAAAAAAAGGTGATGGACACAATCAAACCACTTAAATAAAGAACAAGGTTGACCAATCAGTTATAAAGGTATTAGCAATGTGGGCTCCAGAAAAAAGGTGATGGACACAATCAAACCACTTAAATAAAGAACAAGGTTGACCAATCAGTTATAAAGGTATTAGCAATGTGGGCTCCAGAAAAAAGGTGATGGACACAATCAAACCACTTATATAAAGAACAAGGGTGACCAATCAGTTATAAAGGTTTTAGCAATGTGGGCTCCAGAAAAAAGATGATGGACACAATCAAACCACTTAAATAAAGAACAAGGTTGACCAATCAGTTATAAAGGTATTAGCAATGTGGGTTCCAGAAAAAAGGTGATGGACACAATCAAACCACTTTAATAAAGAACAAGGTTGACCAATCAGTTATAAAGGTATTAGCAATGTGGGCTCCAGAAAAAAGGTGATGGACACAATCAAACCACTTATATAAAGAACAAGGGTGACCAATCAGTTATAAAGGTTTTAGCAATGTGGGCTCCAGAAAAAAAGGTGATGGACACAATCAAACCACTTAAATAAAGAACAAGGTTGACCAATCAGTTATAAAGGTATTAGCAATGTGGGCTCCAGAAAAAAGGTGATGGACACAATCAAACCACTTAAAGGGTGACCAATCAGTTATAAAGGTATTAGCAATGTGGGCTCCAGAAAATAGGTGATGGACACAGTCAAACCACTTAAATAAAGAACAAGGGTGACCAATCAGTTATAAAGGTATTAGCAATGGGGGCTCCATAAAAATGGTGATGGACACAATCAAACCACTTATATAAAGAACAAGGGTGACCAATCAGTTATAAAGGTTTTAGCAATGTGGGCTCCAGAAAAAAGGTGATGGACACAATCAAACCACTTAAATAAAGAACAAGGTTGACCAATCAGTTATAAAGATATTAGCAATGTGGGCTCCAGAAAAAAGGTGATGGACACAATCAAACCACTTAAATAAAGAACAAGGGTGACCAATCAGTTATAAAGGTATTAGCAATAGGGGCTCCATAAAAATGGTGATGGACACAATCAAACCAATTAAATAAAGAACAAGGGTGACCAATCAGTTATAAAGGTATTAGCAATGTGGGCTCCAGAAAAAAGGTGATGGACACAATCAAACCACTTATATAAAGAACAAGGGTGACCAATCAGTTATAAAGGTTTTAGCAATGTGGGCTCCAGAAAAAAGGTGATGGACACAATCAAACCACTTAAATAAAGAACAAGGTTGACCAATCAGTTATAAAGATATTAGCAATGTGGGCTCCAGAAAAAAGCAAATAGTGAAAACAATCGCAACAAATATCTCTTTACCACAAAGGTTGAAGAAAGGCAATAGTACCATATTCTACCAAGATCAATTTTAAAGTATTTCTATTTACCACACAAATTATCATCCCTGCTGGTCTCGAGCCTACTCATGGCGAAGGGCGGTAACACTAAGGTGAAGACCTCTATCCTTGGTGGCCAACATGAGAGAGTGCGCATGCACGATGTGTCCCCTCAATGAATATGTTATTTACCATGTTTCCAAACCAGAACGAACGTCAACTGAGTAAGCAAGGTGTGAGTCACTCAGTGGGTAACCAAGCTGAGATCAAAAAGTTTGTGCAAGATTTCAATGGACAAGGACATCTTCGGATGACTTGACTGACCCTGACCGCCCCCCCCCCACTGCTGTCATAGACTGAAAATTGGCTTGTTATGATAAAAGGTGTCAAACAATCACTGGAAGACCTATCATCTGTTGCTCTTTACGAAACAATTGCAGACCTTTGTGACAAGACAGTCGCAGATAGCCTGAGGCGCCAAACCAATGGCACATTCCTCCTGAAACAGGCAACCTCTGAACAACAAGAGAAATTGACAGCCATCAATGAGATAGCCAATGCCAAAGTCGCCATTGAACCTTTTAAAAGACAAGGCAAAGGCATTATCTTCTCCAAGGAAAGCAAGACCTGCTCAGACTCTGAACTTACTAATTGGTTTCACAAACATGGGATTCCACAATACAAACGTTTGCCTCGCAAGAATGGTTATGAATTACTGCTTCCAACATTCAAAGATGAAAATGTGCCAAAGAGAATACCTGTAGCCTTTGAATGGTGCAGAGTTTCTCCTTTCATTCCTCATCCAAAACGCTGTTTCAATTGTCAAATGTATGGCCATTTCAGTCATACATGCAGAAGATCAACAATTTGTGCCAATTGGGACGATCTTGATCATACTCACATAACCGACAAACCTTGCTCTATGCTTTGACATTACAATTACGGACTGAGAGACCAATCTCGTCTCCTGAAGCCAGACGCCTTGTAGAACAGGACACGGAAAAACCTGGCCTAGTAGCAGATTACACTAGACCAGCTCTTCATTCATCAACCACAGAGAAGGATTCTTAAAGAAAACACCTTCACAGGCTCAACCAAAGACTGAAGAATCTAAGAATTGCCCTGGATCAGTAGTCAACACCTCACCACAGAAGCTCCGACAAAGTCAATCTCCTGATAATTCACAAACAAGGACTTCAGCCGAATGCAAAAAAAAGACGCTCTATCATCTGCCGAGAACGCACCCAATCTAGCACGTGCTGATGAGACGTAAAACTCAAATACACACACAACACACAAATTATCAGACTAAAGCCAGTGTTAAATTGCATTTTATAATTTATTTACAAGTATAATATTCAATCAACAAGATAAATACATGTACAACCATTAAAAAAAAAAGGTACATTAATTTCTACGAACATATCTTTAATCAACACATTAACGTTGCCCTACTCTGCTACTGGGCATTTCAATTTTCTTTTAAGTCTATTCTATAAGTCTATTTTATAACTTCTTCCAATTGCAAATTTTCTTTTAAGTCTATTCTATAACTTCTTCCAATTCCCAATTTTCTTTCAAGTCTATTTTATAACTTCTTCCAATTCCCAATTTTCTTTTAAGTCTATTTTATAACTTCTTCCAATTCCCAATTTTCTTTCAAGTCTATTTTATAATTTCTTCCAATTCCCAATAGTCTCCGATGACATGGCTCTGGGAAGCAAATATCTTATCCCCACTCCGTGAGTTTACTTGTCCCTCAAGATGTTCAATTCAGCCAAACATTTCACCATAAACACAACATCCATACGGCTTCATTCCAATGTGTTTTCTCATCATCTCATATACATAATCAAGACTGCCTTCTTGGCTGAACATTTTGCCATAAACAGCATGTGCATCTATCAGGTAGGTTTCTCCAGTTTTCGTTCTGACTGTTCTCACATGTTCGTCTCGATTGCATTTTTTTTTCTCAACATTTTCCATGAATTGAAAAACTACATGGCCGGTCTCCAGTGGGTCTCCAGTGTGTCTGAATAAACCGACAATGAACATATCACAGTACAGAAATAGCAATAAGACACAGCATCACAATGCATATTGGTAATATTTTCCATTCATCTGGAAGTAAAAAATATTCCTTGAAGAGTCATTTGTTAGAATTTTACCAATTTAGCAACATAATTGATAACATTTTAATTGCACTTCACACCTTTCCTGCACTTTCAGACACCTCCACATAGTGTTGTCTGATTGCAATTAGTTGAAATGAATTAAAAACAATTATATTGTGTCTTTTGACTTCCTCTTTAGCTAAACATCTCTCGAAATCAAAATGGGACTCCTGTGGAGCTATAATAGTTTGCATCACTGAAAGTGTCCTATTCTGCCAATTCACATGGCCTCTCAACTGTGTGACTTCATGTGTCTCAACTGTGTGACTTCATGTGTCTGTCAAGACTGTCTTTACGGCAGAACCTTTTACCGCAAACAGAACATCCATACGGCATCTCCCCACAGTGTGTCCTCATATGGGCATCAAGATCACTTTTTTGGCAGAATCTTTTAGCACAAACGGAACATCCATACGGCTTCTCTCCACTGTGTGTTTCAATGTGTCTATTAAGATGGCTTTTATTCCTGAATGCTTTGCCACAAACAGAACATCCATATGGCTTCTCTCCACTGTGGGTTCTAAAGTGTAAATCAAGATTAAATTTTAGGCTGAACATTTTACCACAAACGGAACATCCATATGGCTTATCTCCAGAGTGCAGACTTATGTGTCGGTTAAGGTTGCTTTTTTGGCTGAATGTTTTGCCACAAATAGAACATCCATATGGCACTTCCCCGCTGTGTATTCTGATGTGTTTGTCAAGATTTCCCTTTTGGCTGAACATTTTACCACAAACAGAACATCCATATGGCCTATCTCCAGTGTGTGTCCTCACATGGGCATCAAGATGGCTTTTTTGGCTGAACATTTTTCCACAAAGTGAACATCCATGTGACTTTTCCTCACTGTGTGTTCTAATGTGTCTATCACGACTCCCTTTTTCACTGAACATTTTAACACAAATGGAACACGCATACGGCTTTTCCCCTGTGTGTGATCTCGTGTGTCTATCAAGATCAACCTTTTGGCTGAAAGCTTTGACACAAAAAGGACATCGATAGGGCTTTTCTCCATTGTGCGTTTCTAAGTGTCTATATAGATAGCTTCTATGACTGAATACTTTGCCGCAAACAGAACATCCATATGGCTTTTCCCCACTGTGAATTCGCATGTGTTCAAGAACACTCCTTTTATCGCTATACATTCGACCACAAACAGAACATCCATATGGCTTCTCTCCACTGTGTGTTCTCACGTGGGCATCAAGATCAACCTTTTGGCTGAAACCTTTGACACAAAAAGGACATCGATAGGGCTTTTCTCCATTGTGCGTTTCTAAGTGTCTATATAGATAGCTTCTATGACTGAATGCTTTGCCGCAAACAGAACATCCATATGGCTTTTCCCCACTGTGAATTCTCATGTGTCCAAGAACACTCCTTTTCTCGCTGAACATTCGACCACAAACAGAACATCCATATGGCTTCTCTCCAGTGTGTGTCCTCACATGGGCATCAAGATGGCCTTTTTGGCTAAACGCTTTTCCACAAACCGAACATCCAAATGGCCTTTCTCCACTATGTGTTTTCATATGTCTGTCAAGACTGCCTTTTACGCTGAACATTTTACCACAAACAGAACATCCATAGGGCATATCTCCAGTGTGTGTTCTGATATGTATTTCAAGGTTTGCTTTTCCCCCAATGATTGTTTTACCACAAACAGAACATCTTTGACTCTTCTTTATCTTTTGTGTTTTAATGTTCCTCCCAGGAGTTTGTTCAGCACCTTCATAATGTTCATCGATGTGCTCCTTTAATCCACTTTGATCAACAAACCTTCGGCAGCAAATGTGGCATTTATGGGGTTTGTTGTAAAGTTTGTTTTCTTTGCAGTTGAATGCCTCCATCATCCTTTGAAAGGTCAGTTGCAGAGCAATGCTGTTCTGCCTTCTTATCAAGTGTTTTCCTTGGGCACTAATTAGACAAATATCAAAATTGTTCCATCAGTCATTTACTGAACAGGGCTCAATCCGGGCTCAATCCGGGTTCATAGATCCATATTGGTCTACCAAAACAATCTGTATTACGCATAAAGTTACAAAACCATCAAAACATCATCAAATCACTTTTACCACAAAAATATCAAAATGTAGTCAAAGACTGGTCAATCCATTATAAAATGTCATGTAAATTGTAAATCTGTCAATCAATCCAAGCATTAATTGTAATGTCAAATAATTCTCATAAATCCGAGCAATGGTGAAACGAGTAATCCATCATGTCATTAATATTCGTATCATCTAATAATAAAGTCCATGGATGCAATTAAACAAAGTCGATTTATAATATCATCAAATTAAGCATATTGTGCATATTATAATAGCCAACCTCAGTCCCATTGGCCAAATAGTTTGTGCCCTAATGCCCAGTTAATATTTGTATAATATCAGCAAACAGATTCCATATCATTAATAAAACCCATTGATAATATCAACCAATTAATTAAATAATATAATCACAATAAGTCAGTGTGTCACAGGGAGAATATCCGACCATCCCTGGTGGATCATACCAATGTAACCATCAAATGAACTCCACGTATAATAATTTCATAATATCAACAAAAGAAGTACATGGATTAAATCCTCAAACAAATGCCGTGGATCATATCATTTAATGAATAGATGGATCTTCGGAGTTTAATTTTCGTAATTCTAAAAAATCTTCTTTTTGGAGTGCTATGTGTCCCGATAACGGAGAGTGTTGATTGTCAGATTGAATATCCAATGTCAGTATACATGTATATGACGTAAAGTGATGTCAAAATGAATGCCGATTCTCTGAAGAATGAAAAAAATCTCATGTCATAATCACAAAACAATGAAAATAAAAATACTGGTCACTTGCCTGCAATATGCATGATATGAGAAATTATCAAAATGATCAGAACAAGAATCCATGGATTCAAAGCCAGGTTGAGCATTAACAGAAATGACATGACTGGACAGTGAGCATTGTATATGATTAAACCCTGTCCGTCAACACCATTTCTTTAAACCATTCCGGAAATCTAGATCAGCATGAAATGATGAACGTCAATTTGTAGATTTAGGAACAAACAAGAATCCGCGGATTCAAACCCGACCTAGCGCAATGAAATTGAAGGTGCCATTGCTTAAACCACTGAGCAACTGATATTGGAAGATAGGAGAAATAGTTGATTGGAAGATGCTAGACTATTAGTATAGAATCAATGCAGTTTGAACAGATTTCTAAAAAAAGGAAAGATGGCTGTCAAAATGGCCGCCATCTTGGATTTCTCAACATGCTACTCATCCATACCCACAGGCCAATACCTGTACCAAATTTCATAACTGTAAGTGAAATATTAAGGTCACAATGGTCAGTTCAAGAATGAAGAAAGATGGCTGCCACAAAGTGGCTGCCATCTTGGATTTCTCAACATGTTCCCATCTGATACCCACAGCCCCATACCTGTACCAAATTTCATAACTCTTAAGTGAAATATTATGGTCACAATGGGCAGTTCAATAAATGAAGAAAGATGGCTGCCAAGATGGCCGCCATCTTGGATTTCTCAACATGTCCCTGATCCATACCCACAGGTCCATACCTGTAACAAATTTTATAACTCTAAGTGAAATATTGAGGTCACTATGAGCAGTTCAATAAATGAAAAAAGATAGCTGCCAACATGGCCACCACAAAATGGCAGCCATATTGGATTTCTCGACATGTTCCCAATCCATACCAAGAGTCCCATACCTGTACCAAATTTCAAAACTGTAGGTGAAATATTAAGGTCACAATGGCCAGTTCAAGAATGAAGAAAGATGGCTGCTAAAATGGCCACCACAAAATGGCCGCCATCTTGGATTTATCGACATGTTCCCAATCCATACCCAGAGTACTATACCTGTACCAAATTTCTTAATTGTAGGTGAAATATTAAGGTCACAATGGGCAGTTCAAGAATGAAGAAAGTTTGCTGCTAAAATGGCCGCCACAAAATGACAGCCATCTTGGATTTCTTGACATGTTCCCAATCCATACCCAGAGTACCATACCTCTACCAAATTTCATAACTGTAAGTGAAATATTATGGTCACAATGGGCAGTTCAAGAATGAAGAAAGATGGCTGCCTAAATGGCCACCACAAAATGGCCACCATCTTGGATTGCTCAACATTTTCCCAATCCATACCCAGAGTCCCATACCTGTACCAAATTTCATAACTGTAGGTGAAATATTAAGGTCACAATGGGCAGTTCTAGAATGAAGAAAGATTGCTGCCAAAATGGCCACCACAAAATGGCAGCCATCTTGGATTTTTCGACATGTTCCCAATCCATACCCAGAGTACCATACTTATACCAAATTTCATAACTGTAAGTGAAATATTAACGTCACAATGGGCAGTTCAAGAATGAAGAAAGATGGCTGCCAACATGGCCGCCACAAAACGGCCGCCATCTTGGATTTCTTGACATGTTCCCAATCCATTCCCAGAGTCCCATACCTGTACCAAATTTCATAACTGTAAGTGAAATATTAAGGTCACAATGGGCAGTTCAAGAATGAAGAAAGATGGCTGCCAAAATGGCCACCACAAAATGGCCGCCATCTTGGAATAATCGACATGTTCCCAATCCATACCCAGAGTACTATACCTGTACCAAATTTCATAATTGCAAGTGAAATATTAAGGTCACAATGGGGAAAAACCCTTGTCTGTCATCGCCAAACGTGGTTTACATCTGGTTTGTGGTTGCAAGCTTGTGGTTGCAGTTTATGCCTACTGTTTATGGTTTCACCTGATCCATTTACAGCTCCTGTATTAACCGGCCTCCGCTGTTAGGCCGGTTAAAAAATGGAAATTTAAATCTCAAAATTGAGTACATGTTCATATTGCAAGACTACATTTGAGTGACCCAAGATACTAGTATGTTGATGGGAAGTATCCTTCTGCCTATTAGCGGCAATTTACTATTTTCTCCTTTCACCATGTTCACTAGCATAATTTCTTTTCTTCTTTGTATATAGATTCCTTTTAATGGCAGGGGGCTCAGGGGCAGACTGGCGGCATTTTGGGCCCGTGGCAAAATAAGACTGGGGGCCCCAAAAGTTCCTACTGCCGACGTTATTTCAAAATAGAAAAGGAAAATACTTCCTAATAATGTTGGCAAAGAGTTATTAGGATGGGGCCCCATGTAAGAGGCTTCAGTCCAATTCAGATAATTTTGTTTCATCACAAAATCATACATCTGATGGTAAGTTTTGCTTTTCAATTTTATCAAGAATTTTTTTATATTTTTACATCATGAATGGGCCCCCGGGCCGCCCCCCTGAGTGGATGGGCCCGTGGCAGCTGCCACTCTGCCACATAGGCCAGTCCGCCCCTGATGGGGGCTCTACCCCATTGGAGCAGCCATGTGCCTCTGCGAAAAATGCATCATGATATTACTCTACATAATTCAGTATTAATATGTCTTGTCAACCCCTAAAAACCGTCATCTCTCCCAATTCAACATAAGTATCAATCAGAACACTTTTGCGCGTAGCTGCATTTCAAGCAAAATACAAATTTCTCCCTTTCAAGGCAACTGAGGTCTCACACCCTCGTAAATTTGTTGTTGTTTTGTTCAGAATATATTTCTAATAAAGGGTTCATAATTAGAACGACCACAAGTACAGGGTTACCAATCTTTTGCCCAGTTCAAATTCAAAGTTTTTTGTTGGACCGTTTCAATTGTGGCAAGAGAACCCCAAATTCCAGACTTTTTCCAGGTTTCTGGTGGAAATATCACATTTTCCAGGTTTTTCAAGGCCGGGAAAAGAATAACCCAAAATCCCACGTTTTCAAGGTTTTTCAGGTTGAGTGGGAACCCTGCAAGTATCATCATTCATGGTAACATGAATGCAAGTATCATCATTCATGGTAACCAGGGCTTTGGAGTCGGGTGATAAGTGAACCGACTCCGACTCCCGACTCCTTTGACTTTCTGAAAAGCGACTCCGACTCCGACTCCTTGGGTCTCCTGAATTCCGACTCCGACTCCGACTCCCGACTCCGCTTATCGGTATTTTTGCACATTAATATTACATGATTAGCAGAGAAGAAAAAGTCATTCTACAAAGTTTTCATAAGATTTTTTACATTAATACTTGCTTAGGAAGTTTTAAGTAAAATGTGGAGTTCATTTAACATTTTTGAAACTGTGTTTTTGTAAACTATATTAATTTTTTTTAGGAGTCAGGAGTCACCACTTTAATTTTCGACTCCGACTCCGACTCCGACTTCGACTCCACTTGAAAATCAAAGTTCGACTCCGACTCCGACTCCGACTCCACCCAAAAACCTCCGACTCCACGACTCCAACTCCCGACTCCGACTCCGACGCCCTCATGGTAACATGAATGCAAGTATCATCATTCATGGTAACATGAATGCAAGTATCATCATTCATGGTAACATGAATGCAAGTATCATCATTCATGGTAACATGAATGCAAGTATCATCATTCATGGTAACATGAATGCAAGTATCATCATTCATGGTAACATGTGTATTCTCGGAGCTGTGGCAAGAAGAACCAGAATCTGCGGTTTCAAACACTTGGTTTAGCAAGCTCTTCATTGTTTTATTGTTAGTATTTTAAAGTTGGGATATGTTTTGTGCTCAATGACCTGCTTATGAAAATCATTACGCACGAACCTTTTTTTTATATTACCATGCATTTAATTTTGTACTCACAAATCATAAGCAAGTAAACTAAGGTCTCAAGTGGGTTTGTAAGCCTCTAAAACCTCTAAATTTTCCTCCACAACTTTTGACAGAAAAGCATTTTGACCCATTCTCTCCATATTACACTGGGGGAACCCAGAACCCAGCGTAATAAACTGATCCACTGTATGTCGCTCTCATTTCCAATGATTGATTAGACCTTAATAACTATATATAACTTTTCATAACTTAATTTGGCGGGTTTGCTTTCTGAAGAATTATACATGCTTTATTATATTCAGCTGTTCAGTCCAAGAAAAGAATCTGCTTCCACTTCAGAAATTACAATGTTGTAAATTACTCACAAATTATAAGCAAATATTTGCAAAATACTAAAAGAACTGCACATTTTGCTCACAATGTACTGATTTCATTAATGAGAGCCATTTCGTGGTGGCCATTTTGGAATGTATCTAGAATTTCTCCAAATTTCCTTTATCTGTACCCTCAAACAAATCTCAAAGCAAAATTTATCACTGAAAACTAAAATTAATCACCGAAACTTCAGCTCACAGTGGACTAATTGAGAATGGCAGCCATTGATTAGAAGACATCTTGGATTTCCTCAAATGTGATCCACACCCTCAAACAAATCTCTATACAGGTGCCAAATTTCAAACCTCTAGTTGACATACTAAGCTTATAGTGGGCAAATAAGGAATGTCAGCCATTTTGTGGCAGTCATTTTGGCAGCAATCTTGAATTTCTCAGGATATTCCTGGTTCAGACCTTTAAACGAATCCCTATACTAAATTTTATAACTCTGTGTGAAATACTAATTAAGCTTGTAGTTGACACTTTCAAATGCTGCAATTTGCTGCCAAAAGAGTGTGAATGAGAGAAAAAAAAACATGGTTTAGAATTCTCAATACACCAGCACATACAGCACCAAATTACAAAATGTGTTCAAGAAACAAAGTATACTAAGGTTTCCAGTGGGTTTGTAAGCCTCTAAAACCTCTAAATTTGCCTCCACAACTTTTGACAGAAAAGCATTTTGACCCATTTTCTCTATATTACACTGGGGGAACCCAGAATAATAAAACTGATCCACTATATGTTGCTCTGCTTTCCAATGATTAATTAGACCTTTTAATAACTATAAAAACTTTTCATAACTTAATTTGGCGGGTTTGCTTTCTGAAGAATTATACATGCTTTATTATATTCAGCAGTTCAGTCCAAGAAAAGAATTTTATTCAACTTCAGAAATTACTTTGTGGTAAATTACTATAACTTGAATTCTGTGTCACATCAAGTTATCAATCCAATTAAAACTGAATATAGATAGAAGTGTGTTTAGTTAGCAAAAGGAGATGAACAAGAAATACAGCGTAGGGACGACCAAGGCAAAACAATCCTCCGGGGCAAAATGGTCCTTTGCATTTCAGGCTTTTGCAGCGTTCACTGTCATATGTATAAATATATATATAGATCTCTTTTTTACGATGTCTCTTCCTTTTTGAAGTTGTCTGCTTCAAACATCTGCATGATTCAAGTGCCTTTTTGTGGCTTTAATAGGCCTAAGTGTGCTTCAAGGGATTTCATCTCAAACCATTTTTGATTGGCATTACAGGAATCCGGTTGAAATGGATTCAAAGCAGAACATTTAAATTTTCGCATAGAAGGGGTCCAGGGCCGCATGCTAAATGTTATTGCGGCATATTGCCAGCAAAGACAAATGCATCAATTTCAAGATTACGAGGCAACAAGGTCCTTTTCACCCGGGGCAAAATGGTCCGGGACCATTTGCCCCAGAAATATGGACTATTAAGCCCCAGTGAGCAGGTGATCATTGCTTTCAAAATGTTGCCCCCATGGAGAGAACCATTTTGCAAGGTCTGACCACATGCAGTGCAGTGTAAAAAATCAAAAACAATGCGTGATTATAGAATGTTTGATAGGTCATTTAATTGCTTGATTTTGCAGACTCAAAATCGATGTATGAGGGGCGTCTCAAAAGTTCTAACCAATTTTTTTGGCAGACCTTTCTATTTAAAGTATCAGTATGAAATTTTCACAGAATTAATTTCTGGTATATCACTATCTATTTTGAAAATTTGATACCTGTTGGAAGAATTTAAATTACTTTTATGTTGCAATGGAAACAAAAGGTTAGTGCACCCAGTGCAGCTCAATTTTATAGTCCAAATCCAAGTGTCTAGGTGTGTAAATAATCATATGATTTACTGTAAATATGCGATTGATGATGATGAAAAATATTTATTGGCAACTTGACAGTAGCTCAAAATTGTTCTCTGACATTTAAAGTCACTATGAATCAGTTTAATCCCTGTGCTGAAGCAAATCTCCAAGGTCCTCATAACTGAGCTGTTCCTAAATTGTGGAAATTCATTGTATTTACCTATCGCTCCATCTCTCATAATGAGTACTAGCATTATACCCGTTCTACGAACGGGAGTCGTAATATCATACATTGTAGGCCAATGTATAAATGCAGGCCTATACATTATGCAGTAAAAGATGAAGATATAAAAACGTGGGCAACAAAGAAAGGCACTGGCTGGTGTTGACAAAAGGAATATAGTGAACATTGTGACAATTGGGGGCACTGACCATCACTTGTAGGAGGGGCACTGACCCCCATCTGAAGGAGAGGGTGCTGACTCCCACCAAGTGGCGTCATTTTCAAAATAAAGTGGTGGGCATCGGCAACTTTTTTCAATATATTTTTGCATGGACGCAGCAAGAGTTATGAGACCTTTGATTTTTTTACCCCTCCTTCGGCAAAAAATTGGTGGGTCATCTGCCCTACCAGCCCCATAGGAACTGACGCCACTGTTCCCACCTGTAGGAGAGGGGCACTGACCATGACCCTGAGTAGGCAGTGAACCCTCTTGAAGGGGGGCACTGAACCCCACTGGCAGAAGGGGGGCACTACCGTAGATGGGGTTCAGTGCCCCCCTTCTGCCAGTGGGGGTCAGTATCCCCTTCCAGAGGGATCAGTGCCTATACAAGTTCAGGGTCAGTGCCCCTCTTCTACAAGTGGGAGTCAGCCCCCCTCCTGCAGCTGGGGGACACTGCCCCCCTTCTGCCAATAGGAGTGGGTCAGTGCCCCCCTTCCAGAGGGTTCAGCGCCGACACAAGGTAGGGGTCACCGCCCCTTTCCTACAAGTGGAGTCAGCGCCCCTCCTGCAGATGGGGTGCTGACTCCCACTTGTAGGAGAGGGGCACTGACCCTGACCTTGTGTAGGCACTGATCCCTCTGGCAGAAGGGGGGCACTGACCTCCATATGCAGGAGGGGGAGCTGTCTCCCACTTGTAGAAGGCCACTGACCCTGACCATGAGTAGGAACATAACGCTCTGGAAGGGGGGCACTGACCCCCAGTGGCAGAAGGGGCTCTGCCCCCCATCTGCACTGACCCCTATCTTGTGTAGGCGCTAAACCCGCAGGAAGGGGGATACTAACCCCACTGGCAGAAGGGGGACATTTATGTTCTATCACAGCAGTTTCACTATTTACAGGGAAATAGAGGACTGTTTCACACCATAACATTTGCACTGGGTGAATCATGCCAGTGCCAGACTGCCAGTGAGCAGTAGGTACCAGCTTCTTTGATATAGAAAAAATTAGGACCAGTTCACTGTGAAAAATGCACTCTGTGACTCATGATAGCCGATGAAGTGTCATATTCTCTAATTTCAACATGGGACCATATATATACTGTACCAGTTGGTGGTTCCTCTGCATGGTGAAAAAGTTCAATCCCATTTAAAAGCTCAAGATTTCGAAAAAGGAGGTATAGGCTCACTTGAAACCTGTTGTTTTGGGCAGGAAAAGTGTGATTATTATTCCTGCCGATTAGGCCACAAATAAACGCTTAGATGGTATGACGGCCTATAAAGTACAAATTTCATAAAAAATGAGAGCAGATATTTCAGAAAATATGAATTATTTTTAGATGTTACACTTCACCACACAGTCTGCATTTACTGGCACGCTCGTTCTTAAGGAACGAACGTATATTATTATATATGTTGATATCATTTGGAGATTTATTAATTTTTTTTGGTCAAAAGTTGGGGGGGGGCTAAGGGGGCTTCAGACACTTAAAGGGAGGCTTCAACCCCCTGCCCCCCCCCCCTTAGAGGCGTGCCACTGGCACACACAATTGTATACAGGTGTCAGTACCCCCCCCCCCCCCAATCTAGTTCCTGTGATTCTATAAATGACCGTGGAGCCCAGATTGGTACCCCCCGGGGACTACAACAGGCCAGGTAAACTTGCACTGAAACCAGGCTGAGGCTGCCATGGACGTGTTGTTAACAACTTGACACAAGGTAAATTACTAAATTGTTAACATTTAGCTGGTTTTACATGTATTCCACTTACCTGATTCAATACCTTACAAAGTGCAGCTTATATATATGAATGACTTGGAATGAGATACACGCAGCTGCTGCAGCTTTCAATCTTCCAGCGGCTTTCAATCTTCCAGCAAAAACATGTGCTTGAAGGCTGACTGGAGTCAATGGCCAATGTTTGCAATGATCACACACAAGATGGAGCCACTGAAATAGGATAATTAGCGCCATCTTGTGTAAAGCACTAAACACCTAACCCTCCCATCTGCAGAAGAGAAGAAAGCATAGATCTGATCATGTCTTGGATGATGGAAGCTGATGAGTAAGTTAAGTATAATCAAATTAGTGTGGTTAGCCTAAATAGGTGAATTCCTTATTGAACAATCTCAGTGGCGTATCCAGTAAATCCGCTTAGTGAGCAATTTTAATGTATTCTGCTATAATTAAAAGTTGTCTTTGTGCATTGTGTTGGTTGAATATAGTAATATTGTTCATATTTCAGCATAACTGGTTTGTTGTTGTCTAAGGCCAGAATGCACCGTCGTTCAAATTCCGCCATTGGCGTTCTGGCTTTGCCAAGTATTATCATGGCATATTATATTGGGTACCCAGCACAAACCATTGTATTATGCCTTTACCAGACAATGTGGATTCAGCAATTGTACAAGAACATCATCCTCAGCTTTTTATGCATTTTCTTGAGAAAACCCATAATGATTACAAAAGAATATGGAGATGTTCAATTAATTTATTAATTGACCTACTCTACACAAAGCAAAACTGTGTTGGTTTAACGTCGAAGATGATGTGCATTTGATAAAAAAAACAAGTCAAGATATTTTTGTAATACATCAGTGTCTTAATTTGACAATATAAGAAAGTTTATTTCAGGTAGCTGCAAAACTTGTTTTCAGTGTAAGAAAATCATATCAATATGTCATTGATAAGATGCAGTGCAATAGTGTGCATAAAAAAACAGCACAAAAATGTTTTTGCATGGCGAAAATGTATCAGTATGACAAATTTGTAAACTTGAAACAAGAAATTTTTGAAATTTTGTGTAACAAAAGCACCAACAGATACCAACTTGAAGTTTTTTCTGTGAACACATGTGATGTCATTCTTTAGGTCAGTGTCAGGGCTGTTAACAAGTACTTGAGTACTTAAGTACTTCTGTACTTAGTAACAAGTAACAAGTATATACATGGACGCAGGTCCTGAGTAAGGACCTCTATGCCCAGATCTGGGATATTGAGTCTCTCCTGTGCGCATGGGGAGATTGGACGGAAAGTTATTTAAAAATATTGGATGAGTTTGATTGAGGCTATTTACAGATGGGATGAGTGTGTAAATAAAATTAAGTATGATTTATATACATATATACATTTTTGGGCAGCCGCTAGCAGCTGCGATCGGAGCTTCTGATCCTTTTCTTGGCGCTCTTAAGTACAATTTTTTGAGTACTTGGAATGTACTGGGTACTGGAAGTACTGAACCCAAAAGTACCAGTGCACGCGAAAGCAAATTGACTTTGGTCAGACATTTTGTCTGACGGAGAGGGAGTTCTGGTCAGACAATTTTCATATTTGTCAGACAAAATTTTTCCTTCCTGTCTGTCTAACTTGAGATGCTATAATACAATTTAATGTTCACGCAGCAGCATTGCAGCCTCTCAGTTTGAGTATTTGCATTGTAGGCCATGAGCCAGCTCCCCAAATTTTGGCCATTGGTACCAACTGGAGGGGCAAAACATGAGTATGATTTTATGAAAGCCCTATGTCTGAGGTTTCTGAAAAGGTATGATAGCATTGCCTAGCTCTTTGCCTTCCCCGTGATATCACTAATTAAGTTTGACGAGGCAGCGATGTTTTTGAGTAGCAAAGAAATTCAAATTGGTAATAATATTTGCTACTCACACAGCAAATACTTGATGGAAATGGACTTATAATACCTTGAATAAAAGCCAGGTACATGTACTTTCCAAAAGTATGCAATATGATACCATTATGATAATACAAATAGCCAATTAGTGCTAACGAACTCCTCAGACGTCTGCAGAAATTGGAAAAAAATCTAATTATTCTGATAACTTTAAGTGTTTCTCATTACCAAATTATATATTGACAGTTATACATATACAGAACTAAAGCTGAGAATGTGTGCTTTAAGATGGTACATGGTAAGATAACTTTTCTGTGACATAACTGCTCATTAATGACCAATTACAATAACACTTTGATAATCAAGGCGATTTTGTGAACCACGAAATGAACAAAGAGGTGGATAAGATTGCAGTTTCTCTTGATATATATTCAAGGGAACCAGGCTTGCAATACCTGAAATTAAGGCTGCAAACGTGAACTTTTAAACTGCGTATAAGATGTTGCCATTAGTCTAATGGAAGTTGCTAATTAGTGCTTACAAGTTCCTCCGACAAAGGGAAGAAAATCAAATATACCCGTTTCCTTTTGGTGATATTCAGTACCAAACCCAACAAAGTCAGTCATACATTTTCAGGATTAAAGCTGAGAATATGTGCCTTAAGATGATATGTGGCATGATGATTTCTGATGGAGAGCTATTCAGTAATGACAGATGAGAATAATTTCCATTAATGACTGTAATTTTGTTAGCGACCCAAGACATTACATAACAGTGTAAATATTTTGCGAATAACCACCAATGGTGTTGCCTCAAATTAATTCTATTTCTATTTCTACTGTTTACCAGCAATATGTTGCCTTTAGATTTTGCAATTTGCTAATTAATCAGTGGTAATGACTTTGTCAAAGGATGTCTGTTGAATTGAAAAGAATCAAATTTGTTCGTTACTTTTCGTATTTTCCGACATCAAACCCAGTGAAGTTATGCACACATAAAGAATGAGCTGAATAGATACACCAATGAAAATAGCTTGCCCTTACCCCTTCATATATGTTTGTGAAATGAAGAAGCCAGCCCTACCTCCAATTAAGAAGACAAAGCTGTTTCAATGGAGCACTCCAAACTTGCTACTTACACAGCAGGAAAAAGAATTGGTCCAAGTCCTTTGCCAACAAATTAAAATTTAAATCCCAGAAATGAAGATTCGAGAATTGCAAGCATGACCTCCAAGAAGAGAAACTTCTTGTGGATTCTTGACAGGTACGTCAACACAGACAACCAAATTGTCCCCAGCTGGACTGGTTTTAATATTGTGTCAAGAAGTAGAATAGATATCAGCAAAGATGTTCTTTGCTATTTTCCAACCATTAATGCTCCTGCCACAGAAATGAACACAGTTCTTGACATTATGAAATAGTATGGAGATTCAAAGAAAGATATGCCAACGTTATCATAAGACTGGGTGCCTTTCACACCATCTGCAACGCTTTGGCAGTTCTTGGGAAGAGATTCGAGGATGCTGGACTAAGAGATATTTGTATTGAGTCTGGAATTATGGCTGAGCATTCTGTCACCAGAGTTTTTGTTGGCAAAATATACAATCGTGCCGTGAGAGTGCACAAACTCGTCTATGAAGCCAAGTTGAGACTGATTTGGAAAGAGTTTGTAACAAGAATGTCAGAACAACAACCTCTGCTTGAAAGAGTTTTGCATGAAGTTAGGAATTTGGATTTGAACCTGTCCAGTGTTGCAGATATCTTGGAGAATCAAGACTTCCTGGACATTGCAAACAGATGGTCAGAATTCCTAGGATTCCTCAGAAATTCAAATGGTGATCTTTCCAAATTTTTGATGTCTTACATTGACTTTGTGGAAGATGTAATACTGGGTCTGCTACGTGCATCTCCAAAAGGGGATTGGGATCTGCGCCTTCATGCTATCAGAGAACTAATCCCATGGTCATTAGCATATGACAGAACAAATTATGCCAAGTACTTGCTAGTCTACTATGCACAAAGTCAGGTCTTCGTTAAACCCATCCTGATGTCTATATTGCATTCAAGCAAGGCTTCTTTTCTGTGCAGTTGTCAGAGACCAATCCATTTAGTGGTCTTCCAATAGATCAAGCACTTGAAGTAAATGTGAACTGTGATACTCAAACTCCTGGTGGGACAACAAGATTAAGTCTCCGCTCATCAGCTGTGAAACGGTACAATTTAACAGTTGAACACAGAAGAGCATTCCTGGGTCAACTTCGTAATTTTGTTCAAGAGAACACAGAAGGCTTTTGCCATTGTGACCTCAGACAATCTTGTGTCGTTAAAGATGAGGAAGATGTTGGTACAATCGTTCATCTATTTGAAGATTGGATAAACCCCTTTGCTGAATCCAAGGACACCTCCACTGCCCAAACTGAAACTCCGGACATTTCTTCAGATTTATTACATGCACAACTTAGTGAGAAGGCCCCATTTAACCTCATAATTCCCAAATGGAGGTCCCATATGGGAGTTCAAGGAGTTATGAAATGTTATGAAGTTTTAAAATTTTTATAGGGACAATAGGGAATTGCTGGATATTGAAACTATAACCAGGGATTTTGTGGGATTGATCTGACTAATTGGGGATAATGGGATATGTATGGACTTTTGGAAACTGTCAGGGAAATAATTGGGATATTCAGGACTTGTGGGAATTAGAAGTTCCGATTTGAGCCACCAGTGTGAAATAATAAGGGGCCGACCAGATTTTAGTGGGGGGGGCTATGGACTTTAATTGCGGGACAAACTTTTTTTGTTCACGGCACATTGACGAATAATTTTTTTTTTTTTTCGAATGCTCACTAGTGACAAACTTTTTAATCTGAATTTTAACATTACTGTACCCTAGCTACAGATGGAAACAATTTTTTTTTTCAGTGTTTTTTTATTTTCACCAAATTTTTTTTTTTCACCAAATTTTTTTTTTCCACTAAATATCTATAGCCCCCCCCCCCCCCAAGATCATCTGGTCGGCCCGTAACATACACTTTTTCAGATCTGAGTGCAATGATTGTTGTCTCTGACAAAAACAACACCCAATCGGTGCATCACAGTTTGTCTGTTTGTTTGTTTTAGTTAACAGAATAGATTTCTTGACAATTGAAGGATTGATCCACAACTTAAATATACAGAGCACTTAAATATCACCTTAAATGATATTTTGCAATCAATTGTTCTGACTGCATTGCAACAGGATTCTGATGCTGTGGCCAGGTTGCATTCACCAGAAATGTTAAGGTACTTTTTCTTGTTTATTTAAATGTAGCAGATTGGTGATATAGTGAATGACAGGCACTTGCTAGGCTATTAACAAAGCAAATGCTTAGTTTGACCAAAAAAAAAATTAATTCAATGAATGTTTCTATATATAAAAGGTTATATCAAAATCAAAAGGTTATATAGACTAATTATGGTTTACTATTTTTGTTAGCCTTTTAAAAACCTTTTGTAACACTCTTACTGCATGCTGGGCCATTGATGGCAATGATAAAAAACAAAACCTTCAGCATTTAGCTGTGACACCGCCAACAGCTAAAACAATCTGCATGTATTTTGAAAGAATTTCAATGCATTCATGATTGTTTAATTTTACAATTCATACTATTGTTGTAATTTTATATCAGTTTCAATCTTATAAACTTTTTTCAGGAAACTTGCTCACCTCTGTATTTTTATCATCGTCAATGCATATTGCAAATGGGTATTGTAGTTTCTTTTGGTAGGTGGGTGTCTGGAACAGAGGCGTCCCACTTGGTGGTTTAATTTATATGGTACTAGTAGTACCGTACTACCTCAGTTCCTTTTAAAACAGAATGAAATGGAAGAATGAAAATAAGCTGTTTTCAATACCGGAGCAGATCTAAAAAAAAAAAAAAGGTTTACCTTTGATGATGAAATTTGCTAATGTTGCTGTTTCTTAAATACCGAAGATAAGTTTTTGTGGGACATAAATTTTGAAAGAAGTCATAAGTTTGGAAAAATACAAGAAATTATTCTGTGACACACCAGAATTGTCATTTTTGGAGTTATACCTGTCAAACCTCGTAAACAAAAAGTCACTTTTTTCCGAGTCAGCAATTTTTCTGAAAGCGACTGACTCTCAGCTGAATATGCACAATAACTTTGCAAGCAATCCATTAATATAGAATATGGATGGAAAAGAAACAGGCCTATAGTTGCAGAAGAGGCCCCGTAGGACAGGCCTAATGTTTTCTTTTGCGGGTGTCTGTTCTTCCGTCTGTTTGTCTGTCTGTCACTCTAGCTGTCCAGCTGTATGGGCTAATGAAACACTGTAGTCTTGCAATCACTACCACAACAAAGAAGGGGTGCCAGAAGGAAACGCGGGCGGCAGGGGCGGTCGGTCGAGAAAGGGCAAATCTAATTCACGAGACAAAAATTTACTGAGCGGCAATGACAATTTTGAATATATACTTATAGATTTTTACCTAAATTCACTGAAAATTAAGGCCTAATAGTGTTTTTTCTTGGAAATGAAAAGGGCAGCCTTGCCCCCCTTGCCCCTCCTGGCCAGGGGCAGCAGGGGCAATTGCCCCCCCTGTTCCGGCACCCTTGCAACAAAGAACTGATTTGATTTTGATAAGGATCCATGCAGTGGATATGGCGCAATGGGACAGTTATGAAAATTATTTTAAATGTTTTGGTGCAGGTTCCGTTAATATGCTTAGAGAAATGTTTTTTAAAATACAGGATATCCCACAAAGTTGTTGCACATTTCATAAAGACAGTACTTGTTGACAATTGATCAAAAAGATAATGATTATCGATCAACTTCAATGCCGCTACCGTGGTGTTTCACCTGAGCCTGAGGCTGGCACTTCAGGTCTCACTGGCCTTGAGAAGACATTCTGGGAGTTTATGGACGCTCAAGAAGAAAGACATCAGATTCCTATAATATCAACATGGGACAGTTACACAATAGTCCCATACAAGCTGTATGAAATTGGTGTGAAAGGGGTATAAGAAGTAATGCTTGAACTTGTTCTACCTGATTATTATGGTTTTCATCTGAAGTGGTTTCAAGTGTAAACATTTGCAAGAATGGTCATTTACTTCTTTTGCAAACGTAAGCGAATATTCAATCTTTTGACCTCATTCTGAATCTGTAGTCACTTTGATTTGAACTGGCCTCTCAGCTGCAGTGTTCACCTTACCTAGGTGTTTTTTTAGCCTTTCTAGGGCTTTGTTACATTGCCACAACACAGACAAAAAATGGGAAGACAACTGCAGAAGCATTGGCAGAGAATGTTTCATCAGATGCAATTACTCTAGATGCATGAGGGGGGAGGGTTGGTCTAGTGGTAGCATGCTGGACTGCCAATCGCTGGGTCCCGGGTTCGAATCCAGCTCTTGCCGGGTCGCCAGGGCCTATGTTGGATGGCTGTTTCAATCATCCTTCATCTCATTGCCATGTCCTCCTCCTGTCCTAATTAGCCCACAAAGTGCATAAATACAGGACGTAAAGCCCCAATCATCCATCCATCCAGATGCATGTTCTTCAGCAACTCTTGTTTTTTCATCAGTGGCATCAGTGTAGGTTAGGCTGGTGGGCATTTGCCCCACCACGTTTTGGCCAAATTGCACATTTCTGAATTGAAATAAAAAATAATTTTTCACTAACGCCTGCCATGAAGGTGTGACCACTATTTGCCCCTCCACTTTAAAATGAAACTGACGCCCCTGACTGGTATCAACTTTATTGCCTCTGAAAACAGTTTTGTATGCAGTGTTCCAAGTTCTTTCATGAAATTTATTAGTTTTTCCATCACCTGCGCCAAAAGGCCATTTTGTGGCTTGAAAATGAATTATAAAATTCTGAGATTTAGCACTCAATATTTTTACTACAGCTGGGCACCCAGAGAATTAGTCATTTTCAAGGGGATGTGAACTCAGGACAGTACGCCACCTCCATTTCGAATCCCTGGGTTCTTGTTCATTAATTGTACATTTTATCCCACGATGTGATGGGACTGGGGATGACCACCAGTTCATGGCAGTTGTGGCAATCCTTCCATGACTTCAGGATAGGCGTTTGCATTAATTGCATATTGTATTCCCGCCATGTGATGGGACTGGGGATGACAACCAGTTCATCATAATGGTGGCAATTCTTCCACGACTTCAGGATGGGTTTTTCATTAAATGCACATTTAAGCACCACCATGTGATGGGAACGAGGCTAGCAACCAGCTCATGGTTATTTGCAAAGCTTTCCATGACTTCAGGATTGGCTTTTGCATTAATTGCATATTTTAGTCCCGCCATGTGATGGGACTGGGGATGGCAAACAGTCTCTGGCAATTAGCAACATTTTCCATAAATTTCTACATTGGTTTTTGCATTAATTGCATATTTTTTTTCCTGCCATTTGATGGCATTTGAGTTGGCAACCTGTTCATGGTAATTGTGGCAATCCCTTTCATGACTTCAACACGGGTTTTTGCATTAATTGCATATTTTAGTCCCGCCATGTGTTGGGATTGGGGATGGCAAGCAGTCTTTGACAATTAGAAACATTTTCCATGATTTTTACATTGGTTTTTGCATTAATTGCATATTTTTTTCCTGCCATGTGATGGAATTTGAGTCCTGCCATGTGGTGGGACTGCAGTTGGCAACCAGTTCATGGTAATTGTGGCAATCCTTTTCATGACTTCAACAGAATCAACACGGGTTTTTGCATTAATTGCATATTTTGGTCGCACCATCTGGTGGGACTGCAGTTGGCAACCAGTTCATGGTAATTGTGGCAATCCTTTTCATGACTTCAACAGGGGTTTTTGCATTAATTGCATATTTTAGTCCTGCCATGTGGTGGGACTGCAGTTGGCAACCAGTTCATGGTAATTGTGGCAATCCTTTTCATGACTTCAACACAGGTTTTTGCATTAATTGCATATTTTAGTCGCACCATGTGGTGTTACTGCAGTTGGCAACCAGTTCATGGTAATTTAGGCAATCCTTTTCATGACTTCAACACTGGTTTTTGAATTAATTGCATATTTTAGTCGCGCCATGTGGTGGGACTGCAGTTGGCAACCAGTTCATGGTAATTGTGGCAATCCTTTTTCATGACTTCAACACGGGTTTTTGCATTAATTGCATATTTTGGTCGCACCATGTGGTGGGACTGCAGTTGGCAACCATTTCATGGTAATTGTGGCAATCCTTTTTCATGACTTCAACAGGGGTTTTTGCATTAATTGCATATTTTAGTCGTGCCATGTGGTGGGACTGCAGTTGGCAACCAGTTCATGGTAATTGTGGCGATCCTTTTCATGACTTCAACACGGGTTTTTGCATTAATTGCATATTTTAGTCGCGCCATGTGGTGGGACTGCAGTTGGCAACCAGTTCATGGTAATTGTGGCAATCCTTTTTCATGACTTCAACACGTGTTTTTGCATTAATTGCATATTTTAGTCACGCCATGTGGTGGGACTGCAGTTGGCAACCAGTTCATGGTAATTGTGGCAATCCTTTTCATGACTTCAACACGGGTTTTTGCATTAATTGCATATTTTAGTTCCGCCATGTGTTGGGATTGGGGATGGCAAGCAGTCTTTGGCAATTAGAAACATTTTCCGTGATTTCTACATTGGTTTTTGCATTAATTGCATATTTTTTTCCTGCCATGTGATGGAATTTGAGTCGGCAACTAGTTCTTGGTAATTGTGGCAATCCTTTTCATGACTTCAACACTGGTTTTTGAATTAATTGCATATTTTAGTCGTGCCATGTGGTGGGACTGCAGTTGGCAAGCAGTCTTTGGCAATTAGCAACATTTTCCATGATTTCTACATTGGTTTTTGCATTAATTGCATATTTTTTTCCTGCCATGTGATGGAATTTGAGTCGGCAACTAGTTCTTGGTAATTGTGGCAATCCCTTTCACGACTTCAACTCGGGATTTTGCATTTATTGCATATTTTAGTCGCGCCATGTGGTGGGACTGCAGTTGGCAACCAGTTCATGGTAATTGTGGCAATCCTTTTTCATGACTTCAACACGGGTTTTTGCATTAATTGCATATTTTAGTCCCGCCATGTGGTGGGACTGCAGTTGGCAACCAGTTCATGGTAATTGTGGCAATCCTTTTCATGACTTCAACACCGGTTTTTGCATTAATTGCATATTTTAGTCGTGCCATGTGGTGGGACTGCAGTTGGCAAGCAGTCTTTGGCAATTAGCAACATTTTCCATGATTTCTACATTGGTTTTTGCATTAATTGCACATTTTTTTCCTGCCATTTGATGGGATTTGAGTTGACAACCAGTTCATGGTAATTGTGGCAATCCTTTTCATGACTTCAACATTGGTTTTTGCATTAATTGCATATTTTAGTCGCGCCATGTGGTGGGACTGCAGTTGGCAACCAGTTCATGGTAATTGTGGCAATCCTTTTTCATGACTTCAACACGGGTTTTTGCATTAATTGCATATTTTAGTCGCACCATGTGGTGGGACTGCAGTTGGCAACCAGTTCATGGTAATTGTGGCAATCCTTTTTCATGACTTCAACAGGGGTTTTTGCATTAATTGCATATTTTAGTCGCACCATGTGGTGGGACTGCAGTTGGCAACCAGTTCATGGTAATTGTGGCGATCCTTTTCATGACTTCAACACGGATTTTTGCATTAATTGCATATTTTAGTCGTGCCTTGTGGTGGGACTGGGGATGGCAACCAGTTCTTGGTATTTGTGGCAATCCTTTTTCATGACTTCAACACTGGTTTTTGCATTAATTGCATATTTTAGTCGCGCCATGTGGTGGGACTGCAGTTGGCAACCAGTTCATGGTAATTGTGGCAATCCTTTTCATGACTTCAACACGGGTTTTTGCATTAATTGCATATTTTAGTCCCGCCATGTGTTGGGACTGGGGATGGCAAGCAGTCTTTGGCAATTAGCAACATTTTCCATGATTTCTACATTGGTTTTTGCATTAATTGTATATTTTTTTCCTGCCATGTGATGGAATTTGAGTCACCCTAGTTCTTGGTAGTTGTGGCAATCCTTTTCATGACTTCAACACGGGTTTTTGAATTAATTGCATATTTTAGTCCCGCCATGTGGTAGGACTGCAGTTGGCAACCAGTTCATGGTAATTGTGGCAATCCTTTTTCATGACTTCAACAGGGGTTTTTGCATTTGATTGCATATTCAAGTCGCACCATGTGGTGGGACTGCAGTTGGCAACCAGTTCATGGTAATTGTGGCAATCCTTTTCATGACTTCAACACTGGTTTTTGCATTAATTGCATATTTTAGTCGTGCCATGTGGTGGGACTGCAGTTGGCAAGCAGTCTTTGGCAATTAGCAACATTTTCCATGATTTCTACATTGATTTTTGCATTAATTGCACATTTTTTCCTGCCATTTGATGGGATTTTAGTTGACAATTAGTTCATGGTAATTGTGGCAATCCTTTTCATGACTTCAACACGGGTTTTTGCATTAATTGCATATTTTAGTCGCGCCATGTGGTGGGACTGCAGTTGGCAACCAGTTCATGGTAATTGTGGCAATCCTTTTTCATGACTTCAACACGGGTTTTTGCATTAATTGGATATTTTAGTCCCGCCATGTGGTGAGACTGCAGTTGGCAACCAGTTCATGGTAATTTAGGCAATCCTTTTCATGACTTCAACACGTGATTTTGTATTAATTGCACATTTTAAGCCCGCCATTTGGTGGGACTGGAGTTGGCAACTAGTTCTTGGTAATTGTGGCAATCCTTTCCATGACTTTAGGATGGGTTTTCATTAATTGTACAATTTAGCCCTACCATTTGATGGGACTGGGAATGGACACCAATTCACGGGAATTGTGGCAATCCTTCTACGACTTCAGGGTGGGTTTTTGCATTAATTGCACTTTTTTTTCCTGCCATGTGATGGGATTTGAGTTGGCGACCAGTTCATGGTAATTGTGGCAATCCTTTTCATGACTTCCAACACAGGTTTTTGCATTAATTGCACATTTCAGTCCCGCAATTTGGTGGGACTGGGGTCAGCAACCAGTTCATGGTAGTTGTGGCAATCCTTTCCATGACTTTAGGATGGGTTAATCATTAATTGCACATTTTAGGCCCTCCCACGTGCTGAGACAGGGAATGGCCACCAGTTCACGATAATTGTGGCGATATTTTCATAGGTTTGTGGTTATTTGGCACATTTTAGTCCCATTGATTGAACTGGGATGGCCACCAGTTTATGGTAATTGTGGCCATCCTTTCCATGACTTCAGGATGGGTTTTCAATTATTTTAGCCCCACCATAAGGTGGGACTGGGGATGGCCACCAGTTCATGGTAATTTTGGCAATCCTTTCAAGACTTCAAGATTGGTTTTTAATTATTTGCACATTTTAGTCCCACCATGCGATGGGACTGGGGTTGGCAACCAGGTCATGGTAATAGTGGCAATCCTTTCGACAACTTTAGTATGAGTTTTTCATTCATTGTACATATTAACCCCACCATGTGATGGGACAGGGGATGGCAACCAGTTCATGTTAATTGTGGCAATCCTTTCCATTACTTTAGGATGGGTTTTTCAGTAATTGTACATTTTAGCTCCACCATGTGATGGGACTGGGGATGGCCACCAGTTCATGGTAATTGTGGCAATCCTTTCCATGACTTCAAGATGGGTTTTACATTAATTTAGTCCCGGCACAAAAGCCACCATGCTAAATTTTATAACAATTATTTTAGTTGCAGGTAGGGCTTGGCGATATATCGTTTTGATACCGAAATCGCGATATTGAAACTTGCAATATGCATATCGCCGAATTTGCAGATTTCGGTTCCGCGCGATCCGCATTTTAAGTGAAAATCCGAATCCCGCAGTCTGCATGATCCGCGTTTTACGTCGTCCCGAAATGCCGTGTTTTCAAATATGGCTGCCATGCTGCTTCTGAGCTCAACATTTCCTCACTTTTAAAGGACCAAAAATGCTAATAAAACACTTATTTCATCCATATCTACAATTTTCGAAGATATATCAGTATCTATTTGAAGTATTCACATGCTAATTACTGAAGATAAAGGTTTGCTTTCTTTAGAATCTTTGAAATTTCACTGCTAGCTACCAGTATCCTTGCTCTTTGCCTGCTGTCAATACACATGTATTTCAATGTTTTGAGCCTGTGAGGTTCAGTGAATTTACTCAACTTTGTACTATCTATCTAATTGCACTTTACACTTGTAATAACACTTCATGCCAATTCACAGGTTCAATTAGATTAGGCCTAAGTGGCATTGAGATGCATTGCAGAGACAATGATAACTCGTTGATTGCTCTTGATCACATTTGTGTTGTTTGAACACCTATAGTGCAGGGTGTCAGTCAGTATTGATATTGCAATAAATATTGATATCGCAATATATATCGATATTGCAACTTTTTCTGCATTATCGCATATCGCAAATTTTCTCAATATCGCCAAGCCCTAGTTGCAGGGCACCTTAAGAATCCAGTTAAAGTGACTACAATGTCGTGTTGTCTTTCTGCAACTCAAGATGAAGTACCAACAAAAACACTCCTGCTGAAGTCAGCATCTTACTCCTTCTGTTGTGTTTGACACATCATCCATCCTGGCTAAAATAACAACTCCCAACAAATACATTGTATCAACATCTCAATCCTTCCTCTGGTTGGATAATGCACTTTTCCGCTTTTTTTATTTGACAGCACTGAAATGCCCTCAAATGATGCTCAATTAAAGGCATTTGTGCAGTTTTATTCGAAATTTTCAGCGCCAGTAGTAACTATGAAGAAATGCTATTTTTAGCCTAAAATCTGATAAATACGCTGAAATAGAGGCCGGGGATGAATTTTAACAGTCGAAATGCAAATAAGGTGTTAAATGAAAGCAGAGAAGCAGCACTAAGTGATGCTGGAGGCGCTTTTTTGAATTTTGGTCTGTGTACTTTTTGTACACATGGTTAAGTTTCAACTAAAACCCCATTGAACAGGGATTAAAATAAAAAATTCAAAGAAGCGCCTGCACCATTTTCTAGCAATGCTTCTTTGCTTTCATTTGACACCTCATTTGCATTTCTACCATTAAAACTCATCAGGGGTTTGGACTGAAAACATTAAGGCCTCGGTTCCTGAAATCAGGGAGGCAAGAGACAAAATTTTGAAGTTGGCTGGAGGATCATGCCATATCAAATCCACCAGAAACTTTCAAATTAGACTGATTTACCACTAAAATCAAATATTTACGATTTTAAAAATACCTTTAACACATCCAAAGCTGTCATATTTCACATTGCAGCTCTCTGCTGTACAATATATATTTTTCTACCAGAACCACCTTCTAAAAAAGATCTTATGGCATTCGTTGAGAATAGATAATTTCAAGACCAATCAGAGCCAATTTGATGTTTGGAAAAGTGTGTGATCAGCCATGTAGCTCAACATCCTTTTTGAGAAAGCAAAGTTGCTCATTCATTTTGAGGACTATCATATGATAATAAGGTGGGAAGACTGGGAATCTTAGACATACTCACTAATATAATTGAATCAGTTATCTCGGAATTAGCCCTGGGACCCATGCGTAGCATGGGTCATGGGTCGTCCCATTCAAAATCTTGAGATTTTGACATGGCATCAGGAGAATTGGTCTATATTAAACAGTTTTTCTCCAAATTTAATTAAATTTTGGATCTGGGTAGCCTACATATTTTGCTGCTGACGGCACCACTTTTGAAAGCATTTCCACAAAATTTTGTACTGTAAAAATTTATTTTAAATGACAGAATTGCCAAAAATTTGCGAGAAACGGCCTGCAGCCTCACTTTTATGTTTGATGTCACCATTGTGACGTCACTAAAAATATCTATGACATCATAAACGTTTGTTGTGACATCACTCTCTCTCACCCAATGAGGAGACGCCATTTCTTCAATGTTTAAAGAAAAAAACCATTTCTTTAACTTCACAGGGTGAGTGTTCATTTATTTCAACATGTAGAAATATAAAAATAGGTGCCGTCAGCAGGAAATGTTGTCTATTTTCAAATAATGTTTTTGGTTTTGCCATGACTATAAAACTAACAGAGCAATCTAAATTCTCCCAGACCCTTTCCGTAAAATCTCATGATTTTTCAATTCGACGATTCATGACCCCTGTCCCACAGGGGTCCAGGGCTATCTCGGAATGGATACAACAGTAACTGACCTCCACCGACATCCCGTAGGCTCCAAAACAAAAATTTGCACTGAACTATGTATGGCTATAAAATTTACTTGCTAATATGTTTATTAGATGTATTAGGTATGATTTAGACATCTTAGAAATGCAAAATTTCGGAGGTCCAACTCCAAAATTGCATGAATCATAGATCATCAAAAAAATAATCAGATATAAAACATTCCCCCATGCAAACAGAGACAAAAATTCAGAATCATCAGATTTTTTCCTCAAAATTGCATACTTTTGTTGATTTTGTGGTCTCTATGGCAACCAGTTTGATCCTAGGTTAACCCTTTTGATATTCTTGAAGTATGTGGACCACCCTCTGATGACAAAAAAATGAATTGAGTTACTTGCTCTAAAAATGTCGGAGGTGAATCTCTCTTCAAAAATGATGTAGTGGTGATACAGAACACCAAACAGTAAATCTCTAATCAAATGTGACAAGAAATATGTCTGAGCTGTCCAGACCGAGGCATGCCAATACCACCAATATCTAACTATTTATCAGTTGCTAGGGTAATAAACAAATGCTGAGCCTTGGTAACCAAGTGAAATTCAAATGTTTTAATGATAAATTTTCCATACACAAATTTTTCAATACTTCTTCATGCAAAATGAAACACAAACTCAGAATCATGAGGTTCTTTTCTCAAAATGACGTATTTTTGCTGATTTGATTGTTTCCATGGCAACCAATTTGATTATCAGTTAATAATTTTAACATTTTTAAAGTATCTCTCACACATGGACCACCCTCTGTTGACATAAAGTTTGAATTGAATTGCTTGTTCTTCTATACTGCGGAAATTGTGAGCTTACTGGTGGATTCAAATTTGTTTACTTGGGTTACTTTGGTAACACTTTGTGTCAAGGATATTAAGCTGACAGAGAAAAGAAAGACATCACCAGAAAGCCGAGAAAAAGGGCTTTCAGGTGCTTGTAATTGAAATCCTAAAACTATGTGAATTTCCTTACTTCTAGAGAAGTTATCATTGACTTTCAGAAAAAAATCAACTGTTTTTACGAATTCCCGGTTGTCATGGCAACCATATAAACAATGGGTGTCAATGCTTTTCTCAGTCTGCTCACCCATTCTCGGATTTACCATAATGTGAAGTCAGATTGTATTTATCACTAATTGTCTCTGTTTTATGCAGTATTTAGTGAAACAAGTATTGGAATAAATTTAAATGAATCCGTTGCCATGGAAACCTGTACTGCCAAGTTCGCACACAATTTCAACATTTTGTAGTAGCATTACCCAAAACTAGATATAAATTTCCGCACATTTTGGTATATGAAACTTGCTGTTGTACTTCCGTGCGGGGTATCTTCTTAAATATTGCACTTTTTGGCCTACAGCTGCTCTACTAATAGCACAAGTACTTTATAAAGGTGATATTTGTATCAGATTTCACCCATGTAAAATCTGTAAATTCAATAGTGGTAAAGTTTTGACCCGAAAAAAAAAAAAAAAAAAAGTTTATACTTTTTACCAGTATTAGAAAAATAGTCAAAAATAGTCAAATATCCATCAATGGGGCCATCAAAAGGTAATCATGTGGGGGATATGGGTATTAAATTTCATCAATACACATGCAATAGTGGCCAATTAGACCATATAGGGTATGTTTATACTAAAAGCAATACATGCAATAGTGGCTGAGTCAGGGCCCGGAAACAAAAATAATAATTTTTCGTATTTTTTAAAATTTTTCACAAAGTACACAATATTCATACATCAGACCATCAAAAGGCACAACTGGACCACATTGGCCATATGTATACCAAATTTAATAATTTAATCCATGTACCAGCAATAACGGCTGGGTCATGCCTGGGAAATTTTTTTTTTTTAATTTTTCAAAGTCTAGAATAGTCATCAATCAGAACATCAAAAGGCACAACTAAACTTGACCTTGTAGCCATTTGAGGTGATTACAATACCTCTGCACACACTGTGGAATTCAAGGAGAAAGGAGTTTCTTTGGAGGGCAATACCTTTGTTTCATCTGTTGTATAACACAAGTTACGTCTAGTAAAGCTTGTAATACGATGTTCAGTGATTCTTCACAATAAATCTTTAATTGTACACCAAAGCATGTGTCACTATTCCTGAGAAAAAAGTGAAAATCTGTCCTGATCAAAAGTCTAAAAAATCATCTAGGCCTACATGTATCGCTGCCCACAACTCACAGGGGTATCAATTTTACACTTTCAAAAGATATAGAAAATCACAGATGAGCTTAGAATTGATACCAAATGTTTCTATGCGTTTGAAAATTGTTTTACCACTTAAATTGTTGTTATGGGTGCAAAAGGATCAATGCTTGGCATATATATGCTTAACAATTTTTTCAAAATGATTTCAGGTTTTGCACAGGAAAAGGAGGATCGTCTTCATACATCCAGTCTTTTACTAGCTTCAGAATGTGGTTCAAAAGACATGAAACCATGCAGGTATTAAATTTTCTGCATAACAAAACATTTTTATTATCATAATTTTTTACGAAGTAAACACCAAAACTAGTGTTGTTTGATATTGTAATAAAAAAATTATTGGCACTTCTGAGAGTCTCTGCCTCCACCGTTAATTAAAAGATCTCTATTCGAATGGCAGTAAAATAATTTCTACGGTTGTGTTTTTTCAAAAACATCTGGAGAATGTTTTGCAGGTTTTAGAAATAAAGCCAGAAAGTTAGTTTCTTCTGCTTTAAAACTCTTCTTTGAATTGATGCTCCGCCTTTTTATGTGAGATGTAGGTTTATGTGGAAAAGCCCAATTATGTTGAACAACGTAAAAAGTTAACAGGAATAAGTCAAACTTAAATAATTATGGAAATTATGATAAAAATCATGTCCTGTATTCTTGTTGCTAGTGAGTGTGTTTCAAACAACACTTTGGTGTCGCCAGTTTGCAAGACGCAGTATGATATCTATCTGTGAAACTGATTGAATTGTATTGCATTGCAGGAACAAGGTGACAGAAGATTGAGGCATTGCTGAAGAAATTTTGCCTGTCCAGGTCGAGCTCACAGGAAGATCATACCAAAGAAATTGAAAAAATCATGATTATGCTATTAAATGTGTAAATCACTAAATAAACTGAAGTTAATTGTCAGCATGATTGCTTTTTGTTTGTTGTACGCAAGTCTTCCAGAAACAGTAAATGTGATAATTCTTGTAGTCTGTTACATTTTGACCGGCAATTCTAACGTTTAATAAACAAAATTAATGAGTCTGTCTGCGTTTTTCATGATTACTTTCTTTTGCTTTGATACTTGAAATGAAAGTCATTAGTTAGAAATAATTCACTAATTTCGATATCCAAAAAAAAATTAGCTCTCAAGATGCCACTTTTATCAGTCGAAACCATATTTAGTGTTCAATATGGACTACCATATATAGGCATTTATATCCCATAAAGAACTTCTACAAGTTATAATAGTCTAATTGATGGTTAAGATTATGACACTTAACTGTACCTGAATTCAGGGAGGTGGTATATATTTGTGAAATACACACTAGGGCAAAGCGTATAATGACATCATTCATTGTCATATTGTGCTATATTGATATGTTGGAAAAGAGTTAGTGGGAATTAACGGGAATTAATGAAATTAGTGGGAATTGATGGGAATTGGTGGGAAATGGTGGGAATTGCAGGGAATTAGTGGGAATTGTGGAAATAAGGCATCATAGCTGGGAGTTACAGAGATCACTTGGGACTTGTGTAGGAATTGTGGGAATTAGTAGCATATGCAGGGACTTGTGACAGTAAGCAGGATTTGTTGAGAATTGTAGAGATTGGTTGCACTTCAGGGGAGTTGCGGGAGTTAGTGGGACTTGTAAGAATTCTGAGCATTTGAAAGATTTGTGGAAAATCCCAAGAATTTGCAGCACTTGCAGGGAGTTGTGGGAATTACTGGGAATTGTTGGGAGTTATTTGGGAATTGTTAGGAATTACAGGAATTATGGGAATTGCGGGAATTATGAGGTTAAATGGGGCCTGTGAGAAGTGCTATACAAAATTTGAGGAAGAGCGACGTGATAGTGACTGCCCTGCAATAGAATACTATGATAGCACCAAGCTGAACAAGCTAAAAACCTTCAACAATATGTCACAAAAGAAGCAAGTGAAAATGCAGTGTGGCAGAACAATGATCCTAAAAGCTGACCGCTCACTGTTTGGATTATTGCACAAAGCCAAAAACTTCGCATGAAGGATTACTGTCTTATCCCCTAGGTCCACTGCCATGGTCTCTAGCAACTCCAGAAGGTTTTCTGAGGAAAACAAACAAAGCGGCATTGGCTGCCACACTGCAGAAAAACTCCTGTGGAAGTCATACCTGATAATTCTGCAACCATTATAGATGGAATTTGGTGCACAAAGTCGGTGGAAATCAGTAAACCTTTGGAGAGATTGCTGATACCATTTTGAGCATGACTCTCCAACAAGGAAGCCCCAATCACCGCATTGACATCGTTTTTGACAAGTACACAGAAATTTCAATCAAAGAAATTGAGCGCAGACTACGTGGTGACCAAGGTGGCCAAAGGCTTAAGAAAATTGCACCTAAGCACCTTGTGAGGCAGTGGAGATCGTTTATCACAAAGACAATGAACAAAAGCAATCTCATTGAGTTTCTGGTATGCACCTGGAGACAACCAGAATGTAGGAGCAAGCTTGGAGATAAGATGCTGTATGCAACTGTTGGTGATAAGTGTTTCCTGATCACCAATGATGGGAGTGATGAGGTTAGTGATCCCTCCAGTACGAAGGAGAACTTTAGAAGCTGATGGTTGGTTGCTCCTGCATGCAGCACAAGCAGCAAGGGCGGGATATTAAGTGGTGGTCATTTGCTCAGATGACGCAGATGTTTTCATCTTGAGTTTGGCTCTGAAAAATGAAATTGGCTCTCAGATTCTGCTGAAGTGTGGAAGTAAAACTCATGTCAAGTTAATCGACATCAGCAAGGTGGCCGCCAAACTTGGTTCTGAATGTTCAAAAGATCTCATCGGTCTACATGCTTTCACAGGGTGCGACAGAGTTAGTGCCTTTGCTGGCAAAGGAAAAGTCAGTGCGCTGAAGTTGGATGAACAGTAACTGTGATGTTCTCCAAGCCTTTGATAAACTTGGCAAGCAGTGGAACGTTACACCTTAAACTGAAATGGATGATCAGGAGGCTGTTACAGTGTAGGCTACATGCCAATTACATGCACCAGAAACAACAGCTGTGAGTGTTAATGACCTGAGATACCATTTGTTCTGTGTCAAGAAGGTTGAGGTGGAAAGTCATCAACTTCCTCCCAGCAAAGATGCTTGGAACAGCATCTGCAGCGTGCCAATTATCAAGCTGCAATTTGGAGACGTTGGCTAGACCCAATGCCGGAAATACTTGAACCAATCGGACATGGGTGGACACTTAGAACTACTGAAGGACATGATCACCTGACAGTGAAATGGATGGATGATAATCCAGCCCCAGAAGCTGTACTTGATCTCCTCTCCTGCAAGTGTACCAATCACTGCACTCTAACTAGATGTGTTTGCTTGGCAAATGGATTGAAATGCACCAATCTGTGTTTGCAAGACTGTGATAACCAAGCTACGGAGCATGTGGACTGTGATGTTGATGATCTTACAGATGATCTTGATGAGGAGTAGGTGTACTGCTGAAGTAAAGGTATTTCTGTTTCATTGTAATACTTGTGCATGTCAACTCCCATATAGTATACATGGATATTCATAAGTTGTATTTTTTAAATGTTCTTTGAGGTGTTGCCCGAATTTTGTTGTATGCCCTAACCTCGTTGATTGCATAGGCCAAGTTGATTTTGTTGTTTGAACAATCATTTTAAGTATCAAAATGATGTTATTATTTGTCATTCCTGAGTGGCACAGCCGTAGATGTATTACAATTTAACATTTTATATAAAGCTCATTATTCTGATCTTCCATTCTATGTATATGTGTATCATGGCTGTGTATGATGCGGTGGTTAGAAACATCAAAAATATACAATGTTTAAAACATGACTAATTTGATTTAATCCAGAAGTTTGATTATTTTTTTACCACTAATTAACAATTACTTTTACTGCTAATGACCTGTTTTATTTGCTGTTGAAATATTTATATTGATAAAATTAATTTGAGGTATTGCAAGCATAATTGCCTGCCATCATGACTGCGGTTATTGTATTGAAGACAAAATAATTTTCATGACCAGAAATTATTATCATTTGTCATTACTGAATAGCTTTCCATCAGAAATCATCATGCCATATATCATCTTAAGGCACACATTCTCAGCTTTAATCCTGAAAATGTATGACTGACTTTGTTGGGTTTGGTACTGAGTATCACCAAAAGGAAACGGGTATATTTGATTTTCTTCCCTTTGTCGGAGGAACTCGTTAGCACTAATTAGCAACTTCCATTAGACTAATGGCAACATCTTATATGCAGTTTAAAAGTTCACATTTGCAGCCTTAATTTCAGGTATTGCAAGCCTGGTTCCCTTGAATATATATCAAGAGAAACTGCAATCTTATCCACCTCTTTGTTCATTTCTTGGTTCACAAAATCGCCTTGACTATCAAAGTGTTATTGTAGTTGGTCATTAATGAGCAGTTATGTCACAGAAAAGTTATCTTACCATGTACCATCTTAAAGCACACATTCTCAGCTTTAGTTCTGTATATGTATAACTGTCAATATATAATTTGGTAATGAGAAACACTTAAAGTTATCAGAATAATTAGATTTTTTTCCAATTTCTGCAGACGTCTGAGGAGTTCGTTAGCACTAATTGGCTATTTGTATCATCATAATGGTATCATATTGCATACTTTTGGAAAGTACATATACCTGGCTTTAATTTAAGGTATTATAAGTCCATTTCCATCAAGTATTTGCTGTGTGAGTAGCAAATATTATTACCAATTTGAATTTTTTTGCTACCCAAAAACACCGCTGCCTCGTTAACATTAATTAGTGATATCACGGGGAAGGCAAAGAGCTAGGCAATGCTATCATACCTTTTCGGAAACCTCAGACATAGGGCTTTCATAAAATCATACTCATGTTTTGCCCCCCCAGTTGGTACCGACCAAACCCCCTGGCTCATGGCCTATTGATGAGATTTTCCCAGAAGTAAGATCACATGGATTTTGGCCCCAGATAACATTTTGCCAAATTCCAAATTTGCTTTTATTTTTGGCTTGGTGTGATGTGGGTCAGAATCTCTCTAGCTTTGAATCATCAGATTCTTGTTTTCTGTCTGTTTACAAAGAAAAGAAAGCAGTTGTCTATTTTGAGTAAGACAATACAACAGTGTCCTAATCTGCATAGGTCACTTAGAAACTTCATTGAATGATAAAGTTAATAAATCATGTTAAAATTTGCAAATTTAAGCTTATTGGCACCATGAGAGTTCACAAAGAGTAAAGAACTGAGTTGTTGATTGCAATTAGCTCTGACACTCAATCATGAACACTGTCACTGGTTCAGAATTACAATTTAGTCAACTAAGTGTCAAAAGAAGTTCAAAACTGGCATAATTGCAATTTGGAGACCTGCTAATTTTCTCACTTCAAACAACTACACATTGCAGTCTGCACTGCTGCTAAAAGACTAGCTGATTGTCCAATAGAGCAATTATACTACCCACAGCAGTCTCTGTCGGATTTTTTGTCTGACCAGTGTCAGAGACAGGTCGGACAATCGTAAAAACGATCGGCAAAAGCCGATTGTCCGACGTCTTTTGCGCGCACTGAAAAGTACTGTACTGGTACCCAGTACTTTGCAAAAAGTACTTGAAATTTTAAGTACTTTTTAAGTACATTTAAGTACTTTCAGTGAAAAAAAAAAGCCAACATGACAGCTTACAAGCCATTTTGAGTGAAGTGTCAATATTTTCCAAGACAATTTGTGAATAAATGACATTTCATAAAATCATAAATTTTGTGTAGTCTGTTATAAATGTTACTTTATAAAAATAATACTTTTCAATAATTGAATTTATATAATAAATAATTAAAAAATAATTATTTATTTTGGCTCTTAGAAGAGATATATATGGAATACAGTTTCATTGGATAATGCAGAAATATAGCAATTGGATAGTGCAGACCTATAGCAATTAGTCAATTTCAATTTATGCTATTGAAGAACTCATACTTAAACCAGTCAAAGCAAATTAGAAATATGATTGCAATTAGACAAGACATTACAGAGTCATTATCTGAGTAGTCCAACTTGCTGAACTAGCATCTCAGTTCTGCAGTAAATATGTGAACAACATTTATATAATTTTCACTTTAATATAGGTAAAGTTACTTTGATTATCAATAAATAATTTATCCATAATGTATAAATTCTGTTTCACCAACTGAATTTGTTTGGTTAACCTTTCAAAAGTTATGAAAATTTGAGAAATAACTTTTATTTCATGATGCATCATTTTGAAAGTATGCTGTATACATGCATAAATTCAGTAATTATTCAATCAATTTCAATGCCATCTTTGGAGGGGTTTTCCATGTTCATTGAGGCATGTATGTGTGAATGCATTGGCCTATTGTCTTTAGCAAAGAAATTGGGTCACTGCATGTACCTGACCTTGTACACAGGTGTGAGAATTACCCTCTTTACAATTGGACAGGGAACTTGACAATAGAATGTAAATTTTTATCCATTGCTTGCTTAAACATAGGCCTAATCTGTGTCAATTAAATATCAATTTTTCAAAACTAATTTTGATCACAATAATAATAAATATTTTATTCATTAATACCCAATAACCTCATTAATTTTCTGGGTGTCTAATAAAGACCCAGTGATTAAAATCTGAGTATCTTATTCTGCCTAGTTCCTTAATTTGACAAGCATTCAAAATATCACAGTCTGGGGCAGATCCAAGTTGCCCATTTTTTTTGCAATATTATTAATGAAGTTCCTACTATCTATCTATCTATCTATCTATCTATCTATCTATCTATCTATCTATCTATCTATCTATCTATCTATCTATCCTTAGCCTCATTGCCATGTCCTCCTCCTGTCGCAATTAGCCTACCAAGTGCATAAATACAGGACGTAAAGCCCCAATCATCCATCCATCCATCCATCCATCCGTCTATCCATCTATCCATCTATCTATCTATCTATCTATCTATCTATCTATCTATCTATCTGTCCGATGAAACTGTATTCCATGAATATCCCCATTTGCTTGAAAAAGAAACACAAGTTTTTGTCGGTTTATTTAATCTATAATTTATCTGGCAAGATTTTTTATACAGGATGAGTATAATTGCTGGTACATAATATTCATAAAGTGTATGATCAGATGATGGTGTTATTTTTCACTATATTTTGAAAAAGATTGCAATTTTGTTTTCGACAATTGTGATTCAATGTGTGAGACATCAAAAAGTACTGGGTACTGGACTTAAGTACTTTCAAAAGTACTGGGTACTGGAATTAAGTACAGTGATTAAAAAAGTACTGGGTACTGTACTGGGTACTGGGAACATTTGAAAAGTACTGTACTGGACTTAAGTACTTCGAAAAGTACTGATTAACAGCCCTGGTCAGTGTATTCATTTATTTGGTATAGGCTACTATACCTTGTAAAATTTGGTCAGAAGTTGACCAATTTTACACATTTTCAGTTTTTCAGACTACATTTCTCCAAGAATATTTGTGTGGTTGGCTTGATACTGTGCACATGTTTAGAAGTCATAGCAAAGATTCTTCAACCATGATATTAAATCTCCACTTGTTATATTGACTGAGAAATTTGGGGACAAAAATGTGAATAAACTGCAATTTTCTGATTTTTTTCAATAACCTATGGAATGGAGGCAAATGCATTGAGGTGGCTGAAAAAAATGCATTATTACACCTGGGCTACATAATAAAACATGTTGCCTAATTGCAAGTCTCGAGGCTTCACACTGATTGAGTTACATGCCTTCAAATTTCTGGACTTAGAAAATTTCATGAAAAATCTTGAATTTTTCATGAATTTTTTTCAGAGAAACTATTCAAGATCTCACTGTATTACTTGGGATTTGTACTTTCAGGCGAGAAACCTTCATTCTGGTAAATTTTCAAGGCATTCTGAATCGGTCGAGTGGGAGCCATTTGTTGAATTGACACGGAATTACCCTAAATCCTTACTTTAGAAATCAGTACCTGAGATGAAATATTCTTAAACATATAACCTATTTTCCAGTTTTCAGTTGAATAGTTTGGAATGAAAAGAACTTCTAGTCTCATTAATTTGCAAGCAATTATCATCCTAACACATAAAAAAAATTCCCATGATGTATACGTAAGATAATTAACCACAACCAGGACATTGTAATAAATTGTAATGACGTCAATCGAACTATCAATTTATAGTAAATCCATTTCCAAAATGAAAGTCACAGTTACAAAACTTCCCTTTCAGTTGTTTTGAGAATCAATTACCATCCATAAAGAGTGGGTTGGGTGGATTGATGGTGGGGCTTTACATCCTGTATATATATCCGAACATGGTCGGCTGATAAGGTCTTGGAGAGTTACCCCGTGGCCTAATTGGTAAGTGCGCTTGTCAATTGGCTTTGAGGGCGTGGGTTCAAATCTCACCCCGGGAACTCACTTTAGTCCGAGCCCATGGGACATTAAATGGAGGCAGATTGTATCCAGTATTCTATGCTGGGGCAACTGAAAGACCCTGGGCATCCCTGAATTAATAGGGTATGTGCCAGACTCACAGTCTTCTCATCTCATCATCATACGGCGATTGCCTGCCTCGATGCAGAGGCATAAAACCCAAACAAACAAACAAACTGATAAGGTTTAGGGAAGGATGGAACATTGAAGCAAGAGACAATTGAAATTGTTGTCCATAATAGGTCAGGCTGACCCAGGCAGAGCTGAAATTGAACCCAATACCCAGCAATTGGTTGTACAGTGGCTCAAGGTGATACCATCTTGACTTGTCCTCTTCCCCTGCAAAAGGTGGTTGCCAAATCTGGAATATGTACTTCAAGGAAGCAAAATATATATTTGTATGGTTCTTGTCACAATATAGATATGGAATACACAACATTGGCTGGTCTATAATTGACATAATTATTCTTAAGATGAACAATGAAAATATTCCAGGCAAGACGTATGGAAAAAAAGGAAGAAGAATATTGCTAATGGGCATTTGCTTAGGTTGGCACTATATTATTATTATTCACTAGTTGCCATTATCAATAATGTAAGAAATATTATAAATATTGTAAATGAGCATTTGCTTAGGTTGGCACTAGTTGCCATTATCGATAATGTAAGACTTATTTATAAATATTGTAAATGAGCATTTGCTAAGGTTGGCACTAGTTTGCATTGCCAATAATGTAAGACCTATTCATAAATATTGTTAATGAGCATCTGCTAAGCTTGACACCAGTTAGCATTACCAATAATGTAAGACCTATCTATAAATATTGTAAATGAGCATTTGCTTGGGTTGGCACTAGTTGCCATTTTCAATAATATAAGACTTATTTATAAATAATGTAAATGAGCATTTGCTTAGGTTGGCACTAGTTAGCATTACCAATAATGTAAGACCTATTTATAAATGTAGTGCATTACCAATAATGTAAGACCTATTTATAAATGTAGTGCATTACCAATAATGTAAGACCTATTTATAAATGTTGTGCATTACCAATAATGTAAAACTATACATATTGTTCACTAGCTGATGCAAAATACACTGACTCTGATAACCTGACTGATAAAATACACGTGAGAGCCCCAAATTGAATCAAACTCAGACCTTATTCACACTTTACTTGGATGGATGAAGGATTGGAGCTTTATGTCCTGTATTTATTGACTTGATAGGCTAATCAGTAGAGGAGGAAGACACAGCAATGAGGAGAAGGATGATTGTAACTGCTGTCCAATAGGGTGGTTCGAAAAAACATCAAATTCACCAAAGAGGGCGAGACACCTCCTCATTTTGTTCCAACTGCCAAATAATGCACCCATGCAAAATTTTGGACTTCTAAGTTAAATAGAAGTGGGTGCTCAATGAGCCTGAAGTTTTAGCCAAAACAGTAAAAAATTGTTAATTCGCAAACCCGCGCACAAAGAGACCTTTCATTTGAATGGCAACATGATGGGTCTCAAGAAAACTGAGTGCTTAACGTTTTCTTAAATTTCGTTTTACATGAAAAAAAGTTTTCTAATTTCATAAATTTCTATTAACATCAATTTAGTGCTAATATTGGCTTAAACAACATCCAGCATGCTCTAAATGTCTTTTATCATTGAACTATAGCAATATGATAAGCCTACTGTGGCTTGATACTGATTGGAATAATTTCCAAATGTAAAAATAGAGTGAAAATAATGATTGAAATATATTCAAACGCCTTTATGTCAAGAATGGGTCCTTTATGCAGTTTAGAGGCAAATACCTTTGTTTGACTTGAAAATTAATGCTCCACCTCATAATGTTTAAAGATATATCTATTTCTAGATTCATTCTCATGTTAATGATACTGAGCAGTGAGCATACCCTTTTCCTTGATGTGATATCCTAATACTTGAGTATTTTAAAATGAAATAATGTTTAATCCCAAATTCCCAATGAGTACAACATTGTATAATGTAAACTTTGTGTCACAAAATGCATCATTATAGAGACAATACTACAAGAAGAAAATAATTTAATAGTTGAATTAACTGAAATTAGATGCAGAGTTATAAATGCAATAGATTTGATGCATGTCGCTGGGTAGATTGTTGTCACTTCTGGGCGTTTCCCTGGAACCTGTAGGAATGTTGGAGTACAACATGTGAATGTGCTCAAAATACAAAACAATGCCAATGATCAGACCTATCAATATTCAATTATTCATGATGAGGTCTGTCTTGAAATCACTGGAAATTATGAATCACAGCACACTTATATAAGTGACAATCATTAACTGTTATTGAAGTTGAAAGTTCTAAAATTATCTACCCTGCTTTTCTAGGTACGTACGAAGGATGTGAACATGCAGTTCCTTATTTTTTATTAAGTCTCAGACAAGCCCATTTACTCAGGTAAATCATATACATATATATATCCTACTCTTAAGACTCTATCTCTTCAACTTTGCTGTCACCTCTACTCCTCCATCCCAGCTCCAGCCACATCCACAACATTTTGCATGACGAATCCTACTGACATTGCCTTTGAGTGTGGCTAATAAAATGCCTTGAAGTCCTCCCTTATTTCTTACTAATCATCTTTTTCTACAGCCCATTTCACGAAACTCTTTCATGCTCCTCTACGACGCCATTAAATGGACACTCACGTCACTTGCACCAACTCCCCCTGCTCTTCTCAGTGAGCCAATGTAATTCGGAGGGAGGGACAGCAACAAAAGCAACAGCCTCAGCAGTCCCAGGCACACACCAAACATTTTCGCGGGCTTTCCTCTACATATATCTTATACCAACCCCACCATGCCAAGTCAAGTTATACACAGCTACGTTGTAAAGAATATAAAGCACAGCAAATTCAAACAGTTACATCTGAATCAAACACAGATTAATATACTTTGAAACGAACATACAGGCCTATAATAGGGCCTACAACATAAAACCGTCAGCATGGCCAACACACAGCACAGTGAGCAAATTTTACAGCATCGTACAGCATCCCAATTCAAGCTGTTCTTGAAACCAATATCATGCCATGTCTTAATGTGCATCAGGGCCGGATCCACAAAACATTTTACAGATGGGGGGGGGGGGGGGGGTGGGATTACACACAGCACTTAATTTACCCCACCCATTCATCTTCAGTAGGCCTCATGTATAGCACCAAAACCACATCCCAATACACACATTGTACAAACACTCTGATCAGCCAGGATTTCATTATTTTCTCACACTTCTGACATTCATTTGCGATTTGGAAGCATACGTATTTGCATGGTAACTGTCATGGTCTAAGTGTGAAAATAATCTTCTTCCATCGAATCCTTGCACAATTGCCAATGTGTCTACCATTTCAGAAACTCTCAATGGCACATGACATGTTCGTAGCTCCACTCATACATCAAAGGATAGATAGTTATCTAGATAGATAGATAGATAGATAGATAGATAGATAGATAGATAGATAGGCCTACATAGATACATAGATACATACATACATAGATACATACATAACACCGACACATACACAGATAGAGACATACATTCGTAGCATAAATAGATCTCAACTCACTCACATTTTGAATTATCACAACTACAACGCATGCATGCCTAATATAATATATATATATAGAATTTTATTGGACAGCTGATTATCATCAACATACATGTGTCATATAAATAAGACAAAAACATAAAATAAGATTAGTAATAATGACATAAAATAAGATTAGTAATAATGAGTATTTCGCTTATATACATTCTTCACAAGTATATATCAGAGCAAAAATGCATGCACTTCAACAAATATGAAATGCATTTTCAGGCCACCTGTCTCTCCAACGGGCATTCTAGTTCTATATTAATGCACGTTGTGACATCATCAAAGTATGTAAGTTCAAATGTTTAGCTCCTTGCACAATTTTATTTTCAATACTCAAAATACCTAGCTGTATTAGTACAAAAACATTAAATCATACTATTATTATTAACCAGATCATGTATCTCAATGGCATTTATTTTAGAAATAATGATACTGAGCATTAATATTGAAACCAAATGAGTATATGAAGTTTTCTCTTCTGAGATTTGAACCTGTTGCGAAAATATAGAAGAATGAATCCCCCTTATTAATTATTCTGACTTCATTCTGTTTAAAAATCTTCCCACAATCCCCAGCATCATACACTGAAGAAGTTAGGTATAAATTATATCTAGTGTTTATGCAAGATGTCTTATTAAAACCAAATTTTAGCACTAAAATGATGATTATAGCAATTTATGACATTTGAAAACTTTCATTTCTGGTAAAACGAAATTTAAGAAAACATTGATCACTCAATATCCTTGCAGACCCATCATGTTACCATTCAAATGAAAGGTCTTTTTGTGGCCATTTCAAAAATGGTAGTTAGAACATTGTAGCTTTAAAATTGACGGGTTCGGGAACTGACATTTTTTTGCTGTTTTGGCTAAAACTTCAGGCTAGTTGAGCACCCACTTCTATTTAACTTAAGAGTCCAAAAGTTTGCATGGGTGCATCATTTGGCAAATGGAACAAAATGAGGGGGTGTCTTGCCCTCTTTGGTGAAATTGTTGTTTTTCGAACCACCCTACTGTCCAACGTAAGTCCAGGTTACCTCTGCAGGGTGTAATCGAATTAGGGACGAACCCCAAGAAGTTGTTCTTTGCCATTTACACTTTAACATGATTTTTTTTTTCAAGCTGTTGACAGGTCAGTGTTACTGACAGCTTTGCAAATTAAAGTTATTAATATAATTTTAGCTCAGGTGGCCCCTGCTTAGCAATTCGTTGGGCTTTTTCTCCTCGGTTTATGTTTTTATAATGTACATCTATATTTAAATTTTGTGTGAAATGGAAATAAACTCTATCTGAGTCTAAATCTTAATCTGAATCAGTTGGCAGTGCACTGGGCTACCAATTGCTCGTCCCTAATTCGATTACACCCTGCAGAGGTAACCTGGACTTATGTTGGACAGAGAACAACTTCTTGGGGTGTCACTTAATCAGGGCATTTTCGGAAAGGTTTCACGAGTAACTTGAGTGACACGAGTCACGAGGGTTTGTTTCAGAACACCAAAACTCGACCCTCGTGTTTCCGGGAGGTGCCAACGTCGATCCTCGAGTGTAGTGTTTCCGGCTACTCCCCGATATTGGGAGAGTACTGGGGTCTCGAGAGTTTGTACCACGTGACAAACTGGTTCCTGCTCGAGTGAGGCTCTCCTCTTCTGGTTCCTGGCTACCCTCGTGCATGTTCGGAAACAAACTGGAGTTACCCGTGTTACTACTGCGAGGCTTTCCGAAAACGCCCAAAGTCTCTTTTGAGGAAATCAATCAATCTGTAATTCAGTGTTATTTTCACCCATAAGTCCAGGCAACCCATGGTTTGACCCACCACAAATTGCAATAGTTTTGTACTATACATTTTCTGAAAGCTGGGAAACCAGGCTTTAACATACTAAAAGTCTGCTCAGATAGTCTCGTGCGAAGACCGTTTTCCGAGGGGTTAATTGACGGACTGTCAGAACATAATTTTCGACATAAAAATCCTCGCCAAGCTGCATGAAATCTACATCAGAAGTTGATAAAAACTTGCTTTATTTAGTATTTCAATTGATTTTGGTTGGTGAGTGTGTCAGTATTCCAGAAATAAAATGTTTCCAATATCTGCCTTCTGCTAAGGGTCGTAAAACAGCAAAATCCAAAATGGCCGCCATTACGCACTATCCAAACCAAAAAATGCTCATATCTCGTAAACTAATTGAGATAGAGAAGTAATCATAGTGTCTATACCTATGTTTTTGGCACCAGGGAATTCAAATATGATATCAGAACGTGTCTAAGGCTAAAACTAAGACGTGAAATGCAACATCAACATGGCGGCCACCATGCTCTGTCAAAACCATAAAGCACCTATAAAGGAAACTGATTTATTTTGTATTTCAGTGAATTTAGCTTTGTAAGTATAAGCAATCCAGGAATAAAGTACCAATATCTACTTCTGCTAAAGATAATAAAATGGCAAAATCTCAATTGGCCACTATCACCCGCTATGCACACCATAAAGTACTAATATCTGACAATGTAATTGAGATGGTGCCACATATCAAATTATCACAGAGGTATAATTTTAGTGTCTTTATGTTTGTAGGTATATAAGCAATCCAGGAATAATGTACCAATATCTACCTTCTGCTAAAGATAATAAAATGGCAAAAGATAATAAAATGGCAAAATCTCAATTGGCCACTATCACCCGCTATGCACACCATAAAGTACTAATATCTGACAATGTAATTGAGATGGTGCCACATATCAAATTATCACAGAGGTATAATTTTAGTGTCTTTATGTTTGATGGCAAGGAATTCAATAAACACGTGATATGCAGTTTACCTAGTTTTTATTTAAACATAATAATAAAGCACAAAGAACTGATTCATTGGTTAATCGCAGCCTAAAACAATGAAATGTGAGCAAGACAGTGATTCGTTGTTTCAGGAGAAATTTGAAGAATAAATGATTGTTTTCCCATTCATGGAACATCAGTGTATCAAGTTGTAAATAACTGGAAATGCGCCTTGGTTATGAGGTACCACATTCACATGGGGCAAGTACCTTTTCCGCTTTTATTGTTAAGGGGACACTCATAGAATTTTGATCGGCCATATTGAAAAAAGAAGTTGTGAAATGCACATGTTAGCAGTACAGCATGATACTTTAGGATATGTTTTGGAAGGATATAAACATTATCACACAAATATCATCTATATTTCTATTCCAACCCTATCAGCGTGCCTCGGCGGTCCAACGTCGGCCCGAAGCTGGTCCGATGCTACTGACATCGGACTGACGCTGGGCCGACGTTGGACCGCTGAGGCATGCTGACAGGGAATCAGGTCTAAAATAAATAAATTACAAACTATTACTATTGAAGATCTCTTGGACTTGCGGATACTACATATTTTCCGAGAAAACCTTCATATGTACCGATTAAGACAACCCAGGTAACCACTTCTTTTTCTTGCTTAGAAACTAATAGCCACTTTTACTGAATTGGCCCAAGTTTCGTCACAACCAAAAACAGAAAAGTGGTTTGCTGAGAATTCTTTTTAAATTTTTGTTCTGAATGCACTGGTTCATGGCAAACCATTTTTCACAACCTGAGCAAGTACTTATTTCATTGCAACTTGATTTGATCATTCACATAAATGATTTTATTCAAGGCAGATTCCTTTTAAATTTTGTACAGGCTTTTGGGGGAATTACTCTGAATTTTCGTGGACCAAATCCAGCTCCCTCTATTATGATCGAGGTCATTTTCATGCCACACCATTAGGATTTAGATAGGTGAACTTGAAGTAACTTTGCTGTAAAACACAACTCTTTCTTGTTATCACATTAAATGTCTACTTCGTCTTGTTTTCCCAAGAGTGGTCTTCTGTTGCTCACGGATGACTTTGTGCAGTGAATCCTCAGAAAGGAAAATGAGAGTCTATACTAGGTTTTCCCTTTGGACGCTAGAAATGCAGCAGGTTATACTATAACAAAACAACCCAAGTTAGGGTCACTGATGAGTAACAATATCACGAGCTGTTGTGTGAATTAATATCACTCGAGCCCGCATGGAGAGTGACATTAATTCACACAACAGCGAGCACTTGATATTGTACGAAGTGCCCTGACGCGTGGTTGTTTTGTTTTTATCACCTGGTTTTACCTCAAATTTTCAATTATAAAGAGAGACTATTTTCTGCCATTACAAAAATGTGACGTCACCATGGAGCAACAATGGATGTGACGTCACAATCCTATTGTTTTGGCCATTGCTTGGTTTGTGACGTCATCAGGCATCTGAAATGCCGGTGATGTCATAACCATTGTTCAAAAATATCGCACTTGAAGGGTGGTATTTTCTACAATATCATAGGCCCTGATATTTTGAGTGTAAACAGTGATATTCACAGCCAACCAGGCAGGGGGGGATCCAGAAAATTCCGGTGGGGGGGTCTATCGGGCTATCGTGTCGCGGAACGCACAATTCGCGACATAACGCGACTGCGCGCGGATAAAATTAACATGTAAAAATATATAAATTTTGGTCTGGTGGGGGGGGATGCATCCCCCCTAGGGTGCCTCATTTCAGAAAAAGTTTTAAATATCCCACCACCTGGTATTTCATGCTGTTACTTATGTCAGAATACAAGTCCATGCCAAATTTCAAGAAAAAATATTGATTCTCTAAGGTCCCTCAAGAGCTCTGAAGATAATAGGGTTAAAATTAAGCGTTTTTAGCGATTTTCGTCAGGTATACATGTTTCTATTCATAATCTTATCATTGTAACAGTAAAATGTCAGTGTTGGTGAATCTGGATATATAAGAGATGTATTTTTAAACCCTAAAAAAAAATTTATGATAATATTACAAATATTTAAGTATTTTAATGTAATTTTAAGCGAGAACCACCCACTTTAATGGCAATATCACTGATATACAGTAAACAGTGCTCAACAAACAGTCTGGGGGGTTCAATTCTCGAGTGGGGCAAATTATCTCAAATGTCAATCTGACTATTTATTACATAGCCAAGAAGTAAGGACAAAGCTTCACATGTTCATTTGCTGTCTACACAGTCATGAATGAATATAAGTCCTTCACAACAAATTAACTATGTAGATATTTTTGTTCTTCCTCCGTTTTAACATTTTTCCTGAAATTGCTAATTTTTTGTGTTTCATGTTTCTCGGGAGCATTTAATGCAGTGAGTCAAAAATACTGTAAATCAGCCATTTTACAGGACTATGCCACAATTTATTTGTCCTGTGTAGATTGAGTGCATCTAGACAAACATGTTTTGTGTAAAATGCAAGCAATAACATGTTTACAACTTCTGAGACAGGCTGTAATCTTCCATATTGATATTTCAAGGTACAATTACCAGATTAACAGAAATTCAAAAGGTTGCAAAACTCTTGGAATTTTTCTAATGAGTTCTTAATGCTTTAAAAATGGAGGAAAAATGTTTGCAAGGTAAAGTGGTCACAATGATTCAACTCTATTGTATCAGAACTGATGAATTTAGTGTTAAAGGTTCTCAGTCTGTATTAAAAAGCCTATTTTGATTCAAGATGTTAAACTGATCTTATTTCAGGGCATTGAACAGTCAGTTGTCTGCCACACAAAAATCATCTGTTCAAAATGATGATGATACCTTTTATGGAATGAATTAAGAGCACATGCCGGACACTATTTTCTCTTAATTCATTATGACAAACTTTTCAGAATTAGAAATAAAGGTTTTTTCCAATAGCCATTGGCTGACTTGAATATGTCATGTCTTGCATTGATTACTAATACTTTGGTACCATACTGGCCCGATGCGCAATTGCGCAGGCATGTAATAAGTTTGCTTGGTCACACTGAATATAACTACAGACAAGTTGCCATAAAAGCCATGAAATATTTGTCTTAAAGCATATAAGTTTGCAAAGTACTGGGTACAAATTAATGGATGTCAAAAACAAATATGAGTTGCATGTTCTGCACTGTGTTTCCTGCCTTGAATGTTGTTGTCCCTTGTTATTCTGAGTTTGACATGTACAAGATGCTGTCATCTTCCTACTGTCTGCAGGACACACACACAGATCAATTGTGAAATGACAGAAAAGATTGTTTTTGACATAATCAATGTTTGTGTTGAAATGAAATACAAAACTACTGTAACAGATAGACAGTACTTGATTTACAACAAGAAAATTTACAATAAATTGTGGTTGTTTGTCAGGTCTTGGAAGATGAGTAAGCAGGAAGGAGAAAAGGAGGGTTTTAAGACTTTTTGAACATTGTAGTTGATTTCTATCAATTTAAAAAGATTTGTTTTGCACAGGTGAGTCAGTGTTGATATTTAGACACATTAGTGACTGCAATGAGTTCCACAAACTTGTATTGTTTTATTTTTGTCACTTTTTGGTACATTTTGCAACTATTTTATTGAATTTTAATAAAGCCAACTACAGATGGAATATTTAAGTGTTGCAGAGCCAGTCAGATGATGAGGCGTCTGACTAATTCTATCATTGCCTGAATTTTGAGTCTGATGCCTCATCAGTATTATATTGGAGTCAGGTGTATGCAATGTTTTGCAAATTGAAAATTTAGTAGATTTGTACTGACATTAGGCAGTTAACAAAATTATTTCAAATTGCATCAGTGATTCAGAAATTTCAGACAGAATTTGTTGAACTTGTTGCAGAAATGAGTTGGATATGACTTCAATCATATCTTTTAATTTTTTGAGTCAATACAGGTCAAGCTGTCAAACAGGCTGATGTGAGGGTGGATATTAATGAATCAACTTGAGGCCTGGTATCTATAATTGAGCCTCCCTGACTCCTAAGGGTAGGAATTAAGTAGAACTGTTCCAATTTGTACTGTATATCAGTGATATTTCCATTAAAATGGGCGATTTTCACTTAAAACCATTGTAAAATACCTCAATACTGGTAATATTACCATAAAAATTATTTTTGGGGTTAGAAAATGCATCTTTTTTGTTTCCAGATTTACAAACATGGACATTTTGCATGATGTGTGCTCTCAAAATGATAACATTATGAATAGAAACATGTATACCTGACGAAAATCGCTAAAAACGCTTAATTTTAACCCTATTATCTTCAGAGCTCTTGAGGGACCTTAGAGGATCAATATTTTTTCTTGAAATTTGGCATGGACTTGTATTCTGACATAAGTAACAGCATGAAATACCAGGTGGTGGGATATTTAAAACTTTTTCTGAAATGAGGCACCCTAATCCCCCCATCCCCCCCCTGCATCCGTCCCTGCAACCAGGTGATACAAGATCCCGATGTTTATTTTGTGGTGAAATTTATCAAACTCCAAGCACAATTGAAGTGGTTTCTCAATCAGCACACTGTATATGTATAAATGAGATTGCTACACTTAAATCAGGCTCAAGCACAATGCCTTGGTGTTTGTTTATACATTGAATGGTAACAAAGCATTAAATGATGGCACTGTGAAACCTCGTCATCCGATCGCTAATTGCTTGATGAGCCAATATCGTTAGATGAACCTAGGAAGGCTCATCAAGGGGTTGTTCCTCTCACTCTGAACAAATTGGTTTAGTCAAACAACAGTGCATGCCTACATAACAGTGTTGTAATCAAAAGTATGTGACTGACTATGTGTCCTTTCAGTTTAGTCACCATCTTAGCATTCTTATGGCACATGCATGCTGCATAACAGCTCCACAAATAAAACTCTCCACATACACCAACAATATACCCAGTTGTGTGAGACAAACACAATTTTGAAAAATTCAAGCAACTATGCAACTTTGTCAGTCATCTGTCAGATTTTGTAAAATTATAATATGATTATCGGTATAAAAACCAAGTATAGATCTATTAAAATTAAAACTTCCATCTCAATTAGTTTGCTGGATAATATTATGGGCTTTTTGTGATTTGATAGTGTCTGATCGCACGCATGTTGGATTTACACCTAATGTAGTAAATCATTAACTTCTGGATAGCTTATCAACCTATTTACATTGAAATGTCAAATAAAACAGTTTATTTTAACCGGTGACAATTTTCGATGTGGGTATTTCATGGATTTCACACAGCGTGTGGCAGCCATATTGCATTTCACCTCTTAGTTTTAGACTTAGACATGTTCTGATATCATATTTGACTTCCCTGGTGCCAAAAACATAGGTATAGGTATAGACACTATGATTACTTCTCTATCTCAATTAGTTTACGAGATATGAGCATTTTTTGGTTTGGATAGTGCGTAATGGCGGCCATTTTGGATTTTGCTGTTTTACGACCCTTAGCAGAAGGCAGATATTGGAAACATTTAATTTCTGGAATACTGACACACTCACCAACCAAAATCCCTTGAAAAACTAAATAAAGCAAGTTTTTATCAACTTCTGATGTAGATTTCATGCAGCTTGGCGAGGATTTTTATGTCGAAAATTATGTTCTGACAGTCCGTCAATTAACCCCTCGGAAAACGGTCTTCGCACAAGACTATCTGAGCAGACTTTTAGTATGTTGAAGCCTGGTTTCCCAGCTTTCAGAAAATGTACAGATCAAAACTATTGCAATTTGTGGTGGGTTGCCCCCCATATTTTCACCAGTTGCCTGGACTACATTCTTTTTGGGTCAAAGCAATGGTTTTTTAGTATGGTTTAAGGACATTCTCAGTGATTTGAGCAATGTACAGAAGATCTGAAACAATTTCTTCATTTTATCAGCGTCCGTATATTTCGTATCTTTTATTAAAGCCGTTCATTATGGAAATGAAATGTTAACTTCTTGCAATTTGACCAAATTGAACTTTGCTGATATGCTTTGCCCCCCTCCCTCCTCAGCTAAAGAACTATCTACATTTCCCATATGCTAGTTTGAATGCAGCTTCTACTAAAAGTTAAAAATATCAATTTCATATTACTTGGTAATAGTTCCAATAAATTCTATAAACCTGTATTAAACACATTTTTACACTTCCGTATGTCTTGCGATATTGATTCGACATCGGCTTCATTGTAGATTATCATTAATTATAAAAGAGAAGTGAGCTCTAAAAAATAGCACTAGATAGGAACCAACAAACTGTACACCCATGATGCTTTTGAAACATCAAGAGTAGGGGAACGAGGGGCAAAACGGAGCGGCGGGGCAAAATGGTTTTTTAAGTTTTCTCGGAACATTTTAACCTGCCTTCTAATTTTTCGGTTGGAAAATAAAATAGGATTCATGACCAACTTTTCCTGAGAGTTTCGTTGATGAGAACGTTACAGGTATGCAGCTATGTTAAGTTGAAGTTTTTGATCGATTTTCTTAAAAAAATCATAATTTTTTGAAATGGGGTAATACCTCCAATGACGTTCCCAGCCAAATAATTCATAGTCAGTGTTATTACAGGACTACTAAGCTTGCATATTAAGCAAAAAAATCTAGTCTGGTGCTTAGTCGTGAGTAAGTAGGTCATTATTAATATACCCTGCACGGTTGGGGCAAGATGGAGTCCTCCTGCGGGGGCAAAATGGGAAGCACAAAAAAGCAATCCCAGCCTAGAAAAGGTTGAAGCTTAACATTGGGTCAATTCAACCATGACATTTGAGACATTTGATACACTTTCTGGTCATATAACAGGCAAAATTTGAAAAAATCACAAGAGATTTGTGGATCTAATCCATGTCATCAGTAATACATTGAGGATTTAGGCTTAGTGGTAAAACCATGTACTGTTGAAACTGAAATGAATGTAACTGCCTTTCAAAAAGCATAGTCAAATCCAATACCAGTTTAAATTGTTCAATTATTCAGAAAACTCGGAAATCAGAGTTATGTGAATATTCATAAAAATGTCACATTTCCACAAAATTTAACTAATTTTGTTTCTTTTGTGACCTAATGTTTATGGTTAAATAATTTGTCAAAGAATTACATGGAATGTAGATTTACTAGCATCACTTCCCAGCTATAATTGCATCCTGTATTGAGATGTTGATTTCATAATTTATTGAGCACTATGTTTACTCTTAGTATTCTGCAATATTCTCACATTGCAATGACATGAATTAATGCATTTTTGTTTGTCAACATGCTTTTTAGTTAGGCTTTTATCAAAACAGCTGATTTATTGCAGAACTTTCGCAACTTTATTTCTTCCCATTTTGCCCCATATGAAATTCCATTTTGCCCCAAGCATGGGGCAAAACGGGATAAAGTTGCATTTTTGAAAATAGGGGTAAATTTGAATTGGAACTATCAAAAAAGCACTTTTCTGTGTTTGAGCAAGTGGTATTGGTACTTCTTCATGGATCAGACCTTATTTGGCATTCGCATGATATACCACCTTCGTGTAGCGAGCCTTTGAAGTTAGGTGGCCCGTTTTGCCCCTCGTTCCCCTACATTCTGTTTGTGAGATAAGTTTATTCATTGGTGGGTTTATGTGTATAGCCAGTGAATACTGAAAATGCTTTTCTACACAGAGTTTCAATAATATCAATTGTGTTGAAACCACTTCCATTTTACTCAATGGATCTGTAGCATGGCGGCCTGCACCTTTGACCTGTAGGAATAAATCATGGTTCAAACCTGCCCTGGCCATAAATTGAAGTTATCATATTGAAAATCTTCGAAGAGAAAGATGGATAGACAAACTGAATGTGGAGTACATCATGGCAACTATTGATTGTTCATTTTTCGCAAATTTATCACTTGACTTCCACACGAAATCCCTTCTCTAATGAATAAGTCATATTTCTATACAATCCTTTGGCCTTTGATGTGAGACATCCTCATTATTTTGCGTTTTGTGACAAACAGTAAACAATCATTTGATATGGATGACAGCTCTCAGTTATCATGACATTAGCCTATCATGTGCATGAATACAGGACGTAAAGCACCTGTCATTCATCCTAGCTAATACAGACAAAATTTAAATTATGTTTTTTGGATAGCATTGAGCATTGACAATACGATAAAACAAAATGTTCATGAACCTGGTAATAATAGTCTCTAGTTTACTATCAACCTACAATGGAGACTTATTAGCAGTATTTTATCTGCAATGTAATTATAATTGTATTATTTAAATTACAAATGAGACAAAGTATTCACCGGGGCAGAAATTCTTGTGTTGAAATTTAGTGGAATTACCAATTAATTTATCACTTGCTCATCACATACAGAGCAACCCAATATTTTTCCAAGACGATGCTGGCAGTCACACTTCCATGCACTTCCATGCACTTCCATGCACTTCCATGCACTTCCATGCACTTCCATGCACTTCCATGCACTTCCATGCACTTCCACAAGGGTTAATGAGGCCGGTTGTATCCAGTGTTCTGTACCAAGGCAGCTGGAAGAACATGGGCATCCATGAATCAATAGGATATATGCTCCAGACTCCTAGTCTTCTCATCACTCATCATGACACGGCGGCTACCAAAGCTGGAGAATTCAACAGCATGGGAAACTGGGGCAATGTTCCTTTCACCTCTGCCATACTAGGCACCATTCTGTGGCGACCTGAGCTGTATCATATGGTGGAAGTCTTGAGCACCAAGAAATTTTGCTTGCATTGATTTAGAGTACCGTAATATGGGGTGAATAGGGACACAGGGGTGAATCGGGACAAGACAGGGATGTGTATTATTTCTTCAAAGATCAACCATACTTCTACTCAGCCAAGAGAATTCATTTTTGGCACATGTATAGTACACATATCAGCGATGGAATTTCATACTTCTAACTGCAGGCAGTGAGGAGCTGCAGCACCATAAACTTGGCCCTGCATAATTTGAATTTTTACATGCTGGTAAAAACTTTGCGCATTCCTCAAAAAATATAAAGACCAGAGCCATCAAACTTGCAGGAAACTTTTTTAAAATTTAAAATGGTATCAGGGAACCAGAATAGTAGACTAGATGTGGGATTATGTATGTTTGGTCATGGGTTAAGATCCAGGTCCTCCTCCTAGGCAGGTCGAGCCAATTACGTTTCCAATATTAAAGGACTTAATATCCCTTCTTCACTTTACCCCTCAGAATTTTATGTTGGCCTCTGCTATTTCAATCCATTATTTCGCATGTCTTCGTGCCTCATAGATATGCCTGGACCCACTTTCAGTCCAGAATTCGTAATCACCTGAAAAAATTAGCAGATAACTTTGATACTTTTCTGTCATTTATCACATTTTTAAGAATCTGAATATTATCAATGGAATTGATATCAGATTTTCCTCAAAATAAATATTTTGCACACTGAAGATGTTTTCTATTGTTCAGTCATCAGAGGCAATCACTCAAAGAAGCTAGGAAGTATTGATTGCTGAAATAATGGATTGTCCCGATTCACCCCAACTGTGTGGTGACTTGGGACCATGGTTTTTTGGGCCCTGAACCACGGCAATTTGAGAAATTATTTCAAGCTCCAACAGAAAGTTAAACTGTTGTCTTGTGGTATAATGCTGGAGAGCAGCGATTGTGCTGGATCTAGCGCTATACAAATAAATTATTATTATTATTATTATTATAATGCTAGACTGCCGATTACTGGGTCCAGGGTTTGAATCCAGCTCAGCAGGGTTTATGTTGGGCGGTTGTGTCAATCATCCTTTGCCCCATTACCATGTCCTCCTCTTGGCCTAATTAGCCTACAAAGTGCATAAATACAGGATGTAAAGCCCAATCATCCATTTATCCATGCATCTTTCAGTATATTTATTGATCTTTCTGCCCTTAAATCTAGCTATCTATCTAGCTATCTGTCTATTTATCTATCTAGGTGTCAATCTATCTATCTAGGTATTAGACCACGGGCTGAGGGTCCTTAATGGACAAATTTTCTTATCAATCCTAATAGAATTTCTTGTTATAGTACACAATGGGCTATCCGAAAATGCTTTTCTTAAGTGTCAACGTTTGGGCGTTTCTGCTGTAGCCCTCATTAATGCATTTTTTGTACATGTCAATTTTCTCAAGATTGTTGCATCACATTTTTGTTTCCTACAAACAAACTATAAACAGTGGAATCTTCAAACTTGGCACAATGCAGACCAACTATCTGATACTGATTCAAAAGTTATTTTGATTCGGATTTCTACATTTATCTTGGTTTTATAAAACTTTGAAAATTGATAAGCTGAAAAAAAATAAATAAATAAAAAAGTTGAAAAGGCAACCATCTGAATCATCCTTATTTATTGATTTCTTTCCGGAGATTAATATAGAAAACTGCACAATTTTCTAAGCTATAATTTGGTATATAATACGATATTGTAGTCCAAACACTAAGCTCACAATACCCAAAATAGTTAAGGGCCTCATTTTCCCTGAAGTGTTTATCGCACTGCCACAACTTCCATGATCAGCAAGACAACAGGCACTGGAGAGTTAGAAATGCGGAAGTAAATTATCAGATAGATTCACTGTGAAAATTTATTTGATTTATCAGATTGTAGTCTGAATGATCAAATTTAAGAATTATTATTATATTCACTTTTGACAGGAAAATATGTATTTTTAACTATACAGAAAAAAAAAATCAACTAGGTTTGGCTTTATAATGAGAACATTGTCTTGTCCTGATACTTATGATAAATAGATCTTAGGGACCATTCAGAATTTATGACTGGGGGACTGGGGGGGGGGGGGGTGGGAGTTTTGCTGGAACTTTCCGTCAAAAATTGATACCCCTGCTTAAGTTTCATGCGGATGTTTAGTACCCCACCCTTAGGTCATGCATATTTTTAATACCCCCCTCGACCTACAAAGCAAGACACACATATATATACTGTTATACACTGTTACGTGTACAGATTCGCGCCATTTTGTGGACTTTTGCGCGTAAAAAGCACGGATAAAGTGAGTGCATGCGTGTTTTTTAACACTTTTTGTTTGTTAAATTTTCTTACCCCCAGGAAGTGTTGTCAAAAATTAATACCCTCCCTTGAAACACGTGTGGAAAGTTAGTACCCCCTCAGGCAAAAATCCCACCCCCCCAGTCATAAATTCTGAACAGTCCACTTAAACAATTGAATTGATATGAAGCAGATTCTTATAACAAATTATAAAAAATATTTGTAGAGTATCATGCTGAAATAAAGTATCAAACTGGATAGTAGCAATAATATTGACATCCAACAAGATTAGTGAATATTACACGTTAAACCTCTTGGTCAGTGACTAAAATATTTTCTTCATGTACATCTAATACAGGAATCAATATCTGGACACAAAAATATCTTAAAACCCCAGCATTGACGATGCTTGCCTCAGAGGCGCGGAGGCCCCGCTCCCAATATCTTATCATTGAATGCAATGAAGAAATTAGTAGGGGAAGAGGGGGTGAAAAGTCACAGGGGTAAAAAGTCACAGGCCTTTTTGACCAACTTGCAGTGACCTAATTATTAAGCTTAAATCATCATTTGGGACGCTTTTATGAGAAGAAGGTCTGTAGGGAATATGAAAATTATGCTAATTATGCAAAGTGGGTTTTTACCCACCTCATGCTTTTTTTGGGTCCCAAACAGGTTTTATCGACTCAGAACTTTCCCTATTAATGTCTGGTCACTGTGACATAGGAAGTTGTGCTAGTGTTTCAAGGTCATTTGGATAATAGTCTTTCATGCTGTGAACCCATTTTTGGCCATATGGTCACCAAGTTGCCATGATCATGCGTTGAATTTAAAAAACATCTGAGGGGTGAAATGTCACAGTGTGACATTTCACCCCAGCACAGTGATATTTTACCATAGGGTACCGTGAATTCAATATTCTCTGCTAAGGAAAGTAAAATATTCCACACTTGAGGCTTTTAGCTTACAATCTTATCATCACTCATCATCAATAATACATCTGAGAGAGAATTGCAGCAAGTTTTCATTTCACAAACTTTGGGCAATTTCTGACGCAGGCTTTGCTGATGGTGCCTTGTCATTGCATGCAGATAGCTTTGGAAGGCTTACTATAAATTTCATGCACAAGGATGACTATCAAGTCTAGGTATGCATATTACCTCATATAGAGCTGTATGTTCACAACAATTGCATGTGACTTGTTACCCCGCGGTTGTGACTTCTTGACCCTGGCATGGGGTAAAAAGTCACAGCTGACTTTGCCTTAAATAATTGTGAACTGACTAAAGCCTATTTACAATACAGCAGCTATCACGTGATACAAACATAGTCAACTAAATACTGCATAATTGTGCCAAAGGTCATTCAGATCTAACAAACACCTGCTCTGTTCTGGGCCTTTTTTTAAATTTTGTGACTTCTGACCCCCGCCTCCCCTATGAGACTTTTTTGTGTAATCTCCTTCTCATTCATGAAGAAGTCTACCAAGTTTTTGGCAGATAAATTCAATACTTGCACCAGAGTGAAAATTCAAAGTTATTTTCGGCACAGCTTGACTCCCGGGGCTTTACTAAGGGGGCCAAGGAGAACAGCAGTCAGACTCTCATGTTCAATTATTCAACCGTCAAACACTAGGCCTATACATAAGCGTGTAATGTAACTGCCTATACTCGGGGAAACATAAGATTATGCAAAATATGCTGGATCAACATTATATAACTTTATACTTAAGATGGTGATGGGATTAATGAAGTGATGAAAAAGACGAAGACTGCGCGTCATTATTATTATTATTATTATTATTATTAATGTTACTTATATAGCGCTACAAATTGCAGATATGCATTCAAGTGCGCTTTACAAATTGGGTATTAAATGTACTAGAAAATAGAAAAGTCTTCAATTGTCTTTTGAAAGAAATATAATTGTTAATGCTTCGAATGTCTGTTGGCAAGTTGTTCCACTGCCTTGGACCATATATGCTGAACGCTCTTCGAGCGAATGTAGCACGTTTCGTGAATGGTTCCATCAGGATGACAGCAGAATTATTGGCTGATCGAGTGTGCCTACTGAATGTCTTAATTTGGATTAGGCGTGACCAATACTCAGGAGCTGTATTATTTAAACATTTAAATACAATGCAGAGTATCTTAAAATACCATGCAGAGTATCTTAAAATCAATCCTCTGTCCCTTCTGACTTAACATGAAACTTGTGCCGAGAAAACTAAAATCCTTCTGCATATTTCAGATGCAGAGGTATGTGATCTAGTCCACTGCATATATCACTGTGGAGCATATCATGTTCTTTGGAAGACCTTAAATGATAACTAAGGCCTATTGATAAAATTTTTCGAAGCTTTGGGAATGAAATTACAGTAGACTGAGACTGCACTTTAAGGTGCGGCCCCGAAGGTCCGGGCCTCCTCGTGGTGGTGGGTGGTAATACTAAGGAGGAGAACCCTAACCTTAGCGGCCAAAATGAGGCAATACGCTTACATGGTGTGTCACCTAACTTACAGGGGCTGAGGGGAATATTAATGTTTATGTCAAATACCACGTTTCAAGTATAGATCTTATGACAACCGGGTAACCAAGGTGCACATCCATCAGCGAGTATAACCAGGCGGAGATCGAAAAGTTTGCGACTGGAATACCAAGAATTCAATGGAAACGGCCATCCTCGGACGACTTGATTGACCCTGACAGCCCCCAACAACTGTTGAAAGGCTGAAAATTTGCTTGTTTTAAAAGCTGTCAAGAAATCACTGGAAGACCTGTCATCAGTTTCTCTTTACAAAACCATTGCAGACGTTTCCGACAAGGCAGTTGCAGATAGTATCAGGCGACAATCAAGTGGCACATTCCTCCTTTAACCTGCGACTTCAGAGAAAAAGAGAAAATGACAGACATCCGTCTGATACCTGATGCCCAAGTCACCATTGAACCTTATTAAAGACCAAGCAAAGACGTTATCTTCTCCGGAGAAAGCAAGCAGGCCTGAGCAGAGGGGGGACCAGGGGGGCCCAATGGCAGGGGCCCCCAAATTTCAGGGGGCCCACTTCAAAAGTAGAGTAAAACGCGCGTCGCGAAAAATGAAATGATACTCGATTTGTACAGGGTTAGACTGGTGCCATTTTGGGCTTCACGGCAGAATAATTTCATGGGCCCTCACGTCAAGTGCTACATTTGCCAGTTGGCAATTCACGTCACTACCGTTGGCAATTCATTTACGAAATTATGACTGTACTGCATAAGATGAACAATTTGATGGATACCTTTTTTTAATATTCATTACAGCTACTGGCAAATGACAAATTATTACAATAAGAGGAGAATTCCTTCAAAACTTTTCAGTTAAAAGCTAATCCTACAGCTCTGGTGACCAAGATTCAAACTGCTGTAGCCTCAAAAACCCTGCATTGTATGATTGTGGAAGCAAGACCTGCTCAGACAATGTACTTACGACTGAAAAACAACTATCATTCCCCAAACCCACACAACTTGCATAACAGGACATAGACAAAACAGTCTGACACTAAAGATTGATTTCTGAGAAGGACAGAGCTCTTCAATTTGAAAATTATTTTAGGCTTATGTGGTGTGGAAATAGTTTTCAGTATCATTAAAGAACACCTTGACGGAAGTACAGTAGGGTGCCAATGAAATGCATTGGAAAAATAAAAATCGAGAAATGTCAAGGTCTTACCCCCTGAACTTTTTCCTTTTGAGCTTGCGATCACCTGTGCCATATCTCAATAAAATCAATTGATTTTTAGAGGTTGCTCAATGGCATTGAAGTTTATAATGCAAATCCAATAGGGTTCGGAGTCAAAATTAACTTACAGGTTCCAGTAGAAACACCGAAATGAAAATCTATTGGAATTATTAGTTTTGGGATCGTAATAGTGTTCTTTTATCAAAATGCCATTTTTCATTGACCGGTGTTATTCCATAGGCTTCATATGGCAGCCATTTTGAAAAATGGCTGCCAAAATCAATTTTTGCCTATATTTTAGGCTCTAACTGGCCTTGGACTAATAACATTTGTATTCAAGGTGACAAAGACACATTAATTGGGATTAATATACATAAAAACATATTTTTATTTAAAAATATGGTGGTCTTATGACAATTTAAGTCACAATTCTGGGCGAAAATTGGTCTTGGCAGCAATTTTTGAAAATGGCTGCCCTATAAGCCCCAGTCATTATTATTTTTGCGGAAACGAGATTGTTTTAATGAAAGGACACTATGACAGTCCCAAAACCAATAATTCCAATAAATTTTCATTTTGGTGTGTCTGCTGTCACTCGTAAGTTAATTTTTGACTCCGAACCCCATTAATAATAATGATAATGTTTATTTCTTGATATAGCGCATTACATATTAATAAAAACATCTCAATGCGCTGTACATTCATGTATAAATAAATATTAAATAATGATAAAAAGTAATGTAGAAGTATCACAGTAAAATCACAGTTGAAGTAATAGATAAAATCTATTTATTGGATTTGCATTATAAACTTCAGTGCCATTGAGCGACCTCTATATATCAATTAATTTTCCTGAAATTTGGCACAGTTTATCCCAAGACAAATAGGAAAAAGTTTAGGGGGTAAGACCTTGACATTTCTAAAGTTGGCATTTCATTGGCACCCTAAAGTACAGTGCAGTTAGAATGAACACTGCTTCCAATTTATTCACTTGTCGTATACAAATGTACATGTACTTTTTGATGAAAAACGACGTTAAATAAATATTTACATACATTGCATACATACACAATTTAATATAATTTTTTTTCGGGAACAATGATATAAATAATCAATGAACAATCTTTGTCAAATGATAAGCAAAACAAGACCACAATTATGCAAAACTGTTTTTTTTTTTACCAAACTTAAACACTTTAGGGTAACCCAAGGCATATTCTGATCTACTTGAAAATCTACTTGATTTTTCTGTTCCACTGAAGGGAAAATTTTGACAAAGTGCAGGATGCACGCAAAAATATTTCAATTTTAGGGGCATACAATGCACACTAAAGTGTGTGTGTGTGTGTTTGAGTTTTACGTCTCATCAGCACCTGAGTGGGCTATTTAGAGACATAGAGTAGGTTGGGGCAAGAAGCCCGGGTTAGGTGAGAGGCCCCCCCAGGCTTATATCCAAACTTACATTTTTGGTGCATTTATCTATTGATAGGATTGGAGCTAGAGGCGTTTTAGGTGACGTCACAAATTTTCAGGACAAACAGCACCAAACCATAGTAGAAATTAAAGAAACAAAAAAATGTGTATGGTTTTTGTAACTTTGATTTATCCTTTGAAAGGGTTGTCAGAAATAACTTTGGAAATTTTTTAAAGTGTAATGAATATCTGCATTGCTTCACTTTATGACTATCACATCAATATGATCTGGGTCATGTTTTTTGCATTTTAGTTCAAAATAAAGAGGTCAAATTAAAATATGTGGGTTTGGGGCGAGAGGCCCCACATGATATGGGGCATGAGGCCCCCTTCACTGGGGGTCGAAGGTGCTTCAGGAACCATTATTAATGTGAAATTTACCTTAAAACTTGATAGAATAGCTAATTAAAATAGAAAAAAATTGAGGCTGAAATTGAAACAGGGCAAAAAATATCAAAAAATAAAAGTTTGAACAGAAAAATTCTGAAATTCAGAAAAAGTGAATAGAATGCCTTAAAAAGGATAGAAGAACCCTAAGAAATAACTTTTAGGCTGAATGCACTCGCAAAAAAAATTGCCATAGGATTATAATAGGGGGGCTTCTTGCCCGATGGGTGGGGTAAGAAGGCAATTTTAATTTTTTACAAAAATGGTCGTAACTCCTTTATTGAAATTGGTAGACATTAGTTTCACTAGTTATTAGTAGAGTCAAGTGATCCCTTCCTGACAGCATAAGCATTCAAATAATTGCCCATAAAAAATAGGTCAAATCGCACCTCGAAGTTAGGGCCGCATGCCCCGACCTACTCTACTGAATAATCTTTAAGAAGTTTCATGGTGTCAGGTACATTAGCAATCTTTTTCAATTAATAATATTTCCTTGTGTGAGTAGGGTTTATCACCTGTACCAATAGATTTCCATTGCGTTGTCAATCAACTGACTGTGGTTGTCGATCATCTGACTGTGGTTTGCCGATCATGTCCATAATTGTCTTGTTAAAATATCAGGCTAAATCATTCTATAAAATGATAATTGAAAATTGCATGCATTATTACAAAAGAATGAAATCAGAAATAAGATAAATCCCAAAAAATCAGGGTTTTGGAATTTTTTTACATCGGAGTTTTTTGCTAAATTTTACAAGGCTGGTAGGATGGTACAAAGGAAAAAATATGGGAAAAGTAGGCCTACATGCTGTTTTGAGAAATGAGGGGTCGACGATTTGCATCCTACATCAATTGGTACATTAGCATCCACGTGCTTTTCATGTATATCTCGCAAGGGAGGAGGTGACATGTTTTGGCTTCTTTGAACTTATTAAGAATAACATCAAAATGAATGATACATGAAGTTAAAGAATTGAAAATTCCGCAGTTTTTGATGCTGGTTATTATTAGATTTGAATAAAATTAATGTGTTCTAGCTGCTGTATAAGTTCATAAATGCTGCGAAATTAGGCGCAAAATTGTCACATTCCCAATTTTTGATAAAAGCAAAAATAATACCTGTATCAATGTAATTATTTGCAGAAATTATATCGTCCAACCCTCTAGTTTATCTGTGGAAAATTATAGATTCATATACATCTTATTGTATTGGTAATATGACAAAATGTGAGACGTCCTCTACTCCAGAAATGAACCACCTAAAAACCCAATAAAATGGCCTGTACCCTAAACGCCCCAACAGTGACACTTAAGAAAAGAATTTTCTTTAGCCTCAATATATACCCTAACAAGAAATAATACTAAGATTGATAAGAAAATTTGTCCATTAAATGGGTTCAGCCCGGGGACTATCTGTCTATCGATAAATGCGAGTAGGGCAATGAGTGAATTTAAACTAATGCCAATATTAATTCTTTCCAAACTGTCAAATCTCTTCACATGACAGAGAGGGCAAGGAATGAAGGTTGAATTTTCACACTGAGTGAAACTATTTTGCATGTTGTGTGCACAGAAGCAGGGTACAACCTAGCCATGTTTATACCATAACAGAAGATTATGCTGTCTATGGTATCAAAAAGCGAACAGCAAAAAGCTGAGCCAAACTCTAGTAGATAGCTCTGATTGAAATCCTGGTGTTTAATTACCCCAATTAGATCTAATAATATGGAAATTTGACAATTTTTCATAATATCTGATAATTAAGAGCTATAATACACTATATGAATACATGTAAGTGCCCAAACGTCATTGCCTCCAAATTGGTCGACCTGTCCACAATGGCAGAGGCAATGGCTGAGAGGGTGAGTAAAATCTTTTTTTTTTTTCTGTATGACAAATTCTGTGAAACATACATCACTAGCAGTGATCTCAGGCTGGAATACATTCTTAATTAGTATAAGTGACTTCAGAAGTTAGACATATGATGAAATTAGAAATAAGAAGGATGTTTATCGATTACAACAAGCAGTACTAAACGACAACCGAATCTGGAGAATACTTTTTTCACTATTTCTAGCCACATAGCCTCGAGTTTAAAAGACTAAATGTTTTGTGTTATCTGTCTCAACCTGCCCCACAACTGGCCGTGTGACAACCTGCCCCAGTGACAACCAGCCCCAGTGACAACCTGCCCCAGTGACAACCAGCCCCAGTGACAACCTGCCCTGTGACATCTAGCCCTATGACATCTAGCCCTGGTATCCCCTATATACAACTGATGGAAGGGTATTAACTTCTCAGTCTTGTCTTGATTATGTTGTAGGATATCAACAATTTTTACAAAAACAAGGCACAGTAACATTCTCTGTGGCCCTATTTTTGTAGCACCCACATTTGAAACGGATGGCAGCTCTCTGAGTCAGAATATGAATTATGCCCGGGCACTTCGAAAGACAGAAATTTTTGTGTCCTGAGATAGCTGCAAATTTCCTAGTTTAGCTTATTTCACCATTCTATAATTTTGGAAATGATTGATTAAGTTTGAAAAAATGACACTCAAATAGTTTCAGTGCATTATGCTGTAAAGGGACAATACAGTAAATTACACATTAGCATTCTAATTTTCTACCTCATGATAATGTAAGCAAAATTAAGAATGAAGGAGCACAAACTGATGCAATATGTAAAATCAGATTTGATTGATTTATTGGTTGATTGATTGATAGATTAGTGTTGACTAACATGTCATATGTTATCCTGGATTGATAGACAGATGGACAGATAAAAACAATAATACTGTGAAATTGCACATTAATAAGCTGAATTTCGAATAATGAAACTCCCAATGACACAATTTTGAAATACATGTTTTTATTCGATATTTAGACAGGAAAAGTACTTCTCAAATCCTAATAATATGCAAGCATTTGTCATCCTATCAAGCAGCAATAATTTCATGGACATGTTAAAACCTCAACCAGGATCGTATTAAATTGTTATGATGTCAATCTAACAACCAATTCACTATTTTTGACTAAAACTTCCTGCATCATATTCAATAATTAAATGTGGGTTGGGTGTATTGGTGGTAGGGATTTACACTGCCGGCCAAATGTTTGGAAACAGTATTATGCTTGCCATTGGATTAATACCCTATCAGCATGCCTCGGCGGTCCAACGTCGGCCCGAAGCTGGTCCGATGCTGCTGACATCGGACTGACGCTGGGCCGACGTTGGACCGCCGAGGCATGCTGATAGGGTACAAATCTGCTTATGAGTCCGTGGATTCTTATTCGATCAGAAGGAAACATACCATTGCAGGAAGTGGGATTGTATAGGAAGTTTCGGTATAAATGGCACTTCTTTTCCTGTGTCGCTCTCAAAAAAAAAGACAAAAAACAGAGTGGACGTGCATCTCAATTGAACAACAATGTAACAATACTGCAATAGATAGATAGATGATAGATAGATAGATAGATAGATAGATAGATAGATAGATAGATAGATAGATAGATAGATAGATAGATAGATAGATAGATGTTGGTAAAAAGAATGGGAAAAGGATGAATGAGGCAATTGACAATGGAAACTATTGTCCATCATGTGTCAAGGTATACCCAGGCTGAGCTTGATAAGGAATAAAAACCCAAGGATCAGTGATTTTAAGCCCGGCTAGGAGGGGCACCATTTAATCAGAAGGGGGGGGGGCTTGTAGATTTTAATTTAAATAAATAATTTCTTGCTCTGTTTTGGTGACGTAAATAAATTCGCTTTGAGCAGTTTTGAAAATAAATAATTTCTTGTGGGGGTATTTCTTAACAAGGTGTTGCTTGATTTAACAATGAATATTCGGGGGACATTGCACACTTGAAATAAATAATTTCTTCCGCGCTTGCCTTGAAATGGCTAATTTCCTGCTAAGGAAAACTCAAAGCCCCCCTTGAATTTAAATGGTTCCTCCCTTAACTTTATATTGCCATCCCCCCTCCCCCTCGAGCAGTAAACTGTGGTAATATGCAGCTATGTTACAGTCGCCAAATCTGAACTTTGTCGTAAAACCTCAACAGGAAGCATACATTGTAAGGATGTGTTTGACTGTTTTAATAAATAGTGTTTATGTTATTATCCTAATCATGTTAACACAAGAAATGTGCCTGTAGTTGACTAAATTATACTAGATAGAATACAAATATTTGCAGGTGGAAATGAGTACACTCTAAAAAATGTCGGGACAAAATTGGTTTTTTAGATTCAAAATGGTTTTTTGAAAAACCAAATTTCAATGCAAAACCAACATGGATTTTTAAAAAAATCCGTGTTGGTTTTTTGCATTGAAATTTGGTTATTCAAAAAACCATTTTGAATCTAAAAAACCAATTTTGTCTGAAATGTTTAGAGTGTAGATGAGAATGAAATCATGCCTTTCATCTGCTTGAGATATCAGGGTCAAAAAAAAAAAAAAAGACACCAGGTGGCATCGTAGGACTAGGATGCCACCTATAGTATACTTGGTATAATAATGTCATTGGGTAAAATTACTACTACTCTAGCCTATAAAGTTAGATCAACATATAACGCTAGAAATTAATGCAAATAAGGCATGAAATAAAAAACTTAAAAGAGCATTATACTTTTTTGAATCCTTGCTTTTAATCCTCTGCCACATGACTTTGGTAAAAACAGAATAATTTTTAACATGTTAGGAGCCAAAGAGGAAGTAGATTTACCAAAATTCAAATGCAACTGATTGAGCTCCTCTCTTCCTCCTTTGGGTTTTATTTGCATTTGTATCATGGTTAAAAAATCTGGTTGACATATTTGTTTTAGGGATCTTTTTATAGATTTAAGAATTAACATGGCATTTGTCGTTATAGAAAAGTAGTGGACCCCCCCTCTTCCCCCCCCCCAAAAAAAAGCAAAAACATAAAAAAACAATTCCTTCACACACTTTCTGAAATACCTAATGGCTAATGCCAATATTACATGAAAAGCACAGACACTCACCTTCAGCAAAACATTAGAGTAATTAGTGCGTACACGCTGAAACAGGATATATAAATTTTTAATCATGTATTTTCAAGGATATAATCAGCGGCGTATCTCAGGAATTTAATAGCCTGGGGGGCATATCATGGGGCGATTGTGCGTCGATTTGTGGCTTTTCATCTTTCCCATGTTACTTTTTGGCCCGGGGGGGGGGGGGTGGTAATGGCCCAATGCGCCCCCTAAATACGCCACTGAACATAATAACTGTTTGTATAGTTAATGCATCAGTTCAGAAAAGGCTTATTGTGAAACAATACAATAATAAATTGCTATCTGAACGCTAAACAATAAGAAAGATTTTTATTTCAGAAGAGATATCAGGGTCATTCTCAAATTTCAGGACAAAGGGTATTAGCGACATGTCTTTTACTTCAATCAATTCAATGAAAAAAAAAATCAATGACCTCACAGCATGCAGCATCAAATACTTCAAAATGAAGTGTCAATTTGTCATTCAGTATCTTATGACCTCATTGAAGAGTGGTACACTCTAAAAAATGTCGGGACAAAATTGGTTTTATAGATTCAAAATGGTTTTTTGAAAAACCAAATTTCAATGCAAAACCAATATGGATTTTTTTTAAAATTTGGTTTTTCAAAAAACCATTTTGAATATAAAAAAACAATTTTGTCTGAATTTTTTTAGAGTGTATGACACGTCAAAATGGCTTTCCCTGGTAGCAGCATTGCAAGTATGGGCTATAACCTCATAAATTGCTTATGACTCATTGAGAATAACATAGTATGGATAGGGCTATGACTTCACAAGAAACATTCCAGTGCTTTTCTGTAAGCACTCGCTTTTCATATACATGTACTGTAACGAAATTTCTACCACATATGCAATGACAGACTTGGACAGATCACAAATAGGAAAAAATGTTCTGAGGTTATTTGTTATAGGAGATGGTAGCGTATGTTACTGCAATCAATGGTTGAGCAATGCCATTTATGCATGTGCAAAAATGATATTTTACATTATCACTTTAAAAGGGATATCTTTAGGCCACAAATATTGATTCTTAGCTTCGCGGACCCGCCGAAACAATAGATTTTCTGCCGACGGAAAAAAAATTTTTTTTTTTTTACATTATAAAAAATGTTTTTTTTTGTCCTACTGACTGACCCTAGAAAAAGTGCCTTGAGAAGATCCGAGAAGCTAAAGATAAATTATGTGTGGCCTTAATCATAGTTTCACTTTATTTCTTCAGCCGCAAGATGCTCAGGGAGATCATGAAGAACACTGTTACGAATCGATTCGTTTGGTATGTTTTTTTTTGTGGTCACAATTGTAAAGAAGTTGCATTGATTAATTGTAATTACTTGTTATGTTTAATTACAAAAATCCTTTCTTGAAATTATATTATTTTCTTGTGATTTCAGGGTCAGGGAGAACCTCAACAGGAAGACAGAAGACAACGACGGATAGAGAGCGTTTGGCGAAAAAGAATAAATTTTATCATCATATATATGCTCTTTGCAGTCATATTTGTGCTCTTCTTCCTGCATACCTACACAGGTGAATAACGTTTAAGTCGCACAATGACTCATTTATCCAGACAATTTTTTTCATGGAGTAATTTGCCCAGGAAGAAATGTCAGGCTTTGAAAGAAGAAATTATTTAGGAAAAGCAAAAAAAGAAGTTTAAAAGCACCTTTTGATACAGTCCTCGTGCAATAGATAAAGTATCACATTCGAGTCTACAATGATAAGTTGAAGTTGGTATTTTGTTGTATTTCTTAAGAATATATTTTGTAACATGTAATGTATTAGTACACGGCCTTATGGTACAAAAAAGGGGGTAGCGGTATTTTTTGAAATGTACAACAATGCTATACTTTTCGGAATCCTTTGGTGTTGTGCTATCTTTTTTTGGTGGATGCCAATTTTTTCCATGGTTACCAATGGTGAAATCTGTTGCCATATCAACCAAGGTCAATTTTTTTTAAAAATTGACAAATCTTCATATTTCAAGATAATTATTGTCAACGGCCAATATCAGAATATCAGGGTTAATACTTCCTTGAAAGGGACTTTTTATGGTCAGGTGACCTATGAGGTCAAGGGTCGTTGTCATGGTAACAAATGTGAGCAAATGTCAAAATTAAAGGTTTTTTAATCTCAGCTGAATTTTACGGACCTGGCATTGCCCAGGTTATCATCAAATTTAACAATCAGTGGAGTCATTAGTGGAACCAGTATGTGTACTGTTTCTATACATATGCACATTACATTGGTGGCCATGGAAACTAGGTAAGAAGCAAAACTTCAAAGTCATGTCTGCTCAGTAACGTCTAAATTGACTAATTGGGCAACTTTGATATCACCAATGTACTATTTTATCAAAAGGGTGAGATATTTTTAAAGTTTTGCATTTATTTATGTTTCAAAAATATTTTTTTGGCCTAAATTTGGAATTGTCACATCCTGCTTCTTGTCTGTGGTTGCCATGGCAACCGTTTTTATATGTTGTGTTATTTTGGTAAAAATCTCCAAATTTCACCTCAAATATATATAAGAAATTGTCTTTTTCATGTGAAAAAATATTCTTGGATAAAAAGGGGTATATGTGATCACATGACCACAACAGTTAGAGATCCAGGTCATTTTGAAAGTGAGGTTCAAAGATAAGAAATGCATTGTTACATTGGCGGCGAAGTAATAAAATAACAAGTTTTTGCCCGTAGGTCACCATCATTATTTTGGTAGCAATGGCTGTTAATTCTGTTTTGTAGATATATCAGTTTCCATATTATTTAATTATTGAAATATTTGTTGCCATGGTAACCAGACTGAATGCATATGAGAGACATATAAGAGGAAATAAAAGGCCAAGAATCATTATTCTGCCCTAGTGAAATATTCTGCCACTATTTCTGTGTTTTTTGGGTCAAACATCTTTTTTAAGCTGAACAGTGAATTAAATTATTTCCTTTCTTACTGAGACAATTGTTTTCCGAAATTACCATGAGGTGACTTCAACCATTCTATGGATGTCACAAATGTGTGTAAAATAGTAGGGCACTGCCCAGTATCCATCCTACTTTCTAGAGAAACAACTATGTGTGCAGCACAGTGTAGCCTTCTTCCCACTAACAGTGGGCATGGTTCTTTTTCATTGAAATTTACCAATCGAGTTTCTCCAATATGATGTAGCCTAAGTCTTGGTATAAAATTATTTCTTTTAGAATGCGGCTCATAAAGCCCAATGCTGAAGTTTTCTGCCTTAAACAGTAAAAAAGAAAAGTGTTTCATGAGCCTTGTTTCCAGACCTGACATTTGGGAGGCTGATCGGTTGGGTTAAAGAAATGTTCTAGTTTCATTCTTCAAGAAAAATCTTTTTTACATTTACCATACATTATCATGGTATCAAGGCAGAGAAGGTCAAATCTGAGATGCAGATCGTGTTGTCCGACTGCTGTAATAAAAAGGAGGGTCATCAACCAAAAGTGCATAATTATATCTGTTTTGAAAAGATAAGTATTGTACTCCTAATTTTCATCAATTTCCAACTGTTTCTTTAGGATTAAGCAAGTCTGTTATCATCAAGACAACATAGCATTTAATCAAGATCACTAGTTGGAAGTTACTGAACAAGAAGTCAATCAAAACAGCGTTCACTGTGAGAATCACCCCTCACCTTTACTACAGCAATGTAATCTGACTCAAAATGAAACATACCAGTAATGGTTTGGCCTGACAGCAATGGACTGTCTTACCAAGGGTTCTTTCAATCTATTGACAGACAAACTCAAAGTTGCCCAAAACTTAGACCAGCAGCCTTCCCAAAACTCAGCTATTCGACTGACTGAAGGACTAAAAAAGAGGTCAAATTTGTGGACAAAGGAAAGACGTATCCCAATTCAAACTCATGACTGCTATTAGGAAAGCTGTGAATGGTCTAGCACATCAGTACCTCAAAATGATGAATGAACTCATGAATACCAAACCAAAAAAAGATCAAAAGGCAGTAAGGAAAGTAGGGTAAAGAACAGAGCATTTTTAAAACCAGAATCATTGCTGTGGCACAGCCTTCCAGAAAGTGTAAGGATTTTAAAAATAATTGATATAAGAAACGGTCAATTCAATACATTACTATTATGCATGCTTAATGTGAACTTACCTCATCGCCAATGCTATTTGTACTTTACTGTTGTTACATAAGGAATAGAAAAATATTCATGATAGGACTATACAATGCATACATTAATGTTATGAAGGAGACGCTTTCCCCCCAAAATATTGACACATTTCCTGTCACAATAAATAAAGCCACTGTTGTTACAGCCGAAAGGTCTACATCTTCTTCTTCTTCTGTTACGCTCTTCCGTCTTTCGACATAGCGCGGCGCACCACAACCTGCCAAACACTTCTATTTTTAGCTAACTGTTCATGATCAAAACATTCATATGTATAATTATTCCTACCATTACCATTTACAACTGTAACATTTATACTTAGCTTATCAAGATCTTTGTCCACTAATTTCAGCCAGGTCTGTTTCTGCCCTCCCCTTGGTTTTTGAACATATTTTCTTGCTTCCCTCAGCGCTCCCTTTGCTGGAGTTTCTTCCGGTAGTCTCAGTAAATGTCCATACCACTGTAATCTTCTTTCTTTAACACTCTTACTCCATGGATTTAACTTGGTTCTTCTGTATAATTCTTCCTTGCCATGTTATTTCTAAGATCTTTCGCAGCATTTTTTCTACATGCCCGATATTCAAATCGGGTTGCTTTTTGCATGCCAGACGCTAAAATAGGTCTTTGCCAATGTCCCTCACAAAATATCCAAAAATTGAAACCAAGCCACATTTTCTACTGAACTTTTCCAAGAGTTCTAATGTGCTATGTTAGAAACTTTGTCATAATATATTTGACAGCCATCTTTTCTACATCAAATAGTGACCAAATAGTGCCTCAAGGTTAGAAACTATTTTGACTCTATTTGATGTAGAATAGATGGCTGTCAAGCACAGCCATCTCTTCTACAACACCAGGGGGCACTCCAGTGAAGTGTGCAGGCACAGAAGAGACACCTGGTGACAGTTGCGTGAAATGATATCTATTTAGCCAAATTTACTTAAATTAGCCTCATGAAATTCCTGATCTTTTATCGAAGGAAGTCAAGTCATTGTCAATCTGAACTGCCAAGGATGGGTTGAGACACCTGCCAGTGCTTAGTTCCGTGAAGTAGATATTGATGATTTCTGTCCAGATTCATTAAAAAATTATTTCCCAAGTGAAGTGAAATTCCTTTTTTTAAGGGGGTGTAAATCCAATAATATTGACCAGCAAAAAAACAAAAGGCACTGAAAATGCTTGCAAACAAAACAGTCACTTGATGATGTCACTTGATGACGTCACAGGCTGGCCAGTTCATGAAGGCCAAAACGTCGCAAAACCGAAATATTCTCGGTGCAGAAAATCATTTCTTAACTGCTATCGTCATGAAACTGCTACACAATGTAGCCACGTGATGTCCGGATCTACGCTGCGAAGGGCGTGAAGATAAATTGAAGAAATTTTATTTGCCAGCCCTTTAAATTTAGACTAGTTAAAAAGTTGTTTTTCCTCGGACAGAGTACTGTATAATAAAAACGGTTTACTCTAAATTAATGCCGTGTTCAGCGAAGACGGAAGAAGAACCCAGGAAGGTGCTCTATCTAGGTCATTTTTACTGTCATGGAAATATATTTTTTTTCTGTCTTTTTTTTCCCTTGTCAAATGATGCTAATATTTTTGGGATACCCCCGGGAATCCCCGTAAAAATTGGATTAATTGTCCATCACAACAATAAAAAGACCTTAACCAGTTATTTGTTGATACAACACAAGCTAACACAATTTTGTAAATCCAGTTAACTAACACAGAAATTCACCAACACAGGCTAGAGTTAACCCACTCGTAGATACAATCTAGTACAGAAGTCACAGGCCCCTCTCCTTGGAGTAGATCTATATTGATAATATATGTCCACTGTCCAGATTCATTACGAAATTATTTCCCAAGTATTCCCTGGCTTTCATGATTTTCCTATTGATAGTCTGTGAGTTCCACGGCTCTGAACATGGAAGGCCTATGTTTTGCAGCAGAGAAATAAGCTGTTTCGGAGCTGAAATTCACGATGTTTTGCGTTTAAAAAATATGAAGTTTTCGGCCGCTGTAAAATTCTTAGACAAATTCTGAAATGCAGGTGACAAAATTCAAGTATTGACTCAAGTATTCCCTCTCTTCCATGATTTTTCTATTGATAGGCTGTGAGTTTCATGGCTCTAAACATGGCAGGTTTTGCAACCGAGAAATAAGCTGTTTCGGATCTGAAATTCGCGATCTTTTGTGTTTATACAAACGACATTAGACGTTTTTGGCCACAAAGTAAATTGTAGAAAATTTCTGAAATGCAGGTAGATGAATTCTGAAAACGACATGATAAAATTCAGGTGTTGGCTGAAATAATTCCCAACTTTCATAATTTTCCTTTTCATAGTATTCGAGTTTCAGGTCTCTGAACATTGTATGTTTTGCAAAAAAGTTAGCAGCATGACGCACATGAAAATCGCGATCTTTTATGTTAAAAAAAAATGACCTTAGTGACTGTTAAAAAAATCGTAGATGAATTCTGAAAACCAGGTGATAAAATTCAGGTGTTGACTGAAATATTTCCCAACTTTCATAATTTTCCTATTCATAGTATTTGAGTTTCAGGTCTCTGAACATTGTATGTTTTGAAAAAAAGTTAGCAGCATGACGCACAAGAAAATCGCGATCTTTTATGTTAAAAAAAATGACCTTAGTGACTGTTAAAAAAATCGTAGATGAATTCTGAGAACCAGGTGATAAAATTTAGGTGTTGACTGAAATATTCCCAAACCTTCATAATTTTCCTGGTAGTAGTAAGTGAGTTTCAGGGCTGCAAACATTGCATGTTTTTCCTGAAAAGACAAGCAACTCTACTGCATAGCATGGTAACGTCACAAAAATAGGACCCGGAGAATAATTGGCAGCTGCCAAAGCTCCATACGGTCAGCCAAAGCTCCATACGATCAGCCAAAGCTTAAGATGGAATATCATCTGATGAAATAGGGTCTGATGAAATATCCAAATAGCATCTTGGGGGATATTTGACCTTTTCAAATATCCTCATAGTGCTATTTGGAATATCCAAAGTCTTTTTAAAAGCACTTTTTGATATTAGAGACAATGGCAGTAGAGACATTGTCACAAGCAACTGTTCACTGAAACTTTCATCTATTAACCGGCATTATTGGATATTATGAGTCTTGTGTACGCTACTGGAGCACTATAGCAGCTGTGGTTATGATTTTTGGAGCTTATTGAAGATTGTTAGATTTAGTTTTGACATCAAATTTCTTCATTGACATGGCATTCAGAGTGTCTTAATTCGACAAATTTGGAGTCCTTAAAAAGTTGGAACAGTGACAAAATGGCACCCCCAATTTTTTAACCAGCAAACTCAAAATTACCATTAACCAGATTTTCATGTTTCCCAAGTGCTCAACTTCACCAAGAAATTACACATATTCACCAGTTATAGAAATTGTTTTATATTTTTAATTTTCCTGAAAAAGAATTTTAGCCCAAAAAAAAACCTTGTTTAATTTGAACTGATTTTTGTAAGTTGTATTAAAAATGTGCCAGATCAGTCAATCTATCCATTTCTTAATAGACCAATTGAGCCTCTCAAATGCATACCACGGCATTGGCAACCAATTACCCAGTACATTGTTGTGAATAAGAAATACAACACTGATGATATATAATTATATATACAATAAAAGTAAGAAGAACAGTCTCATTCTTCTCAAATATTCTAGAACAGATGACCCTCTTCAGGTGATATCCCTATCAATGTAATGTCATTCTCTGTGACTCACATGCAGTACATGAGGCTCAGTTTATATCCTATACTCTCAATGCTATCAGAACAAGCAATCTACTGAATCACAAGTTACTCAATGACAAATTGACATCTCTTTTCAATGCAATGAATAGGGCCTGTTGGGAGGTCACTGATGGCCACAAACAGCTAAATATAAGTAATGTACTCATAATTCTTCGAATGTAACAATCATCACCTGCCCTTTTTTCTTAATTAGCATCATTGTCTTAATATTTTCTTTTGTATATCAGTGACTATGAGCCTCATTTTTAAACTGAACATTATCTCTGATTTATAAAGTAACATTCATGGCAAAAGGATATCATGGCATGGATAATTTTCCTAGGACAATAAATTCTCTAATTTAAAGTACAGGCCCTTGTCAGCTTCTTTTTTGGTAAAACTTTGAGATTTGTTTATTTTTATCTAAAATATGAGGCTCTTCTAAACTGTTGTCATGGTTACCATGGTGAGGAACTGGAAGAATCTCAACATTTAAAAAAAGAAAAATAGAACTGAATATCATAAATAAGTGACAGAAAAGTTTGAGAATTATCTTATCTTAGGCAACCCAATATGTCACATTTGTCAATTAAACTATACCTGGTTGTTCTGGCTATAACATGGTTACCATGGCTACCAATGAATTGTACATCTATTGAAAGAGTAGACATACTGTGTGTAGCATATTTATACACAAATTGTTGATGAAATTGATTAGAATATACCAGTATGATGTTTGTAAATTTTAGTTTATGCAAAATAAATCCTTGTATTTGTCTCAAGTGCATTCAGTCCGGTTACCAAGGCAACCAATATTTTTTGAAAATCAGAAATTCTGGAAACTGATATATCTAGAAAATAAAATTAACAGCCATTGCAACCAAACTAATGATGGTGACCTACTGACAATAACTTGTCATGTTTTTACTTTGACGTCAATGTAATAACACATTTCTTACCTTTGAGCCTCACTTTCAAGATCACCTGGATCTCTAATTGATGAGGTCATGTGATCACATATACCCCTTTTTATCCTAGAATATTTTTTCATACAAAACAGACAGTGTCTTATACACATTTAAGGTGAAATTTGGAGATTTTTACCAAAATAACACAACATATAAAAACGGTTGCCATGGAAACCACAGACAAGAAGTAGAAGGAGACAATTCCAACTTCAGGCCAAAAAAATATTTGGGTTTTTAGTTCATGTTCTGCCCAATTAGTCAATTTAGACGTTACTGAGCAGACATGACTTTGAAGTTTTGCTTCTAACCTGGTTTCCATGGCCACCACTGTAATGTGCATATGTATAGAAACAGTACACATACTGGTTCCACTAATGACTCCAATGATTGTTGAAATTCATGGTAACTTGGGCAATGCGAGGTCCGTAAAGTTCAGCTGAGATTAAAAAACCTTGAATTTTGACGTTTGGTCGCATTTGTTACCATGACAACGACCCTGGATGTCAAAGGTCACTTCACCAAAAAAATCCGATTTTGTGCATTTATTAATCCTGATACTTAGATTCTGGTTCTGGACCATGGTTTTGATAAAATATGAAAATTCTTAAATTTTTAGAAAAACTGACCTTGGTTGCTATGGTAACAAATTCCTGTTTTGGTTGCCATGGGAAAAATTGGCATCCAGCAAAAAATGTTACTACAACTCCTCAGGTTTCCAAAATGTACAAGATTGTTAGGCTTTTCAAAAAATACCGCTAAATGACATAAGGCCGTGTACTATATAGGCCTTCATTACCAGGGTCTGTCATTTGAATCAAATTAATATTGCTTTTTAAATCCATCTAATTGGACAAAATCCGACAAATATTTTACGTATTAATCAGCTCCTTCAAGCCAAATACTTGAAAAACTTCTTATAGAACTAATGGCATTTATTTATGTAATAAATTATATACCTTTGTGTTTTCCAGGCCTCCCAGGTAATCACGCAAACAGAGGTGAAGAAGTAACTGCTGGTCCATCAGGACCGCCAGGACCGCAAGGTCCTCCTGGCAGAGATGCAAATGGATGCCTATATGGACGAGGAGGCAAGTATCCCTGTTTCTCAAATACATAAGATTCTCCATTTGTAGGTAAAATTCAATGGATTAATTTGACATCAATTCTGATGGTTCTAATTCTGAGATTTCTCCTCATGTCTACCCACTTAATTAGTGAATGACATCTTTTTGCTGAAGTGCCTCCTTATGAACCACACTGTCTTTGGATACAGTCTGCAGTCAATGTCCAGCATCTCAACATACACATAATCATTATTCTTCCTCGTTTTTGACTTTTGTCTTTTCCTACCATCTGCAATACTTTTACAACCTTTTACTGTCGAACATTCTCTTTGATTTGTCTCTCTTTTCTTCTATTTCTCCAATCAGTTGTTGCCTTCATAGTAGGGTAATGTCCTTTGAATCAGACATTTTAGAAATTTATGTCTCAATGAGTCGGGCATTTTAGATAGTCTTGAATTAGCCAGGTGAGTGCCCTTCTACACTCTAAAAAATTTCAGACAAAATTGGTTTTTTAGATTCAAAATGGTTTTTGCATTGAAATTTGGTTTTTAAAAAAATCCATGTTGGTTTTTTGCTGTAGTCAGGTATTTGGTACTGGTCAATCTTTAGCTTAAGACTTCCCCTAACCGTTCAAAAAGCATCAGCATTAATGTAAAAAACGATAGTGTGTTTTTCACAGCCCTTAACATGAACTAAAAACCCAATTTTTCTGTTAAGTTGTTTTGCAATAAACTGCTATTTTAGTGAATTAATATCGAATTGGAAGATCACTCATAGGCCTAAGGTATTGGTTAGACTTCTGTACATTTAACAAGTCGTTAGAACTGAGTTTAGTAATTGTGCTCTAATATGGCACTTTTCAAGATATTGAAAGATTTTCTGACTCAAGGTTACCACTCTCAATTTTTTATTTTGGAAAATGTACCCAGTAATCAATGCTTTTGTTTTGTCAATTGACAATTTTCTGCTTGAGATATAGTCCAGGCTCTGCCCTGTAATCCCGTATACAATGAAAGCCGAAGAAAATTTGATGACTGAATATTGTAGCTTAATGGGCTCAAGTCCAATATCCGGTTAAGCAGTTCCAGTGAGTCTCTTTACTCTTTTAAATCATTGCGTCACAGCCGTTGTCATGGTGTCATATGCGGGCTGCCGCTCCCACACCCCCGTCTGATTGGCTGAAACGTCTTTTATGATGACGTGACAACCAAATAACACAGTTATTGTTACACCATGGAACCATTTGATCCTTATATTGGACTTGAACCGCTTAATGTTCTAGATTCCAAAATTACACAGGTGGACATTCCGATTTGCTGCGAATAGCCACTAGGGGGCGTTTTCCAAAATGGCTGTTATTCTCACTCTCGCCAGATTATTTTCCTTAATTTTCAATATATAATTTCATGCAACATCACTTTGTAGGGGTTTTCTGACATGCAAATTCCATTTCTGGCCTTAGTTGTTTGGTACGAAAACTAATTCTGACAATGGACTGTTCAGAAGTGTACATTATTGGTATTTGTTTTGGAACCATGTTTTTTTTCCACACATCTTTAATTTCCTCCACAATACAAGTCTTTCTTTATCAAGTTCGCAGAGATGCTCTAAAATGGTTCACCGTGGTCTGTGATATTCTCAAAATTAATAAGATTGATAATTTCCGAAAGTCCTGCCCTTCTTTTCTAACAAGTTAAATAACATCAGACACAGGGGAAAAAGTAATATTTGGTATGCTGACATAATTATTGGATCCTGTTTAATAATCTGCATCGAATTATTTATGATGATTAATTGTGAGTACATGAGTGTTTATTATCAAAATATATTTCTATATCCATCTACATTATCTAGTATAACTTTATAAGAGATTTGGACTAATTGGCCCAAATGGGAAATTTCATTCCCTAAATGTAAGCTATTTATAATTAAGTGGATTCTATTCATCCTTGTATGTCAGCTTGTAGTGGGAGTTCTAGGCCTAATCTACATTACCAGTGGCACACTGACCCTGTACTGTAATTTTCTTCGCAGATATCTGAGCTTAAAAGGCTGTGCCAACCTACCCCCACAACAGGGTAGGTTGGCATAATATATGGGGGCCTGTTGTAACCAATGACAGAAATTCAGTCAATATGAAATGAAACTGTAACTTAATGTTTCTGAAATATTTCACACAAAATAAGAGAAAAATACTAGAAATAATAGTTAATATACATCTGAATCAAAATTTTAGTAACATTAAATTTTTGTCTCCATGTGTTTGACAATAATTCTAGGTTCGAAACGTTTATGCAGAATTTTTGTTTGCCTTTTGTGGAAAACAATCATGTTAATCATGTTGAGTATTGAAATATATAATGCAGATCTGTTATCCTTTAAAGAAAATGTAGAAGAATAATTATTGAATAAGTAAAATTATTTAGATCTTTTTTTTTTATTTCAGCTCCAGTGATTGAAGTAAAGATGGACTCAATAGAACACGGAACGGTTCCCTCGTGTGGAAATTTTGGAGAAGCTAGGGTCAGAGGAACACCAGGTTTGTTGTCAATTAATGTAATTAATAAAATTAATATAATGCATTACTTGTGGCCATAGTGCGATTGAAAGTATATATGGTAGCTAGTAATCCAGTTTGTTCTCAAGTAGTTTATTAGATTAATACAATCCATTATTGTATTGATAATGTCATGAAGAAAGAAAACTGGGGCTAGTTGAAATAGGGATGTCATTGAAAACAACTTTTTTTCGATGCGATAATCAGAAAAATCTTTTCCGATGCACCTATGTATCGATATCTTTTCACAAACCTTGAGAAACGGCAAAATTCCAACTTTATTTGCAAGTTTTGTTCCGAAAATGACAAAAATTCAGAATTTGCGTCACCCACGTCCTCCATTTTGAATCATGCTGTCTCGTTCGCGAGATTTCAGACGAGAACAGAGCAGTGGAGGCGCGGTTTTGATGTAAACAAGGTGAATTCTACTGGATTTCTTGCTATATTTACCAATAAATATGCCAAATACAGTGGAAATAATTTATTCGATACTTGCGCTATTGTATCGATTCATTATCGATTCGGAAAACTTTTCCGATGCATCACTTTCGGGCGTATCGATGACAGTCCTAAGTTGAAACAATCCTTTATTGTACAGTTATTATTAGTATGCAGACATCATGTGGCATAGTTCCCTGGGTAAATTACTGAGCCTTACGAGTGCTAAAACTAGTATTTCATACTTCTGATTTTTACTCACAGCACAGCATGACCTAAGACATTTATTTTATAAGGTAAAAAGAGTCACATTTAAAGTTACTGATCAATGATTTTTTTTAAGTTGACTCACAAATTATTATTAGGTACCACTTAGAAATGCAACTGGTGTTTCTGAATGCATTGATAACTTTAATGGTACAGCATGATGGCAATCTCAATATTTTAAAACCGTTTCTTTTGTGATGATACCTGTTGTTGGATGATTTTGAGATTGGATATCCTTCGAAATTTATTTTTGTCAAAGCAGATTCACTGAATTAAGCAATTCAGTGCTGCGTTGCCTTTAATGCCAAAAAGTCATGGTTTCCTTGCAAACATCAAGGACTACGTGATTTTGCATAATTTGTTATTTTCTGGATTTTACAGAAATGGTTCGGAATAATCTGACAAAAATAAGATTCAATGTTTTTGTGAACAGTGTAACACTGAATATGGACAATTCAAAACAAATTTATCAAATCTTTAATCAGTATAATTATATTTATTTGATTATCAAGCTTGGCCTGATAAGAAAACTCATTTTCTTGTTCTTGACAATCATTGCTGCCCTACAAAATTAGACCCAGAAGCCGTTTAATTTCAGGGAACAGATGGCTTAACAGTAATTCGAATGGCTAAGCCGGCTAGCCATTTTTGATAATGGCTGCTTATGGCTCAAAGATAAATCGGCTTGAAATGGCTTAAAGTGGCTAAGTCACCAAATAAGATACATACAGTGCACCAGTGAGCTGCAAAATTTGGCATCCTTGTGGAGGAGTAACATTTTGTCACTTTACAGACAAGCCATTTGCAGGATCTTTTAAAATGTGAATTTTTTGAGTGGATGATACCCATTCACACAATTCCAGCTGTATATTGAAATATTTGTCATTTGACATGTGCAAAAGTTTTAGCCACCCTTACAATTCTAGTATCACTTTTTCTATAACTTCACATTAAGCCAATGTCAAAGCTCTCAAATATTTTTGATAGTTTTAGTTTAGTTTAATAATTTAAGTCTCACTCTGTAAGCATAAAAAGTACATAATAAAATTTTTTTTTAAACAGACCATTCACGTAATATAAGCATCCCAATCGTTTTGTGTGAATTTTAAATAGGCTAGTCCAAATTTTTCAATTCTCTACCCGAATGCAATGTTGATTTTAAAGGTTGTCAGAATTTCATGGAGTAGCAAGCTGCCCCCTGGTTTTTTTGCCTTTATGTATTCCTGGTGTGTACAAGTATCAAGCTAACTACAGACCTTTGTAAACTGCTGCAATAGAGAGGATACCTCTTGAGACTATATAATGTCCCCCAAATAACTCAAAAGCAATACTGTATATGCCAATAGGCCTAGTTGCTGCAATTAATGTTAACCTTCATGTTTCAAAGATTGTTTTTTTTTTCACAAAGCTCCATCTGAAAAAGCAGGAAGGTGCTTCAGTGATGCTTTGAACAGGCTTTTTTCAGACCAAATTTAATTGTTAAGCCATCATGAACTCAAAGCTCAACTCCATATAAGTAATAGGCCTGCTAGAGCCTATTGGTTTTGCCCAATGCCTGAGACAGTGCAAGCAAACTACAATGCATTGTAGGTGGATGGTGCAAAAGTCAACTTCATCAAGAACGTAAATATGTAACTTTAATTTGGCCTAACATCATCTCATGTTGATCATTTGTATACCATTGGAAGCGTCTTTTCAAGGCAATTCCGTAGATACCAAATATGCCTAGGTAACGTAAAACATAAACGGCTTGCAAAATAAATGACTGCTTTTGGCTTGAAATAGCTCAAAGATTTTTCAATTGGCTCAGCCAAAAGAAGAAAGCGGCTGGCGTGGCGGCTGCTGGCGGCGGCTTCAGGGACTACTTCAGGCTTTTTTCAGACCAAATTTAATTGTTAAGCCATCATGAACTCAAAGCTCAACTCCATATAAGTAATAGGCCTGCTAGAGCCTATTGGTTTTGCCCAATGCCTGAGACAGTGCAAGCAAACTACAATGCATTGTAGGTGAATGGTGCAAAAGTCAACTTCATCAAGAACGTAAATATGTAACTTCAATTTGGCCTAACATCATCTCATGTTGATCATTTGTATACCATTGGAATCGTCTTTTCAAGGCGATTCCGTTGATACCAAACATGCCTAGGTTACATAAAAATAAACGGCTTACAAAATTAATGACTGCTTATGGCTTGAAATAGCTCAAAGATTTTTCAATTGGCTCAGCCAAAAGAAGAAAGTGGCTGGCGTGGCGGCTGCTGGCGGCGGCTTCAGGGACTATACAAAATTTAAGGTAAACTACAGTAACTGCACTTTGGTCGAAATTCAACAATGCCACTGAAGTATCAGCTACTTAAAGATTTATCTTGTGGTACATTTTCAACGTCCCAGCTCTTCTGGGTACTGAAATATCAGGGTGCATAATTACAGTATCTGCAAAATGTGGACAAATACAGGTGTAAAGTACAGTATCTGTAGCATCACCGTATATACTGTAGTTTACGTCTGTATGAAGTAAATTTTGAAGAATATAATGCAATGCCTATAATTCTTCAATTGCAACATCCTGGATCTGTGCAAGCCTATGAAAAAGGTTTGCAGAAGCATTTAACACCTGTGGCTACCTATATAACTGAAGAAAACTGGATATTCACATGTCACGATAGTAAGAAAATACAGATACTGTTGTATAATCTGCATAAGACGGTATAAAAAGCAAGTTATACAGATGTAAACAACAGTATCTACTGACAGTACCCATAATGCACTATAATGAACTTTCAAGGTAATACTTATGCTCTAAAAATGTGTCACATTTGAGTTATTTTTAAGTAATATACTTGCTGGGTCATATGAAAAACTTTAAAGGGCTTTTTCTTGAAAACATGATTTTTGCAGATACTGTAGTTTACCTTTGTAGGACAGAATGTGTTGCTGACAACAGATACTTCTTTTGAGTCGGAAATGGTTAATTTTGTTTTGTCAATTTATCTTGAAAACCTGGATTAACTGAACTGTGTTAAATATTCCTCTTAATTATTTTTTATGACAGTGAGTCACTGCTGCGCTCTTACATTTTGGCTATTTTCTCAGTTTCTACACATTACACAGCATAAATAAACCTACCAGTCTGTTTCATTTGATAACTATTTCATTGTGTTTTGCAATATTTTGGTAAATCAGCAGAATGTTTTAACAATCGATCCAAAGATGAACTAATCACGCAACTAAAGAATGCCCCTCTACCTGGCTATGAAGTCACAAGAAGAAAATGCAGAGCCATTAAAAATGAAACTCCAGTCTGCATGGTTGGCAGAACAAGCTGTACCGGTAGTTCCAATTCTAAGTAGCTTTTTTTTCTCTTCACAGGACCCAGCATTCGACCAGGCAAATTCGGAAACGCCATCTATCTTCCAAATGAGAATACTGTTAGAGACAACTGTATTGATCTGGGAAACCAGAGTGCCACGTGCATGGACAACTTGAAATTGTGCCCAAAAGGACTGACGGTATCCATCTGGTAAGTTATCTTATTCTAGATGCTCTTTAAAACACTGAAAATGAAGTCTTGAAAAACACAGACAAGTGGACCTGCACACGAATAAGGTATAGTCCTATGTGTGATGTATTTAAATATGTCTGGAACAACAACAGGAATTTTAACAGCAAAATGGGAACTGTGCAGTCATCATTTAATTTTTAATCAAAGTCAAGTGAAAGAAAAAACATGCTAAAAATATAAAAAAATTAATGCATTCCACCATGAATCAAAATCATGTCAAAACTCAACAGCTCCTTCCACACGACCCATTTTCTGAAATATACACTGCCGACCAAAAGTTTGGAAACACCATTCAAGTCATAACCATAATATTCATTTGAAATATCTATGAAGTAACACAGCATGAAAATTCTGACAGGTAAATATAAATTCTAAAAGGTCTAAAATTAGTCTGAGTGAGCAGGCTACAACATTTCACTGCAGGTGCTCTATTTCATGTCCTCGCTTAGGGTAAGGTTCTTTGAGTCGGACACTTATATTCTGTACATTTTAAAAAAGTGATATATTGCTTGGCCTATGGGTTATTGATTGTCAACCAGGGCCTCAAATTAAAGGTTTTTACTAAATCTAACAGAAAAGTGACAATTGGGGCAAAAAACTCAAACTCAAACTCAAAACTTTTATTTATAGTCAGTGTTATGTACAGACAACACTAGCGCCAATGCTAATTTTACCGACTTTCTACATTGAAACAGTGTTAAAATTTAACACAAATATAAATGTAAAAATGTTTAAAAATTGACTTAGACATATTAATACTGGATAAAAAGTCTGGAGTAATAAGTAAAAACGATAAGTTTAAATGAAAACATTAGCATTTGCATGATACACAGTTACATTCACTTGGTATCCAGTTTGATATTGTTCTTTGAAAGACTTTCAAGTCCGGAATGTTTTTGATAGAGTCATTCAGCTCATTCCAGAGCTTAGATCCAAGCTGAGAAATAGATTGTAGACCATTTTTAATAGTGCTACAGTGTACCCTTTGAACCTTATTTCTATTTCTTAAATTATAAGTTAAAGTGCGTTCCTGGTACAGATCCCATAAAAATTGGGGCGAGAGTTTATAAACACACTTGTAGACAAGATTTAGAATTGAACGTAAACGGGAAAGTTCAAGGGTTGGGAGTCCTGCTTTCTTCAGAAGGTCTTCATAGGTAGAAGAAAAGTCACCATAAACAAATTTTAAGGCTCGATATTGGATTCGTTCGATCTTTTTTGTGTACTGAGCACCGCAGAAGTGCCATACCAGGCAGCAATACATAAAATGGCTCAGAATAAAACTTCTAAAAATTTGCATTTTAGAAGGTGTATCCAGGTGTTGCGAGAGCCTCTGAAGCACCCTGAGTTGGGCACTAGCTTTTCTACACAACACTCTAAAAACTAAAGTTCTAATAAGATACCAATATTGGTATTTAAGCTTGTCCCGTATTTTGAACACCTTTTGATAATTTAAAAAACCATTAACAATTGATATTTTCAAAAACCAGTCGCATTTGTACAAGAAAAAATCAGTGTTGGTTTTTTGTTTAATTTGCAGGAAGTCAGTAGTGAATATTAATGTTTCAAATTGCAGATTCTGTAATTCCATCATAGAAATCCATTTATACCTACATGCATACAATAGAAAACAATGGGTTTTTTATTCCTTGAAATTTGAAATCTTTGGGATTTATTGTTAATTGAAAATTAAACCATTTCCTGCACTTACGACAACCAGTATATCACTAAAAATATCAAAATTGATTCTGCCATTATGCATCGGTGGGTATTTTATAAGACCATTTAAAAAATTTTGCGGTATGGAAAATCCCAAATTTGATCTATTATGATCCGAATGCTGGTTTACCAGTATTTCAGCATTAGTATCAATAAATCTTTTTTTTCATGTTTCTTTTAAAATATTATGTAGTTAAAAGTATATAAAAACAATAATGATTCCATGGATCTGATTTCAATTTTTATTTTTACATATACACATTCACACACATTCATAATAATTGTAAATATTGATATTACAAGATTAAAATTTATTGAAAAACCAATATTGACACTCAATTATCACACAGTTTGGCCTTTGAAATAAAAAACGTCACAGCAGTCATAATGGTATCAAACACATGAAATGAAAATACCACAGCAGTCATTGGTAATCAAACACATAAAATTAAAACATCACAGCTGTCATTGGTAATCAAAACACAGGAAAGCAGAGATTTACAGAAGTATGATGTTTGTTTGTTGTTTGTTTGTGTTTTATGGCTCTGCAGCACCTTAGTGGGCTATATCGAGGCAGGCGATCCCCGTATGATGATGAGATGAGAAGACTGTGAGTCTGGCGCATACCCTATCAATTCAGGGAAGCCCAGGGTCTTTCAGTTGCCCCAGCATAGAATACAGGATATAACACGCCTCCATTTAATGTCCCATGGGCTCGGACTAAAGTGAGTTCACGGGTGAGATTTGAACCCACGTCCTCAAAGCCAGTTGACAAGCACACTTACCAATTAGGCCACGGGGGAACCTTAACAAAAGTATGAATTGGTTGAAATATAGACACATTACATGTAGAAAACGTTATATTGTTAATCCAAAAGCGGCAAGCCAGGGTGGCAATGCCAATCGAAATGTCAGTATCATTAGTTTGTATCAAAATTCTTCAGTAGCCAATCTTGAGGATGGATGGATGATTGGGGCTTTACGTCCAGTATTAGTGTACTTGGTAGCCTAACTAGGACAGTAGGTGGACAAAGCAATGAGTCCGGCTAGAGCGGGATTCGAACCCCAGACTCAGCGATTGGTAGTCCAGCACGCTATCATGAGTCCAACCCTACCCTCTCTGTAGCGAAGAGGATATTTTTTGTCATTATTAATGCACAGCATTGGGATGGTATGATTGTTGGTTGAAGTTTTCCTTCTCGAATCACTATTTACGCACTTTTAGATCAATTCGGTTGAATGAAAGATAAACGACTGTTCTTGAATCGAACCTTGACTGTGTACATCATTGGGATCCTGAAAGTGGAAAGTGGATAAGCATTGGTATCCAAATATCACTTTTATGCAAAAAAAGAAAATTACTCAGTCAAGGTTGTCATTATATACAAATCTAATACTTTATCTGCAAAAGCTTCAAAGGAACTTTTGGTGTTAAAACTGCACATTTCATTACTGACTAACATTTACAAAAATTTCATTATTTTTTTAGTTTCCCTACAATCTGGCAGAATCTGAATTCTTGTCTTGTCACTGTGTGCTTTACCAATAAAAGATCTCATACTGTTTGCACTCACCTCAATATTGCAAAAAGGAAGTAGATATTTTCCTTTGGTACTCTAGCGGGGCAAGGTAACCATTTCCTGGTGAGATCTGAAATAGCAGGTAGATACATCCATCAGGAGCATAATGCAAAAAAAAATATATCAAATAACTTTATTCAGTTAAATCCATGCCTTGGTTGTGCAACATCCCCTGTTCACTCATTATTTGACTGAAGATTGGTCAAAACAAGCTCATTTTAACACAAGAGAATATCAGAATACTATACAATAAGTATTTGTCAATTGGAAAAGGTAAGGAAGAGCTGTTATTCAACTTACGTACCTTGAGAAGCATTGTCTATATTTTTCCCAACTTGCTTTATGGTGCAAACTTCTTCCAAATGTTTTTTGTATTAAGGGCCTCTGTATGAATATGCCATTCTTCATCTGAAACAGAAAGTAAAAAACTATCTTTTAAAATGTCAACTTACCAGTAAAAGTATTGTATGTAATTTTGCATAATTCACAGGCATACATGTATGTAACACATTTCACCCCAAGAATAGTAAAGCACATAAGAAACACAACACAACTCAACCCAATGTGGGTTAAAAATTTGTGGGCGACTGTACCTTTGTCAGAAAAACATGGATATCAGATATGAAAATAATAACTAGAACCGGTGCGGTGCTAAAATTTTTTTCGATCGGAGCTGAAATAAATTTTGAAAATTGACTTCGTGGGGGTAATGTAAATGGTAAGCATTTATGAAGAAGAAGTGACAAATGAATTTCTGTTATGAGAGAACCTTTGCCATTTGGCCACTGTGTTACATGTAACATATGGAGTATTTTGGCAGTGACAGGAAGTCAAGATGAAGGTTAGTATTAAGAGTATTAGTAGAATTTACTGGATATAGATGTTGTGAAAGGACATGTGCAGTAAAATGAACTTTATTTTCTGTACTCAAGTACGTCCCAGGATTTTTTTTTGGTGAGTACCCATCCCCAAGTGACCCCCTCGGGCCATGTAAAATAAAAAATCTTAAAAGCACCTCCCCTGAGATGACCCCGAGCCTAGCAATATATCTGGCAAAGTGTCCCGTGTCGCCTAGGTGACACACTCAGGCCTTGTAAAATATATCATTTTGTGGTACTCACTCGAGGTGACCCCCAGCGTTGGAATATATAACTGGCAAAAAAAATAATAAAAAATTTTTGTGAGCACCTCCCTACCGAGGTGACCCCCTCGGGCCTTTTAAAATATGTAATTTGATAAGTAGTCCGCGAGATGACCCCAGCCTAGTAATACAACTAGCAAAAAAAAAATTTTTCTTACGACTGCCCCCCCCCTAGTTTACCCTCTCCGGCTTTTTGAAATATAGAATTTTCAATGTACATAAGATGAACCCAGCCTAGCAACATAATTAGCAAAAAAATTTATTTTGCGAGAACCCCCCTCAGGCCCTGCAAAATATAGAATTTTCAACATACCTCCCCCTGAGGTGACCCCCAGCCTAGTAATACAATTGGCAAAAATAAAATTTATTTGCGAGTACCCTCCCCCCAAAGTGACCTTAATGGGCCTTGTAAAATATAGAATTTTCAATTTTTTTTTGCCAGTACCCCCCGACCGAGGTGACACCCTCGGGCCTTGCAAAATATAGAATTTTCAATATACTTCCCCTTGAGGTGACCCCCAGCCTAGCAATATAATTAGCAAAAAATTTTTTTTTTTTTGCGAGTACACCCCTCCCCGAGGTGACCCCCTCTGGCCTTGCAAAATATAAAATTTCTGACCCCCAGCCTAGCAATATAATTAGCAAAGAAAAAAAAAATTTATTTGCGAGTACCCCCCGACGTAACCCCCTTGGGCCTTGTAAAATATAGGATTTCAATGTACCTTCCTGAGGTGACCCCCTAGCAATGTAATTACCTACCTCCCCGAGGTGACCCCCAGAATAGCAATAGAAGAACAATAATGCTGGTGTTCAGAGTACATTCAACCAAAAATACTAAATTTCTGATAGACACTTTTTCACATTATATATTTGGCAGTTGTTTTGTTCATAATTTTGATGGTTCTTCAATTCAACCCTGCAGTTGGTGGCACAATACCCTGGTCTCCCCTACAGCAGAAGACCGGTGAAAATTATGGAACTGGATATTCCATATGCCAAACCACAATTTCATGCTGCATTAAATTATCATGAATCCTTTTAGGTAGTATGCAATATTCATAGTATTGAATGCCTTGGGTCATTGTTATATATCAGAACACTATCCATGTGTTTGATTTATGTATAATGTCATATATATGAACCAGACATTGTGTACACCTTACCCAAATAAACACAGTTGCATTCAGAATGCCTATTTCTTAGGAGTTTAATTAAGGAATTTAAGAAAAAAACTTACCAAGTTCTTCTCAATCTTCTGTAACCTAACATGCATACTCTTCCACTGCAGTGTTGAGACTAATAAACTCTGCCTTAAACCTTCTTAAGTCTTGATTGATAAACAAACAGCTTTTCTTGTCAGGCAACATATTCACAGTTTTGTGTTAGTAGATGAGGTCAACCAGTGAGTGAGCCCTGAGAGATTATTAAAATACCTAATTGGATATTCCAGTAGCCATGACTGATATACAGCATAGTTAGTCCTCTCTCATAAAACTTCTAAATAAAGCAACATGCATGGATTTTAAAAACATGAACCACAACATTAACATTTTAAACATCTCAAATCATTGTTCCACAAGTATATTAAAAATGGATGATAGTAAAGGTGTTTTTTTCAGAAGTTTGGTTTTTATAAATTCCATAATTCCCCATGACCAAAACCAATTTTCATGAAAAATACCACTTTCTCTGAAGAAAACCAAATATAGTTGAAAAATACCAAACTGGTTTTTTATTGTACACACTGGATTTGCACAATACCACTAATATCCAAAATTTTTTAGGGTGTAGGTATAGGAGCTCTCAATTGGCCAATACAGCCAAACAAAAAGTGTCCGAGTCAAGGTTACCTTCTCTAAGTGTCCGACTCAAAGAACATTACCCTACATGAATTTCTGAAGCAGCCCAGCGCATTCCTGCTGAGTTTGTGTGGACCTGACAGGCTGCTGCTCTTGGGCCCTAGATCCCAATTCGATACGAATTTCGATTTGAAATTCCTCAGTCTGTAGCCTCGCTCGCTCATCTGCTTAAATAGCAGACTGTTCTCAGTCAGCTAAAATAGAAGATATGGATGATTTTTTCTTTTGCATAACACTTTTAAGACCAATCAATAATAGGCCAGCTGCAATGGCCAGATACCTCTGAAACACACAATTACGATTTGATTCAGAATTGTTGAGCTTTGGTCATTCCCTGCTCTCATTGCTCCCTATACATGTAATCCTCCTGCCTCGATCAAGCCATTTAAAATGTCTTATCAGCCAGCAACACTCATCCCAGTTCTCTATTGCACATGAAAAAAAAGCCCATTCACCTGCTTGATGGTTTTTAGATATTTTTGTGTGAGCTTTTTGACCAAAATTTACTTGCATTTTGTGCTGGTGTTTTCCAATGGTGCATCTGACATCGATTACTTTCTAACATGCTGTAAGTTGTCCTGTTAAGGGTCCTGCTTCATAAGCTACAGTGAATGGGTCAAAATTTGATAAGTCTGAAATTCTTGTCTCCGGTGTTTAACAATAATTCATGATGGCAGGAAGACCAATAGAGGACCTCTTGTTTTCACTTGTCATAGACAAGGATATTAGCAAAACTTTTAACACAAAAAATATACGGCAGAATATTTTTATCCCATCCAAAAATAGCATTGAAGTGGCCAACCCCCCTGAAAATGGCATGTCTCCACCAACATTTCTTTGAAAGATCGTATCACAATAACTAGTACAAGATCCTGATTCAATTAAACTCTTCCATACATGGAGACTTGACTGTCAGTCTTCTAAAATCTAGTCACCAATAGCTGAAATAATATTCTGTATAAGAGCAGGAGGTTGTTGTGTCGATGTCTCCAATACTGGGTCATTAGCATCGCGCCGGATTTGTTTCTTAATAAAAATTAAAGGGACATACATTCTGTGAGAAAACTTTGTGTCTGATGTTGTCTGAGAACCCAAGAAAATAACTGAACTATCTGTAGCTCTGTATCATTTATGTAAACCAACATATTAGAGTATTTCTGTTGGCATATCAGTTGTCCTATCTCAATTTGTCATTAGCAAACGCCTTGCTTCTCTATTTTGACTACATATTTCTGGACCAAAATCACTGTGAACATGTGTCTAGTGTTCATAAGGTCATTGCATGCGCATATTGCCAGACTGCCAGTTTTCCACTGGTCCCTGCAAAGATTTTTACTGTAATTATCATTAGCATCACGCTGTCATTAGCATCATGTCAAAAATGGCTTATTGCCTTTACCTTACTAAAATTTTGTTGTAGGTGACTGGAGTTGAAACCAGTTGAATATATATTATCAATAAATGTTTCAACAGACTATTACATAACATTTTTGCATTTTCCTTGCACCTGACATGCTTCTTATGAAGTTGACCCTTCTCTGAAACTACTATCCAAATATGGGGTGCCAGTAACATTTTACCATTGTCTAGCATCTGAAATATGGTTTAGTAAAGACACTGGGCACTGGAGGAAGTAATGGAGATCATCTTTATTATTCAGAATCCAAACTATTGATAAAAAGAGTATTTTTGTTTGTTTCTGTAAATTTCTGGTTCAAGGACATGTTCTATCTCTGTGACTATTGGTCATAGAGATCTGAAATATAGCTCAATGTGTGCAGAAAAGCCACTTTCCTATTTGTTGGTAATTCATTATTCAGCCCTAAGTGGTACGGATTTCAAGTTATAGGCATGATGCTAATGACACACATATTTGGTATTTTAATTGATCATATGCAGTTTCTCAAAAATAATAATCATACCAGAATCCGTAATTCAGCCCAGTATTTCGACATTGAAGGCAAAAAATGAATAGGCCAACGACTACGGAAGTACACATTGGCCTACGTAATGCCGACCAAATCTGGTTGGTGGCTTTTTTCTCAGCAAAGATTTATCCACCTGCAGAAAACAGGAAGTAGGTTTTACCGAATGGATCGCTCGAGAATTCATCCACAAATAGTTCTCAAAGTATTCACTGCATCGGGATTGGCAACTGCTTGCTGGATTTAGTACTATGCACCGCTGTAATCAGCATGTAAATCAATTGAATTTGGCACACATTTGACCTTGCTCCACTCGAAAATTTTAAATGTTTGTGTGGATTAGCAAAATCTAGATCTGGCAGTTGTTCGGCCGCCATTATCATCATCATGTCGATGCAATTTGTACACTTTTGAAAATGCCTTGGAAACTGGAGTAAATTGCAATGACAGTATCAGTGAACCATCGGGATTTGTCAGGTAAACTTTCAACATCAGTTCTGTGCTATGTAGACCTTTTGCAAATGTTTTGATAATTTGAGACACCCAGTTGATTCAACTCACGTGTCTGTGGATTCAAAATGGCGCCGTCAAACACATTTTTCACTGCAGAACAGATTTTATTCTCTTGTCAGTGCAACCACTCATGCAGTTTGCCAGCGAATCTCTACATCTGAGGCCTCTAGGGGGATCTGTTGTGTGTGGAGGCCCTGTCGAGGTTTTTAAGAATTATAACCTAAAATAGAAAGACGGGACATAGGCATGGGAATAAACTCAATGAATGGTCTATTTATTAATGCTAGAGGTCTATTGGCCTATGCAAGCATGGTGACCGCCATATGATGGATGAGTGATGGTTAGGCTGTGAATCTGCTACATAACCTATTAGTTAATGAATAAGTAAGTAAGTAAGTAAAATTTTATTTAAAGTCGGAGGTGATAATATAAAACAACAACATAAGCCACCAGAGCTTTTAGCCGACAATGATAAAACAATTGAATGATGATTATGTATAGATGAAAGATGACATTTTGCGTATCACATTTGATTGTAAACTTACAGGTTATCTTTCAGGCATATAATACAGGATCCACATTGGCATTCCATAAGGTTTAAATTCTTACGAACAATTTGCTTGAATAATTTCAAAGATTTACAATGTTTCACATGACAAGGGATATCATTCCATAAAACAACACCCTGATAAGCTATTGATCTGAGTCCATATGTAATGGAATTGAACTTTGGTAGCACTAATTTAAAATCATCACGAAAGGAATATGGGGCACTTTGTCTTTCATAAAAATCGGGCTGTACAGGCAAAGCTAGGTTATTAAGAATTTTATACACATGTTCAACTAGATAAAATTTCCTGTAAACATGGAGCATCTGCTTCTTGGTGGTTTTTAGAAGTTCACTGTAGTTTGACACGTAGTCGTTTCAGACAAGTCGAGTGCTCTTTTATTCAGTTTTTCAATTTTCTTATCGTTTCTCATTGCAAAGGCATCATATACTACAGAACAGTAAACAAAATTAGACATAATGAAAGAGTCATAAATGTTTAACTTATATTGATAGTTTAAATTTTTGTTTAAGCGAAATAGGACGTTTATTTGTCTGGCTGCTTTTTTACATATTGTTGATACGTGTTGGTTAAACGTAAGTTTGTTATCAAGTTGGACACCTAAAAGCTTAACTACCTTTTCAGATTCAACTGTGTTACCATCGATATTGTATTCTATTGAAAGGTCCTCTTTACTGAAGCAAATTGCTTGAAATTTAGAGGGATTAGCTTTCATGAAGTTATCAGTGAACCATGTAGTAGCTGCATGTGAGGCAGATTCAAGTGTGTTTTTTATGATGATGGGATTAGCATGTGAGAAAGAAAGAGTGTTGTCATCTGCGTAGTTATAAACATTACATAGACTTTGAAGTTTTAAAATTAAATCATTGATAAATATGTTGAACAGGAGTGGGCCAGTTACTGAGCCCTGTTGGACACCTGTTTTTAGGGAGAGCCAGTCGCTCTTAGTTGTTCCTATTTTAACACTTTGTTTTCTGTCGGTCAGGAAACTGTGAATGTAGGAGCAAGATTTTTCAGAGAAACCATACGCATGTAATTTTGCTATAAGTAAACCATGTGGTAAGCAATCAAAGGCTTTAGATAAATCTATTAAAATGCAACCAACATGCTCATTATTGTCTAGAGCCTTGCGCCAATCTTCAACACATTTCATTAAAACATTATTACAACTATGATTTTTACGGTACGCTGCTAAGTTTGTGCTGAGAAATTTATCAATGTGTTCAAGTATTAGTTCACAAATTAAAGTTTCAAAAATTTTTGAGGTTGACGTCAAAATGCTTAGTGGTCTGTAATTAGCTTTGTCTAATTGATCTGATTTCTTAAAGAGGGGAGACACTTCAGCTCTCTTGGTGTATTCGGGGTATTGTATTTTTGCGATGCTATTGTTTATAATGGGTGTCATTGATACACAAAGTTGTTCAGCTCCCAGTTTCAGAAACTTAGGAGATATGTTGTCAAATCCACTAGCCTTTTTAGATTGAAGATTATTAAGTTTTTTAAGAACCTGATTCGAGCTTACGGTTGTAAAATCAAAAGATTGGATTATATTATTATCTTCCGAACTGTTGCTAACATGCTCGTTAATTGACTTTATGCTTGGATGGTCTTTATAATATTCAATTAGATTCTGCACATTCATCCTGCTTATGTGTTCCGGTTCACATGCATCTTGGGTAACATTAATAAAATGTTTGTTAAAATTGTTTGCGACATCCTGCGTGTTGCTTATGAGTGTACCCTCATCATATAGTACTATGTTTTGATCACTGGATTTAGATTTGTCAGTAATGAAGGGTTTAACTACATTCCAAAAATGTTTTCCTTCTCTGGGGTCTGTAAAGTTACATTTATCATCAAAATATTTTTTGAGTGAAGATTTCTTAATTTTGTTGACCAAGTTTCTTTGGTTTTTGAATTTTAGCCACGACTGTTGAGTTTTCATTTTGAGATATTTACGATAGAAAGCAGCTTTAACATTGATTGCCTTTCTGAGCATATCATTCATATATGGGAGTTGATAACCTTTAATTTGTCTTTGCTTTTGGGGCGCATTTTGGTTGACGACATCTAAAAGAAGTTTGTTATGAAACCATAATTGATCGTGAATGAAGGAAGGAAGGAATGAAGGAATTGAGGAATGAAGGAATTAAGGAATTATGGAATTAAGGAATGCATGAATATGAATGTAGGAATTAGGTCTATGAATGTAGCAGATATATGAATGCAGGAATATGAATGCAGGTTTTTATAACCTAAAATAAAGAGGGGGGGGGACACAGGCATGGGAATGAACTCAATGAAGGAAGGAATGAAGGAAGTGAAGGAAGGAATTAAGGAATGCATGAATATGAATGTAGGAATATGAATGCAGGAATGTAAGAATATGAATGCAGGAATATGAATGTAGGTTTTTAAGAATTGCGACCTAAAATAAAGAGACAGGACTGAGGCATGGGAATGAACTCAGTGAAGGAAGGAATGAAGGAAGGATGAAGGAAGGAATGCAGGAATACATTTGTATGAATGCCAGAATATGAATGCAGGAATGTCAATGTAGGAATATGTAGGCCTATGCAGGAATATGAATGCAGGAATATGAATGCAGGAATATAATGCAGGAATATGAATGCAGGAATATGAATGCAGGAATATGAATGCAGGAATATGAATGTGGGAATATGAATGTGGGAATATGAATGTGTGAATAAATGCGGGAAAAATTTGAAAGGATGGAAGAAAGTTCTGAATGAAGGTACAGGTCTAAAATATTTACTCGGGTGCTCTTCCTTAAACTTACTTTGGTTGATATTGTTTATATAGAAGTTTTATCAGAATGCATTGTACATGTGTGAATGGCAAAAAAAAAATTGTCAACAACTTGGAGGTTGTCCTGTTTGTTTTATCCCATCCAGACTTTGCATATACAGTCTCAGAATAATTTTAACTAGCCAGCATCAACTTTTGGTGGCCTGAAATGCTAAAAAAAAATTCAATTACGAAATCATGGACTTGACCTTCTTCTTCTCCTTCCTGCTGGAAGATCCTGCCCATTGCTGGAACCTCCCTAAATTGAGCGAATCGTTTCGATGTCTGATGTTTACCATGCTGTTTAAAAGTCCTGATTGAAAGTAGTTGGCCCTTCAAACTTTTCAAAGCCTTTAACGAAATTATTGGGCCTTTGAAACTCTAATAAACAGATAAATCGACTGAAAAATTAATAGCTGCATTTATTTATCTACCTGTAGGCCTATAAATGTGTAGTCTCTCAGGGAGTGATAAATAAATAGGCAGATAGATGCATAATTACATATAAATAGATAGATCGATAGACAGATAGATGTCCATAGATAGGTAGATAGACAGGGTGGCATTTCCACTCCATCAGTTAGAAAAAGTACAGGCTCTGCTTAAAGTGCTTGCAAATTATTCTTTAATAGTGGATTGCTAGCTCTTGGCCAAAAGTTTGCTGGCTCTGGCCCAAAAGTGTTTTTAAACTTGAGACAGATTTTTCATTAAATTTTTTTGTTCGTGAAAGAAAATAGGCTATATATCACTATAAAACTCTGTTAAAATATGGTATTTTCATAATTTCAAAAAAACAAGAACAACAACATAATATTATGGGTTACTGTAAACTTTCTAAAAACGATCTCTTTTTATTATCCATTTAGCACTGCAGCTGTCCTGTAGCTCGTCTTTCTTTTTGACCTACGCCCAATCCTTTTTAGAAAGGAATACTTGTTTTAAAATTCAGCACTCGGGGCAGGTTGTCACATTTTTGGGGCAGGTTGTCACACTTTCGGGGCAGGTTGTCACAAATCTGGTTAAGAGCTTGGATGCAGGAAGTGAGACTCTGTAAGCTAAGTCCTGACTAAGACAAGTTATTTTGGACATGTGAGGAATCCTCTACTTGCCCAGTGCAGACCCTAACAATCATGTGACTCTGTAGAAGGGTGCTACACATTTTGACTTATCAAGGCAACAGAAATGCATTTTGATAAGGAAGAGGGTGATTGCAGACTGCAGAATTTTTCTGCAAATTCCTTTTGAAAATTTGAAATAGATCTATTTAGACGCTATGCCTTTTCTGCTTACATCATCAATCATCAGTAGAATGTACTAAGGGGATGACAATTTAATATCCACAAGAGCGTGACAACCTGCCCCGAAAGCGTGACAACCTGCCCCGAAAGTGTGACAACCTGCCCCAAAAGTGTGACAACCTGCCCAAAAAGTGTGACAACCTGGCCCAAAAGTGTGACAATTGCCTCGAAAGTGTGACAACCTGCCCTGTAATTTTTATGACAACCTGCCCCGAGTGCTTCCCACATCAACAGTGGCTGGTTACTACCATTTTGTTTACACTTCTTCAGTTTTTTTACATTTTGATGACATGAACAGATAAAAACAAAACAAAACTTTTCAATCTGTTCAATAATATCACTTGTGTACGAAGAATAAAATGACATTCAATTTGAAGGTGAAATTTTACTTTTGGCAGTAAAAAAATTGAAATGCTCACTGTGCTTTGCAGAAATCTTTCTTGGTGTTAGAATTTTGTGAAGAGACCCCTAATTTTTAAAATAAACAATGACTGGTCAGACAATACTGCCCCCTAGTTTTTCACAGTAAAAAGTGTGACAACCTGCCCCTGTGACAACCAGCCCCGGTCTCCCCTACTCGGGTCAATACAAAACAAACCATGTAATAATATATAATTATTCCATGACAAGCCATATACATATATTTGTTTAAAAAAAAAAGATTAATTTAAATTTTACCTGTGCATTTTGACAAAAATACTTCTTTTCTGAACATTGACACAATCTTTAGGGCTCCGTTGGCAAAGGCTTGTGAGGGAAATATGAGTTATTGTCCCTCCAGAGTTGTCATTAACACAAGAGGGCGCTGTAGGCAACGTCTTTTGGGGGGGAAATATGAGTTACTGTCCCTCAACAGTTAGTTATTTCCCTGGGCAGGTTTGGTGCTATTGGGGACAATTATACATGGGCGGTCATGGAATAAATATATCTGTTACAATTGCTTGAGTTTCAGAAGCAAAATATACTCTTTTTTAACTGATTTTGCCGTAAAATAGTAATATCCCACAATGGGCAGTGTAGTTCTGGCAAAGAACCATGTGATTCACACCATGTGGTCCATTGTTGTGAACCACATGAAAGAAGTCCTGACGTTACTATGTAAACAATAGACATAAAGTGATGACGTCACAATGTTTTGAGGCTCTGATTGGTCCGTGTGGTTGCTAGGGATATTTTTGGCGCCGTTCAAAGAGAATAGTGCCATATGAAATGAAATCACTCTATTTTTTTTACTGGAGGTTTATTTTTATTGTGGGATATAAATAAAACTTGATGGGAGTGTCGTTCACAGCAATGAACCACACTAATGTCAGGTCTGCTGCAGAATAAAGACTCGTCCTTGGGACTCGTGTTGTATTCTTCCGCAACCTGACATTCATGAGGTTCATTGCTGTGAACCACACTCCCATCAAGTTTTATTATCTTACAATGAAATTCTATGATGTCATCGCAACCATTTTGTGAATTTGCAAAGTTTGTATTAATTAGGCCTATATTGTAGGCCTATTCCCAACTGACCTCTATCCCTATTCCTTTCAGCAAACAAATGGAAAAAAAGTAATTGAAAGGGATGTAAACTAAATTACTCTTGGAAGAATTCTTAATTTGAACATCTTGAAAGGAAATAAAATGGAAATAAAGGTGGACAGAATTAGCACCTCAGCTTTTGGCTTGCTTGATTGAGTGTTGGTAAATTCGTTCATCTGGATAAAATGAACTTTTAAAGTACTTTTATGACTTTAGATACTAATAAATGGCACACAACTGATTACAGAAGTAAGATAGGAACAGTTATGCCACTTTGAAAGGGTTAAAGTTAAGGTTCTTTAATTGTAATTGAGATGGTGAAATGGAATTACCCTCAGTTTAAAACTTAACCTCTATTATTTAATTCTTCTACTTTAAGTGTAAGCAATGAATCATTATTCTAAAATCTACAGGAACACCTGTGTGGGTCAAAATTTGGTAAGTCTGAAACTCTTGTCTCCAGTGTTTAGCAATAATTCATGATGGCGGGAAGGCACATGGAGGACCTCTTGTTGTCATTTGTCATAGACAGGGATATTAGCAAAACTTATAACACAAAAAATAGGTGGCAGGTTATTTTTATCCCATCCAAAAATAGCATTGAAGTCACCAACCCCCCTGAAAATGGCCTGTCTCCACCAACATTTTCTTTGAAAGATCGCATCACAAAAACTAGTGCAGGATCCTGATTCAATTAAACTCTTCATTTCATGGAGACTTGACTGTCAGTCTTCTAAAATCTAGTTACCAATAGCTAAAATAATATTCTGTATAGAGTAGGTCGGGGCAAGAAGCCCGGGTTAGGTGAGAGGCCCCCCCAGGCTTATATTCAAACTTATGGCTAGTTCTCACGGAGACGTAACAGAGGGTTTAAGTGACGGCGTTTCTTATATTTCCAGGAAAGGGCAAAGATTTGAGCATGTTCGCCGTCAATTTAGGCTTTACGGCGCAACAGGAACAGCATGCGTCGCTTTAAGAGGTCTTTCTACGCAATTCCTAGAAATTTGACGATGCAGGAAAAAAAGATTCAACCGGTTGAATCTTTGCGAGGAAAGAAGTGGTGAAGCAAGAAGAAGCGTAAAAAGAAATCAGTGCGCGCCGCAGATTTTTAAAGTTGCGACGCACAAAGAAGAGCTTCGACGCAGAAACAGCAGTGTAGCAGAAAGCTCTTGCTTCATGTCACATGTTTCAGACACGCGTCGCAGAAAGACACATGTTCGACGCACGTGAGAGGGTGCGCGCCGCGTCTTTTGGACCCCCAATGCAGCAGACAGAGTGGCGCCTGAGTGCATGCGTTGTTCTATTTTTAGCATCAACCCTTTGTCTGCGTGTCACCCTCTTTTTGCGCAGCGGCTGGGGCAGCAGCAGCGAAGCAGGGGGGGCGAAGGAGGGGGAAAGAGGCGGTCCGCACCCTGCATATATATAGAGGAGGCCAGTTTAGAGCACCATACCCACTCAGACCTTCGACCAGAACACACCTAGAATCCACGACACTATTATCAACTGCTACATTTGCTGCTACTTTTGTTGCTACAATTGTACTTCAAATTGCTGCTACAACATGGGACCAAAGAGGAGAAAGGGCACCGTCGTCACCAGGGCACCAACCAAGCTCAGCACCAGGTCAACACTCCACACTCCTGGGAGCACTCCAGTGACAACTCCAGCTACAACTCCAGCTGCAACTCCTCTCCATGAACCTTCAGATGCTGCAGTGACTGCCTTCTTCACTACAGCCATGGCAGACCTCTCTCTACCTGGGCTCTACACCTCCACTACAGCTGGCAGCCAGACGAAGACCACCACTTCAACCACCAAAGCCACTGTCGTCAGCGAGACCATCTTCGAGGGCCGGCCAGAAGACAGCACAGACGAAGATTCTTCAGTTGAACTCTTTGAAACTGATGAAGGAGACAAGCCTGCTGACAAGCCTGCCAAGCCTGCTGCCAAGCCTGCTGACAAGCCTGCCAAGCCTGCTGCCAAGCCTGCTGCCAAGCCTGCTGCCAAGCCTGCTGACAAGCCTGCTGCCAAGTCTTCCACGGGTCTTCCAGAGCCTACTGCCAAGTCTACTCCAAAGAAGCAGACTCCAAAGAAGCAGACTCCAAAGAAGCAGACTCCGAAGAAGCAGACTCCCAAGAAAACAGCAGAGAGCCAGCCTGTTCTTGCTCTAGACAGAGTGGCCATCCATGAGGACACCTTCGAGGAGGAAGAAGACTCTGCTGATGACACCCCTGCAGCTGCTGAAGCCAAGTCCAAGGGCAAGAAGGGCAAAGGGAAGGCCCCCAAGCCAAACATCCGCAACAACATGGGCATCACAGCTGAACAAGAAGATGACCTCATCAACTGGTACAAGGAGCATCCTGTGCTGTACATGAAGGGGACCAGAGGCTACAAGGGGAACGAGAAGCTGCTGCTGGACTCAGAAAAAGCAAAGGAGCTGGGCCCCAAGTACACCTCCCAGGACATCTTCAACTGGAGGAAGACAGTGCGCACTCACTTCTCCAGACTCGTCAGGCCTGAAGCTTCAGGAGCCGCCAGGAAGGAGAAGCTCACAGAGAGGGACGAGTACATCCTGAACAACTGTCGGTTCCTGAAGGACTCCATCGTCCACAAGCCAGGGAAGGAGCTGTCCGCCATCTCGCAACTGTCTGCCAACCGGCCAGCCTCAGACTCCGATGATGAAAGCTACAACCCTGAGGATTCCCTGCCAGCTTCCTATGACATGCCGGACCTGCCACCTGAACAGCCAGCACAGGACAGCCAGCAGTCCCAAGTCTTCCCTGGAGCACCAAAGCCTGGAGCCGCTGCCAAGGGAACCAAGAGGAAGGCCCCAGGAGATGAAGCCATGCACTCCGCCATGCACGTCATCGCAGGCAGCATGCAAGCCATGTCCTCCGCCAAGAAAATCCTGAAAGGCTCTGGCTGCAAGATGTGCCCCGACCACCAGGAGTTGACACCCGACCAGGAGTACTGGAGGATGAAGTGCCAGGACCTGTACCACGTGGGAGTGCACGCCAGCCCTGAAATCAGGAGGGCGATGGTCAGGACCATTGCAGAGGCCGCCCTCTACTGGGATGATGAGGCCAGCCGCCAGTCAAGACAGCATCAGGAGCACACCTTCCAGCCTCCTCATCCTCCTCAGCGCCTGCAGATGCCACCTCCTCCTCATCCTCCTCCTTCTTCGACGTATGTGCCATCACACCACCAGCACCATCCCCAGGCTTCCAGCAGCCATCACTACCAGCAGCACCAGCCCAGGGAAGGAGGATCCTCCAGGCAGACTCCCAGCTACACCCCGATGCAGCCCAGCCACTCCACCATGACACTGATGATGGATGCACAGGACAGCCCCGAGAAATACGGCTACCCCCCTGGACCCAGCTTTGGTCAACCGGCCGCCCATCACCAGCACCAGCCTTCCCCTTCGCCCAGTTGGACTTCAGGTCTCCTTTCTCCACGAAAGTAGAAGACCAAAAAACAAAAAACCTTGGCCCTTTTAAGGGCCACCAAATCCTCCCAAAAGGGCAGGCCACGTACACATCTTATGTTGACAAAAAAAAAGAGCTTGTGTTGACCGAAAAGAGCCAAAAAAGAGCAAAAAAAACGTTGACAATCCCCAAAAAAAAAGTCCCCCAAAAAAAAAGTCCCCCAAAACAAAAGTCCGGTCCTGGCCTTCATTAAAAGTAATCACCTTCATAAAAGCAAGGTGCTAGTTCCCCCTTTCTTTGCCCCAAAACATACCAAGTGCAGCACTAGTACAAGTGCTGCATTCTTTGGTATAAACATATTTTTATTGCACTAGTACAAGTGCATGAATTTCTTAATTAAAATGTAATGCACTAGTACAAGTGCTTTGCTTTTAAAAATTGTGTTGGTTGGTTGCACTAGTACAAGTGCATCACTTTGTAATTTCACTTGTCTAGCTCAAGTGGCAGGTAGATAGCTAGATAGCTAGCTAGATAGATAGAAAGATAGATAGCTAGATAGATAGCTAGATAGATAGATAGATAGATAGCTTGATAGATGGAACACAATGCTCGTTACATATATACACTGCAGCAAAAGAAAAGCAGTTGTCGTCACTTTGCAGGGATTGCACTTGGATAGATAGATAGATAGCTTGATAGATAGCTAGATAGATAGCTAGATAGATAGATAGATAGATAGCTTGATAGATGGAACACAATGCTCGTTACATATATACACTGCAGCAAAAGAAAAGCAGTTGTCGTCACTTTGCAGGGATTGGACTTGGATAGATAGATAGATAGATAGATAGATAGATAGATAGATAGATAGATAGATAGATAGATGGATGGAGGGATTGATTGATTGATTGATTTTTGGGCTTGTTTTGTCAACATAGGATGTGTACATGGCCAGCTCAATTGGGAGGATTTGGTGGCCCTTAAAAGGACCTGGGGTTTGTTGTTTTGAATGCATCTTCTTCAGATTTTCTCCAACTGCCAAGGGACACTTCCTGCCGGACTGTTGACCCAGTCACGTAGGTAGTCTCGAGCAGCCTTGGCATCTCTGGAGGCATTTCCGTGTCGAAGTGGTTCTCCTAGGTCATGCAATTGACGGTCTCCCCTCCAAACTCCTTCAGTGACGTCATGTGTCTGTGGATCTTCTCTGTCCATCACTTCATTGTCACGGGCATGGTGGACGCCTACTCTGTCTCGCAGAATGTTGTGTAGAACACAAGCAGCCATTGTGATGTATGTCACTCTTGTAGGTCGTTGGGGCATGGTGGTCAGGAAGCATCTGAACCTGTTTGACAGCAGACCGAAGGCATTCTCCACCACTCTCCTGGCTCTTGAAATCCTGTAATTGTAGACTCTGGAAGCAATGTCAAGGTTCCTTCTTGGCACTGGTTTGAGCAGCCATGTCTTCAGGGGAAATGCCTCGTCACCCACGATGTAATATGGGAAAGGATTGTCTTCTGTGCCAGGTAGAGGTTCTGGAGGTGGTAGGCCTAGATCTTCCTCGTCCAGGAGTTGTCGAAGTACTGTGTCCCTGAAGACGCCGCCATCAGATGCACTTCCTTGACAGCCAGCCTGCACATAGATGAACTTGTAGTTGGCATCAACGAGGGCCATCAGGACAATGGAGTGAAATCCCTTGTAGTTGTAGAACAAGGAGCCTGCAGCCTTGGGACATCGGATTGCGACGTGCTTGCCATCCAGAGCTCCAATGCAGTTGGGCAAGTTCCATTTCGTCTCAAAAGCCTTGGCTATCTCCTTCCATCTTTCAGGCTGTGTGGGTAGTGCCAGCTGTCTTTCGAAGGCATGAACGATGGCAAGGCAGACCTCAGGGATGAAGTTGCAGATGGTGTTGGGTGCCACACGGAAAGCATAAGCTAGGGACTTGTAGCTGTTTCCTGTTGCCATGTACCGCAGGGTGATAGCCAACTTCAGACCAGGTTCCAAAGCCCTCCTCATGTTGGTGTCTTGCTTAGCGATGAGTGGTCCAACAGCTTCCAGGATTTCAGCAAAGATGGCAGGGGGCATTCTAGTGTAGTTGTAGTAGCCGGACACGTCACGCACTTGCAGTTCAGGCAGCAGTTGATGGAAGTGACCATGTTGTTCCCTCTGCAGCAACCAGTTGCGAATCCACCACCTTTTCTGTCTCCTGGCCCTCCTCCTCCTCTGTCTCAAATAGACAGCTCCGATAGCAACAGCAGCAGCACCAGCCACAACAATAATTTCTTCTTCATTCATCATGCATATGTTCAGTAGGCAGTCGTTGTGTTCTCATTGAAGGGCAATCAGCTAATGAAGCAAGGAGGTCCTCTGTGTCCCTTTTTATAATGACCAAAAGTGACTCCTGCAGCAGCCAAACACACTTTGCCGCAGCGCTGCAACAACAGACGTTCGTCGATGCTTAAGAGACCTTCGTCGCTGCTTAAGGCAAGGACGACGAAGAAGGTCAGCATCGACGCGCCTGTAATGTCCTCGGCGCTTTATGAATGCATGTGCGACGATGAACCATCAAGTTACGCAGTAACAAGTCCCTAAATGCGGCGTTGCATCCTTACAGTGTTCGGCGAGGCTGTCATTTTCAGCGACGCATCTTACCTCGGGTGTACGCCGAAGGTTTCCTGATGCGTCGCAGGTCGCCAATTTCAGACGTAGCTGCCTCACAACCATCAGCGGCGTAAGAGGAAACAACATTGGGCGAAGTAAAAGCAGCCTCGCCGAATTCCAAAACAAAGTGCGACGCGTCTGTTTGGAACTGCGCTGAGGAAAGAGAGGCGTAACGCGGCGAAGAAAGCTTAAGAAGCGCCGCGGACACCTCAAGACTCACCGCGGCTACTAACTTTAAGCGTCGCACATGACACTAATTGATTACGTAATGTGCCAAAACCAACGTTCTACGCCACAACCTTCCAAGAAATGACTTCTCTTGATGCGTCGCTCTCAAATCGCCGTCGTGAGAACTAGCCATTACATTTTTGGTGCGTTTACCTATTGATAGGATTGAAGCAAGAGGCGTTTTAGGTGACGTCACAAATTTTCAGGGCAAACAGCACCAAACCATAGTAGAAATTAAAGAAGCAAAATAATGTGCATGGTTTTTATAACTTTGACAAATTCTTTGAAAGGGGTTGTCAGAAATAACTTTTGTAATTTTTACAAGTATAATGGATATCTGCATTGCTTCACTTTATGACTATCACATAAATATGATATGGATAATGTTTTTTAAATTTTAGTTCAAAATATAGAGGTCAAATTGAAATATGTGGGTTTGGGGCGATAGGCCCCACATGATATGGGGCATGAGGCCCCCTTCACTGGGGGTTCAAAGCTGCTTCAGGAACCATTATTAATGTACACTTTACCTTAAATCTTGATAGAATAGCTAATTAAAATAGAAAAAAATTTGGCCCGAAATTGAAACAGGGCAAAAAATATTAAAAAATAAAAGTATGAACAGAAAAATTCTGAAATTCAGAAAAAGTGGATAGAATGCCTTAAAAAGGATAGAAGAACTCTTAGAAATAACTTTTAGGCTGAATGCGCTCGTAAAAAAAATTGCCATAGGATTATAATAGGGGGGCTTCTTGCCCGATGGGTGGGGTAAGAAGGCAATTTTAATTTTTTTACAAAAATGGCCGTAACTCCTTTATTAGAATTGGTAGACATTTGTTTCACTAGTTATTAGTAGAGTCAAGTGATCCCTTCCTGACAGCATAAGCATTCAAATAATCGCCCATAAAAAGTAGGTCAAATCGCACGTCGAAGTTAAGGGGGGCCGCATGCCCCGACCTACTCTAAGAGCAGTAGGCTGTTGTGTGAATGTCTCCAATATTGAGTCATTAGCATCACATCCGATTTGTTTCTTAACAAAAATTAAAGGGACACACATTCTGTGAGAAAGCATTGTGTCTTATGTTGTCTGAGAACCCAAGAAAATAAAAGAACTATCTGTAGCTCTGTATCATTTATGTAACCAAAATATTAGAGTATTTCTGTGACCATGTTAGTTGTCTTATCTCAATTTGTCATTAGCAAACACCTTGCTACTCCATTTTGACGGCATATTTCTAGACCAAAATCACTGTGAACATGTTTCTGGTGTTCATAAGGTCATTTCATGCACATATTGCCAGACTGCCAGTTTTGCACTGGTCCCTACAAAGATTTTTACCTTAATTATCACTAGCATCACGCTGTCATTAGCATCATGTCAAAAATGGCTTATTGCCTTTATCTCACAAAAGTTTGTTGCGGGTGACTGGAGTTATGAATATATATTATCAATAAATGTTTCAACAGGATATTACATAAAATGTGTGCATATTCCCTGGATCTTGTATGCGTAGTATGAAGTTTGATGCTTCTCTGAAACTACTAAAGTCAAGACATTTTATTTTGGCAGTAAGTTTTTAGCCAATAAAACAATCCATGATTATGTCTGAGGTTTAATTTTTGGTTTATTAGGGTGAGTAAACCATGACCAAGCATGATTTGGACTAAATTTATGTCCTCTGATCCCCCAGCTCCATCATGCAGGCACTTACAATGCTAAATTGCTGCTGCTCTTCAGCACATTTAGAGCTATTTTTAGCCTTCTGTTGTGACGTCATCAGCATTGTTGGCTCTATGACATCACTGGCACAATGGTGACATCACAACAGCAGCAATAGAAAAAAATGGCTTCTTGAGCTGTGTTGACAGCAATGTTATTCCAATAGGATTACCTCAAAACTAGGGCTACAACATGTCAATACTTCCAAATGTTTATGAAACTGTATGGTCAAGGTGTCAGGAACAGGGAGAGACAAATATTGTTGTCAAGCGTAAGGTATGTTTTTAATTATCAGCCAAGAACTTACTGCCACAAAGAAATAACTTGACTATAATCAAATATGGGGTGCCAGTAACATTTTACCATTGTCTTGCATCTGAAATATGGTTTAGCAAAGATTTTGGGCGCTGGAGGGAGTAGTGGAGATCATATTTATTATTGTGAATCCAAACTATTGATGAAAAGAGTATTTTTGTTTGTGTTTGTAAATTTCTGGTTCAAGGATATGTTCTATCTCAATAACTATTGGTCATAGAGACCTGAAATATAGCTCAATGTGTGCAGAATAGCCACTTTCCCATACGTTGGTAATACATTCTTCAGCTCTAAGTGGTACGGATTTCAAGTTATAGGCATGATGCTAATGACACATATTTGGTATTTTAATTGATCAAAATGCAGTTTCTTAAGAATAATTGGCACTAGGGACCTTGAACTTGCCTAATCATTGGCAATAGGTTGTTTAGCCCAAGTGGTCTGGATCTTTTAGTCAAAGTGTGATTTCAATGATGTCAAAAAACATTACAGCTGTGTTTATCACCTCAGTACAAATCAGCAGTCCATTGGGGACCCTTGGACATGAAAGTGCAGTGATAGCTGATTGTTTGACCTACCCAACACAAACTTAAAAAGGCATTTCTGGAGCGAAAAATTTTCAAATTTTTTTCAGCTGAAATTTCAAGGTTTTCAAATTTTTACCCGTGTGCGACTTAATCAATTGCAAAACTTGAAAAAATAACAAGATAAGACAGGTGTGTTTTGCATTATGCCCCATGGACGGATTTAGCAAACTGCTGTATGGATTTATAAGCAAGCTGTATAGATTTAGGGGCCTTAACCTTCAATTGTTGTTGCAATGGTTACAGCAGAAGTTATTTATAATTGACATTTTTGGCTGTTGATGAAAGTACAGAATATGCCCCCTCCAATGGACTAATTTTCATTTTTGTATCTATAACTGTTTTTTCTGGAAATACAGTATTAGCTGAAAGTGGACAGATTTACCTCCTTGACTCTAATGGCATCAAAATTGTGTTTTCTATCTGAATGTCTTTTTAAAATTTGTAGAATATGCCAGATGTTTTCACAATCTCAAATGTTTTTCATCAGGTTTCAAATGGATCTCGATAATAACTGGAACCCCGATTTAATACTTAGCAACGACTGGGGACTCTGGTTGATGAAGCACGAGGATCCCGTCCGTTTGGAGTTACGTGCACGGTTCCTCTCCGAAAATGACAGATCCAGATAAGTATTTTTTAATGTAATTCTTCATTAAATTATCATGAATGATAGATCAGGGTTTCACAAAAATTTTTTTAAATTTCATACTGTGTTGTATGTTGTGATCATGGTGCATACATGTAGCATGTGGAGTTTCTTTGAAGTTTTCTTACTGAATCATTTAATTGCATCATAAATGACCCCGGATTTATTTCGGGTATACAAAAAAAAACAACACTATTGCTTGCTTTGAACTTTATGACAAATCACCATTGTAAAAATTTCTTAACTTATGACAATATATTTATAACAATTGATATTGTGACGTACGTGTTAGTCGTGCCAGTGGTGAGAGGCAAAAAGTAAATAAAATAACTAAATAACTGAGGTCATCAAAGGAACTCTTTGAACAATTAGTTAGTCTCATTTATAATTATTAATAATGATCACAAGTTTACATCATATTACCAAAAAATTGGCAATACTTAGAAAAAGTTCTTATGGATCAGGGTAACCTAAAACATAGTGTCTTAGACAAGTTATGCTTTTTAAAAAAATGAACAGTCTCTGGTTTTAAACATGAGCAAGTATTGATTTTTTTAATAAAACCTGATGGATGGATGGATGATTGGGGCTTTACGTCCTGTATTTATGCACTTACTCGGCAAATTACGACAGGAGGAGGACACGGCGATGAGGTAAAGGATGATTGAAAACGCCGTCCAACATAGACCCATGTGATCCAGCAAGAGCTTGATTCGAATCCTAGACCCGCTTGACCAACTCTCCCCCCTTTGAATAATACCTAATTCACTCATTAATTGTATGCGGCGATATTGCTTACATCGTGTCTGCATATTAGTGTCAGTCCAGTTATCTCAGTCAGTAGAGCATTCGCCTCACACGCGAGGGACTCGGGTTCAATCCCCAGGCTGGCCATCATGTCATTCAACGGCATTGTCGTTCCCATAAGACATTAATTGGAGGTGCCTCGGGCCCAGCTGTAAATAAGTCTCTGACTTAGTCTGGTTACCCACGTTAAATAACGTCTACCTTAACCTTAAGTGCATTTAGATGGGTTCTGCTTTAAAAGATGAACACAGTGTCTTGTTTTAAATATCAGCAAGCATTGAATCTTTGAAGAGTGCCTTATTCACTCGTTAATCATATGCTGTGTTATTAACTTATTGTTTACACCATATTACATATAAAATAACAGTATAAAAGACACAATATAACAAATTGTCTGGTGCATTACATGGTGTTGAGATCCCAAAACCTGGCAAAGGGCAGAAATAATATATATCTGCATTTTAGTGCATTTAGATATGTTCTGCAATCTGCATTTGTTCTATAAACTGTCTGGTTTTAAACACGAGCAAGGATGATATCTTTTTAGTTTCAACAATACCTCATTCACTGTGATATTATCCACAACTAATCTGCATTTTAGTGCGAGTTCTTGGAAAAGCACCTACAATCTACCAGACTGGTCAGAAAATATCATAATTTGCCTCACAAAATTCATGTCTAATATGGATGTATTCATACCTAAACAATTCTGCTACATTGAAATAGCAATAAAAGGCTCATATTAGCCAGAATTGTCTGCAAGTATGTAATATATTTTCCACAAGTAGGCCTATTTAATAACGAACTCATGCTTGAAAATAGAAATCCACCTTAATTAGATTAGCATTAATCTTATACAGCCTAATTTCTCACAATTTATCTGCATACTTTTCAATAAACTCCATGTGATGTGAGCAATGATAATTATTATTGGGATATCTTTTGAAATCACTCATTCTCAGCATTGATATTATACAGCATTGTTGCTCATATCTTGTCTGGATTCTTTTCCATAAACTCAATGTGAAATGTAAGCAATAATGGTATCTTCTGAAAATTGCTGATTCTAAACGCTTATCTCATACAGTTTTACTTCTCACATCTTTCCTTAATTCTTTTCCTCAATCTCAGTGTGAAATGTAAGCAATTATGATATTTTTTTACAGTCCTTGTTATACTTACACGGAATCTCAAGTTCTTTTCTATCCTGTTGAACTGTGATGTCAGAGATGACTCTTTTCTAGCATTGCAACATATGTAAATTAATTACAAGCTGTGATGTCATTTCAAACTGGGTCAGATTCCCTAGCTTCTAACCAATGCAAATCCACAAAACTGAGGATCACAGTTTCAACTCAGTGTCATAGTGAAAATTTGGTCTGGGAAAACCCATGCAAGTTTGACATCACAGCCTCTCAGCCAATGGGCTGCCAGAACAAATATACGTAACATAAGCCATGTGTTTACAAACAAATTGTCAAAGCCTTCTGTTTATACCAACTTCCATCAAAGTTTAAACTTGTAAGTTAGCAAGTTTGTAGATTAATCAAACAACTCTGTGGGGATTATAACAGTTGTCTACTGTGAATGCTCACAAAGCTGCCATTTGGTAGGATTAGACTGGTGATTGCTGTGATAAATCATTGGGATCACAAATGTAATGCTTCCTTCAATATATCAATGTTTGAACTGTGATGCGTAGTTTACTGTGAGCCCATTGGCTATCAAGCTGTGATGACGTAGTTGTAGGGGCTATCCCTGGTAAAACTCTTACTCTGACGCTGTGTTGAAACTGTGACGCTCAGTTCAGGAGGATCAACATTGGTTAGAAGCTAGGGAATCTGACCCAGTTTGAAATGACATCACAGCACGAGTTAATTTACATATATTGCAATGCCAGAATAGAGTCATATCTGACATCACAGTTCAACAGCATAGAAAAAAAACTTAAGATTCCACGTAAGTATGACAAGGACTGTAAATCACTCTTTCTCAGCATTTATCTTATACAGTGTTATGGCTCATTTCTATGCGCATGATGTCTGATGGCAATGGATGCTTCCAATAGCAAATTGATATAGCACTTGTTTTACTGTGATCTATGTTTCTCTTCTCCACATATGATGAGCTTATCACAACAACCAGTATTCAGATAAACGGATGGCACCAGTATGCCTTTGTGTTCTGTAATTATAGCAACATCAAGCTCTACACTGATGGCCAACGGATTGATCATTCCACAACACAACATTCATATGTTAGAGGAATCAGCAATCTTAAAGTAAGTATTATGATATATCTCGTCATATTCATACTATCAGCCATTGTTCTCTACAAAACAACTCAGAAACCTACCAGTAAGTTACATCATTGATCTTGTCAAAAATGTTCCAGAGAATGATATCTGATTATGAAAAATGATAACGAAAATCCTCAATCAAGTTTAATTAGTCCTGACGGAAATCACAAGTGAGGCCATAAAAATCTGCAATATGACACATTCTGATTGGAAATATAGTACAAGGCTGTGATCATTCATCTCCTTCAGATAAAAAGCTAACACAATCGTCAAACTGTCAAATATTTGAAGATCTATCTATATATTCTTATTTCATTATCAGGGTGATTCAGTATACATGAAGAAATCACTATTTTTAATTGGAAAAAGGCAGGTTCACAAACAAAAATGCTTAAATATGAAAAAGTAAATTGGTAAGTTTTAAGCCCGTCATGCATACATAAATTAGAAAGTGCTCCCACAGCTTGAAATTATTGACATTGGTTTTAATGGATAAAATTGCTGCTTTCAAAGAGAGAGTGAAGGAAGTGGTCCTTCCACTGATTAGATGGTTTACATGTGAACATCGCATTGAAATTGAAATGCGTTTCTTGTTTTTTTTTATGCTTTAAGGACCAAACTCAGATTTTTTTTGTAAAACTGTGGGTATTGTTCAGTACATCTTACCTTGTTTATGTAATGATGAGACCCGTTGATTAATACAAGGGGCATCACGAAAGTTCTGACCAATGTTTTGGCAGACCTTTCTATTTGAAGTAGCTGAATGAAATTTTCACAGAATTATTATCCATCCAATAACTATGTATCCTTCAACTTTTTTTTATAGACTGAAAGCTTGAAGTCATGCTGAGACTGGGAGGGTATTGGTCAGTTGAGGTGGGAGGAGAAAAACCATATGTCATGCAAGGCTTTTTCGGTGATTTCAAGCTATAGGTAGATGCTCATTGGTCGGGAGATTCAGCTGCATTACATCAATCAGTAGCTGGGTCATTCTCAAATTTCGGGACAATTTGCGTCACTTCAGTACCGTGACATTAATTTGAATGCAATTGATATCTGAAGTGTCACTCCACATCTGTTATCCATACTTCTATTTAGAACCACTGCATTTCAAACAAAAAGTCATTTATTAGACTTTTTTTGGTGCATTGTGTCCTGTAATCAGTGCCAAAACAGTGGTTTTTCCCTGTCACTGACATGACAAAATCAAGTGCTAATTTTCCTCCTAAAGTACCATCATTTCCAAAGTTTCTATGCACGATTCATGAGAATATATACTTGAATTATATATACATCATATTTAACTTTTTTCTTGTTTCATTTCATTGAATTAATTGATGTAAAAGACGTGTCACTAGTTTATGTTAATTTTTTTGTCCACTCCGTTACCAGGCATAGCCCGGCTCGCTATTGTTTGTAATGAGCAATTTCCACTAAATGTCGTAAGATGCACACGCGCCAAACTACCACAGCTTTGCAGATTTTCATTAAACCGGTATTCAACAAGTTAAGGCATAATTTTCATTGGGACATATTTTGGTCCCACTGAAATGTCCCCTCCGTTACCGCCAATTCCAAGCTTACCAGTGATATCTTTTCAAAGAAATTTTATGTCACTCAGCTGGTGAGGGAGTTTAGTGCATAGCTGTAAAACACAAACAAGATTTTCACCAAATCTCACAGATGGTCGAATTCTACCAAATTTCACATATGTGACCAATAAATGTATGTTATGTTATGTTATGTTAATTCCAGCTTGAAGGTCAATGCAGTCTGTCGCCATGCCCAATCACAGAGCATGAATCCAAAACTATAACTGGAACTTGACCTACTGTTTGGATACTCAGGTGCAATAAAAAAACCGACAAAATTCCAGTGACACAAACTGTTAAGGATTTGCTTTAACCATGCATTTGTTGTTGTTTATTATCCCAGCCAATTTGATTTGCTTGTCAGCATGTTGTCATGCTCTTCAGCTGCACATCACACAGAGCTGCCAGACCAATAGCTAACCTGAACCAGCATGACCTCGTGCTATCCGTCTGAGGAAAAATATTGAAGGATACACAGTTATTGGATGGATAATTATTTCAGGTGTTTTGAAAAAATTAAATCTGTCAGAAGTGTTTAAGTTACTTTTCTGTTACCATGGATACAGAAGGTCAGTGCACCCAGCACAGCTCAATTTCTTTAACAAAATTAAAAAAAATTAGCTTTGTTTACAGTGAGAGAATTCACAGTAATAAAACAAGTGATATCAAGAAAATGTATTTCTTGATAGCCTAGCAGTGTTCCAAGATAATCCTCCATTACATTATTAACATTCATTTATTTATATTTCAACCTGATCAGCTGAGGCAATTCCCAAAGATTTCCTCCGACAGTTGCTCCGATCTTGAGATGGTTCTGCTGAAACAATTTACTACCAAGAGGCAGTGCTCAAGAACATCGGAATCCAAACCCAAGCTCATCTGCCTTATTTACCATATTTGGCCAATTGTGACTTTTGGTGATACTAAAATATTTACACCAGTTCATAAATTAAAGAGATCATACTCATAGCTAGAAATGAAGCTGTAGTCAAATACACTGAAATTCCACAATTTAGGAACAGCTCAGTTATGAGGACCTTGGAGATTGCTTCAGCACAGGGGTTAAACTGATTCATAGTGACTTTAAATGTCAGAGAACAACTTAGAGATACTGTCAAGCTGCCAATAAATATTTTTCATGATCATCAATTGCATATTTACTGTATGATTATTTACACACAAAGACACTTGGATTTGGACTAAAAAATTTAGCTGCACTGGGTGCACTGACCTTTTGTTTCCATGGCAACAGAAAAGTTATTTAAATTCTTCCAACAGGTACCAAATATTCAAAATACATAGCGATATACCTGAAATTAATTCCATGAAAATTTCAAACAGGTACTTTAAATAGAAAGGTCTGTCAAAAAAATTAGTAAGAACTTTTGGGACACCCCTCGTATATATATTTTTAAAGATTTTCAGCATTTAGAATTATATCGCAAATTATTATTTTGAAGGAGAAAGTTCACACAACCTTCAATATATTGACTTTGTTCTTTAATGATTTGTTAGGTATATTACATTTGACCTATAATACTTATAGGTTGTAACATGGCTTCAGGTCTTGAGAAATACAGGGTCTCAGGTAAAAATGTGACTTTACCCCCCCCCCCCCCATTTGTATATATTTTTTTCCTTTTCAAACATCTGCATATCATCTGACAATGACATTCATTCTTTTAAATTGTCATCACAATATTCACCAGGGACCAAAATATTTTGTTTTCAGGTCGGTGGTTGTTTCAGTGGATGGGGCCAGGCAAGAGGGAGCTTTGATCACTTGCAAATTTGGGATTACGCCAAATCAGATGAAGATATTTCTAACATCTATAAGTACGGTGAATAGAATATTGTGAAGTATCTTCCAAAAGAAGATTAATTGACACATTGTAATGGCCAGAACCGAGCATGTGAAAATATAATAATTTATTAATATATGTTCTTAATAAATATTTTTAATCAGATAAAAAAGTTAATCTTTTGTTCTTTGTTTAGAACAAAGCTCTCAAAGAGAATTTACCGATTAACTATTAGGGGGTGACCATTTAATATCCAGGGGGGCTTGGAGGGGGGCTTGGAGGGGGGCTTGGAGGGGGGCTTGGAGGGGGGCTTGGAGGGGGGCTTGGAGGGGCGCTTGAATGGGCGCTTGGAGGGGCGCTTGGAGGGGTGCTTGGAGGTTTCTGGACAGCCTCCAGGATGGGAAATAATCATTTCAATATGGGAAACAGAAATCATTTATTTCAAGACTGCCAAAAATAATTCATTAATTTCACAAAAACTAAGCAAGAATTCATTTATTTAAAATAGCTCCAAGGTATTAAATTGTCACCACTGGCAGGTCATATGCTGGTTAATTATAAGCCATAGAACAATCGCACAGACGGCAATACAGAAGAAAATTGTCCTCATGAATCGTCTTATATTGGGACATGTCCCAGACATGACGAACATTATTTGATGGTTATAAACTACAGAAAAATCTATCAAGGAAATTATATTTTTACACGGTAGGTAAAGGCAGCACATTTACAGTTGTCTTATGGGTAAATGTGGGACATGAGATATGTATACCACACTTCCGTGATGTACACCAGAGAATGTCATGTACAACTCGCGCCTTACAGCCTCTTGTACATTGACATTCTCGGGTGTACATATATTGTATATATCATCATGTCCCACATTTATACCCATTAGACAACGGTAACCAAGGACTTCTATGGCTACAAGTCTGGGAAACCCCCCTTAGCAAGCTATTGTGTCCCATTCGTAAATGAGTCTCATAATGAGGCACAATAGGCAACAATTGAAAATGTCTGAATTGTAAAACAAACCCAGGAAACCACTTTTAGAATGCTGAGAATAATTTCAAAAGACACAAAGGTAAAAAAAGGAAATTGCATCTATGCAGAAATAAAGGGGGGGATTACAAATTACTGAGCATGCCACAGCGCCATCTACAAAATGGAAAAATGCTAAATTTTTGCCAAAATTGTAAAAACAATGGCCCTGAAACTACATTTTCAAGGATAAGATTTTTATCTTAAATTCGAAGATGAAGAATACTGATGTCTCATTTCATCTTACAATAAATTATGGGGTTAATATCACAAGGCATGTACTAGCGCCGCCTATAACATGATAACTATTAAAAGTTTTAGTTTTGGGACTAGAGAAATTCAACTGCATAATGGGATCCGACAAGGAGGGGAGACGTCGACTGAGGGGTTTAAGGCAAAAGATAATCAGTTTCTGAAGAAGGTCCACCTACACTGGTCCGGCATCACTACGAATTGGATCAATCCCCATCGGAATTCCAACAGTGGCCGCTGATAACTGTCTTCTCTCCAACTCCCCAAGAAACACACAAGGCCAACTTTATATGGCCAAATACAATGCAAGTAGGGACCGATACATATTTAACTCAATTAAGTCCAAAGTGGTCCACATTGGAAGCAAAGGACCAAATGAGAAAACACCATTGACTTTCAACCATGAAAGGAGACCATAGAAGGAGAACCATGGATCTTGGCTTAGTACGATCTTCGGACGGCACAAACTCCCCAATAAAAACATCTAGGATCACTTGCGGTAGAAGAACAGCGTACCAACTAATGGGAGCAGGGCTCCATGGGATAAATGGTGTATCCCCATCTATAGCTAAACACTAGTCCAGGTGTATGTCCTCCCAGCAATGACCTACGGCCTAGAGTCCCTCAGACTCACTAAGAATGACCTGGACAACCTTGAAGCTTATCACAGTGGGCTCCTCAGGATGCTCCAGTCCCTGCCCCTCCAGTACAGCTTCCCCACAAAGATCCCACGCACTTGAAAATACTAGTAAGATAATATTATAAGAGAAGATGCAACATGGCTCCAAGAATTCTCATTTCATACAATAGCTGCTTCCTGTTTACATTTTCCTGCTCTGTGATTGGTGCTGGCTTCACACTAGGTGACGTCACCTTAGCAACCTGTAACAGTATGATGACAGCATGATCTGTGATGTCACAGAACAACATGTCCAGAATGCTTTGCAGCAGGAAAAAGACCTTTCACAGAAATCACACTTCTGTTTGGTGTTGCATCTCCTCCGTGAGCTACCCCTGCGATATACCTCCTCATTGGATGCCTGCCGGTGACAGCAATTCTGCATAGGAAGATTCTCTCTTTATTCGGATCAGTCATTTCGAGGAAGAACACGTCTGAGTATGAGGTTATTGTAAGGCAACTCACAGTGAAAAACCTGAGCTCTAATAGGACGGTTCAAGTCAGAGAAATCCTGCAGTGTACAACCTACCCCCTGCCCTCGACCTCGTGAGACTCTGCGTCAAGAAGGAAGAACTGAAGGAAGAAGTAAAGAAGATGACAACAAAGCATTGGCAAGGGCAGATTTCATGAAAAGTGCTCTTAAAAGGTACCTTAAACTTTCCATCCCTTTTGTTATCTCTCTGTTGCTTCCTGAAGCAAGTAAACCTATTACTAAGTATATCTGTGAGGTAATGAATAAATATCAATAAAATATTCCTCAATTATGTAGCTTTTTCCTCTTAAAAAGAAATTTTTTTATGCCTCATGAGGACAATTTTGGACTACCAAACTTACTGGTGATCAGACATGCTTACTTTGGCACTCTGTGGAATCTGCTAAAACCAATTCAGGAAAATGTAATGGTATGTGATTGATAAAAAACATCTTGAAAATTATTTTGGAACCATTTCCATTTTTAATTCTCAAACATGAGATTATAATATCTTATTGAAAAACGTATCTTATTTGCCTATTTACATCACCAAAAACATAAACGACTGGATGTGGTACCTGTTTCTTTATTGCTAATGTAACTGCAATTTTGCATCCGTCCATTTTATAGTGTTACATTAGCAAAATGTGTACATAAAAATTACGTTAAAAAACACATGATTAGATCTCAAATTTTTTCTGAACTGAAAGCGAGGTCTCCCAAGAGCAGGCCAGGGGTGGTACCCTGCTGGTGACTTCATTTATATTGCAGTAGGATCAGCATAAAAAATTCCGTCCTCCATCAATTATCGTTGTTACATTAGCACAAGGCCATATTTTTAGTAACTCTGATCTACCAATCCAACAGAAAAGATTGCTTACCCATGATTTTATTTAATGGATTGACACAATAAAAGATTTAGATTTCAGCTTTTTGGGTCCTGCCAGCTATCCTCAGAAGAAGCACCCTGAGAAAATCTGAGAATTTACGAATCGATTATGTCTGGCCTTATCAGTATTGTGCTAATGTAACTTGTGGACAAGTTGTGGTAAGTCATTTTGCAGCTTTTTCGTGAAATCTGCCCAAGACCACTTAATAAGTGAGGCATCAAAAATGAAGAGTCTGCGTTACCTGAATTTATAATGTTATTTATAATTGTACTTTACTTACTTGGTAGCACTTGACAAAAGGATTAGAGGGATTACAGTCTGTCTCATTTCTGGCATGGGTGTTCGTCGTCAAAAATCTTGACAAAAACAGCACCAAAACATCACAAAAACGTGATAGACAAATTACAAAATGGCTATTCTACCCGTGAGTATGTATATTTCTACTGTGTGACCTGTAGATGCTGAGCAATCGAGCCAAACGTCAGTTCGCATTTTGTGAGACAAACTGTAATAACTCATCATGATAAGTGCAAGCGCAAACAAAACCACTAGTAAAGTATTATGACCATTTCAGACACACAGATCAATTTTATGCTTATTTAAATTATTGGTGTGCTTTTTTTTAAATGTTTTACCTAAAAAGAATCTACAAGAAATTAAAAAAACCGCACGATAAACTTTGATGTTGTGTCCATGAATGATTGATGTACAACGGGAGATTGGACTGACTTGAAAAGGGAACTTTACATCTTCACAAGCAATATGTGTTTCTCCCAGTGCATTTTACAATATCTGGTCTTTCACTTGTTAGATTTGTAATCTGTGACCGCAGTCAGACCACGTGCTAGAGTTACCTGAATTATTTTACTGCCTTTCACGATGGGTATATATTCGTTTCGCTGCTCCAAAGTGCTCTTGGAGTAGTGTAGTTTACTCCGGATCATTCCTTTTGCATTTCCGGGAGTAGATCAGAGCAGTTTGGAGTAGGTCGGAAGTACTCCCGAGGAAATTGGGACATCCCATGACGTAGCATTGATTACATAAATAGCTGCCGCTTCAGTAGCATTGATTTGGTCGCTGATTTCTATGCAGATGTGGATTGCTGCAATTCAATTGATTATGGCAATCGATTGAAAATTACACATGGCGTCTTGAATTACCACAAGCAAGGGAATCCTCGCAGGAACGGAACCCCCAAATAATCACGTTCCTCAGTACTCCTTTTCATTCGATTTGGACCAATCTTGGAGTAGTTTACTCCCAGAGTAGAAACGTCACATCCTGGAGTAAATAAGTCACTTCTGGGGGAGTTAGAGTAGAACGAATCGAACGTACCCAAAGTGTTCTTGAAGAAACGTTGGGGTTTAAAAAAATGAACTCGCAGTAGGACCCATACCACCTGAAACTACATCGTCATACAAATATCTTAAAAGACAAGCCCAATAAAGACTGTCAGGCATGTTTAAAAAAAAATTAAGATTTCAAAAATGTCCTACAATACAATAAACGAAACTGAAAAGTCAATGAAATCTGTAAGCTGAGCTCTGTAATTAATGTATTTAAAAGGAGTTTCTATAGACTCTTTCATTACCTGTGAATATAGACCCAAGTTACAGTAGACGAACTTCGAGTGTTTACATGCAATACACTTCTAGGCTGTTACCGACATCACAGCCCTATCCCTGCCATGTTAAGTGACCATAACTTTGATACCTCATAAACGTGTGACTGACTCATAGCCCATACATACCATGTTGTGTGATAGGTGTCATAGCATTCACCAGTGACCTCACTCCTGTCATCAACAGAGCTTGACCACTGTCAATGCTATTGATCCCCAGCTGATCTTAGCGTCTGCTACACCTGGCCATCCTGACCACAAGTGCTTCATTTTAGCCAAGTTATAACAAACAGATTAATCTTCCTCTGGTGTGACAAACAGAATTCACAGTTTGAGATATTCAAAGCAATTGTATCTATGTTTGAATGTTTAATTGTTGTCTGTTTGTTGTTCCAAATATTTCTTTGAGGAAAAACAAAAACAATTATCTAAATTATAGATATTTCAGGCCAGAAAAAGCTGTGAAGGATTAGAATACTTCAGAATTTTATTGAACTTGTTGGCAGGGCAAGTGTAAGCGAGCTATGCAATGGAGGGATGCCCCTGGCTTGCTTGTGTAGCTCCCTTGTTCATCAAACAGGTTGCTTCATTTTACATACGCAAAAACCCTGCTTAGACACAAGCATGCATATAATTCCGTTGCACTTCTGCCATGATTTAAAACTCACTGTCGCAATTCAGATGGATAAGCTTTCATGTTGACTGACTGTGTCAACACCACATCTTTCATGAAGAGAGCAATGATTATTGTCAAATGGGTCAGATTTATGAGTAAATTATGACTCAGTGACTGCACTTCATATGACAACTGTTCTACTGCCCATTCACTTAGCATTGCTCTGATACACGTCACTGAGCCAGATGTTGGTCACTGCTGCATCTATACATGTCATTAGAAGTCCTATGAGTCAGTGAAAGAGCCACCAGTTTCAATGGTAAAGATTGAAGCAACAGCTTCAGTGACCTCATTGATACTCTGAAACCAGTCACTTGTAAGCACTCGAAGTTCGTCTACTGTAAGGTTTCTTGCAATTCTTGGTGAAGTGGATGTTAGGGTTCTTTTGTATCTTTGCATCATTGCATTCATTTATCTGGAGGCAAACAGACACCCAAAAAATGTGAGAAACTGAGCATCTGACTTTGCCAGCTGATAATTGGATAACCTGTTTCCAAGCTGCTTGTGCAAACAGAATTACCTCTCACTAATTAGATAAGAATCACTTTCCTGCACACTCGCCCAGATGCTGTGTGATTGGTAAATAGCTCCCTGAATATTAGGATGAGTTTTGCTGTTCACAGCATTTGCTAAATGCCGATCCAATTTCGGACAGACTGTACAAATACGCTAAATGTCTCACATGCCTGGTTAGAGTAAAAGTCACCTGTATGCACCCCACACTCCAACTACTTGGTATTCTGACACTGACTGCGAGGATCTTTTTTCTTTTACAAAATTATAGAATAAATATGCGTACATCATTCTAAGCATGCCACGTAAAAGTTTAATTTTTGTTTACTTGTAGACACTTTAGCTCAAACACGTAAATGCAAATATACAGAGTCCTCTTATCCATCTTTTAAGGGGATTGTTATTCCTTTCTTTAATGTAATTAAGTATGTAAGACTGTAGTGTGCCAATTATGATTCAAGAGCTATTGCATGAGCCAACTTCTTTTTTTTATTTTTTATTATGAAGTGTCCTTGCATAATAGATAAAGAGGAACTGAAAAGTAATGGACTACTAATGAAATAAACTTATTGTAACTTTGGGGAGAATGTAAAATGATATACCAGATATATTTTACCAGCTCAGCTGTCCTATATTATTCTTGTTTTTACTTGTCATTCCACCAGTTACAAATTCTGTGGTTTCGTCCCCTCACTCTAAAAAATGTTTGGACAAAATTGGTTTTTTAGATTCAAAATGGTTTTTTGAAAAACCAAATTTCAATGCAAAAAACCATTTTGAATCAAAAAACCAATTTTGTCTGAATTTTTTTAGAGTGCACACTCTAAACGCAAAAGGTTCTTGATAGGTATTAGTATATAGACAGACAGACAGACAGACAAACAGTTTTTATTTAGCCAAATATGAAAATTATGTACAACATCTACATAATTATACATAAATTAATGTAATAATCCATATAGGCACAGGCGATGCTTTCTTTGCCTAATTGAATAGGCGCTATCGTAAGCAACCCCTGTAAGCATGTTTAAGATAATAATTTTAATATGAGCATAACCAAAATAGATGGAACTTTTGTAGTAATTAATCAAGTTGAGCATGCATTCTGTTGTCAGATACTAGACATTTTCAAATTAAAATAGTGGGGGGGGGGTGGAATTGGGGTATAGGTGGGTGTGGGAGCTTGTGTTTACGATTGACATATGTAGCAATTTCTTATGGAACAAGTATTACTATATTGGTTTGTTAGGTATTTCTTTAAATAGGAGCTATATCCATATTCGCTATGAGTATCGACTTTGTTAATCACTTGCATGGGAAGGTTGTTCAGGAGACTTGGCAGCTGGTAACGTACACTGTTTTCGGCAAAAGTATGGTAAATTCTAGGTTTCAGAAAGTTTTCACCCCTTGTGTCGTATGAATGAGTGGTATGTTGTAAGATGAGGAAATTTGAGTTGGAAAAGTACTTTGGAAGTGAGTTATTGTTTAATTTGAAATAGAACTTTAACAATTTTAATTTATAAATATCAGAAATTTTTAGAACATTGAGCTTTTTGAAGAGTGGTTCACTATGGGCATTATATTTACTTTTTGAAATAACTCTGATTATTTTCTTTTGCGAGGTCATCAGCCTGTTAGCACTGTGACCCCAATTTAATATGCCATAGTCCAAATGTGAGTTTACAAGAGCAAAATATAAGATTCGTAAGGTATTCGTAGGTAAGAAATTTTTTACTCTTCCAATAATTCCTATTGCTTTTGAAATTTTTTTAGATATTTTGCTTAAGTGAGAGTGCCATTTCAGCCTTGAGTCAAGTAAAATTCCCAGAAAATCAAATTCCTGAACACAATCGATAGCTTGGCCATTAATTTCTATTTGTGGGTGAGTAACGTTCTTGTTGGATGGGTAGTACAACATAAATTTAGTTTTGGAGACATTCAATGATAGCTTATTCAAATCAAGCCACTTGCTAAATTTAGAAAGCTCATTATTGATTCGGTTGCTAACTTCTCCCAGATCACTTGTTGTTAATGATATATATAAGGTTGTGTCATCAGCATAGCTAATAGCTCTTAATACATTAGAACATACATGAAGGTCATTGATATAAATTATGAACAATAGTGGGCCTAAGATAGAGCCTTGTGGGACTCCAGTAGTAATTAACACTTAATCAGATTTATGATCATTTATGTCAACAAACTGATGTCGGTCTTTCAGATAGCTTTTCAGTAAGTTGTACGAGTTTTCTCTCAGGCCATAATAATATAGTTTGTAAAGTAGTATATCATGATCGATGGTGTCAAACGCTTTTGACAAATCAATGAAGATGTTAAGCGGAATTTTCCCTATATCCATGTCGCTGACTACTCTATCAATTAGTTCTGTTGCTGCATGTTGCGTAGAGTGGTTTTCACGAAAACCGTATTGATTATCATAGTAAAGGCCATTAGTTTTAAAATAGTTATGAACTTGCTGTGCTATCACCTTTTCAAACACTTTAGAAAAGCTATTCAGCAATGATATAGGCCTATAGTTAGTTAGTAGCTGAGGGTCATCTTTCTTATATACTGGGATTATTCTTGCAGTTTTTAAGTCTGAAGGGAAGATACCTGAGCTTATCATTTGGTTTATGATAATAGTTAAAGGTTCACTAATAACATGTTTTAATTTCTTAAGCAGCACAGTTGAGATATTGTCTGTGCCGAAACTTGTTTTATTTTTTAGGTTACTAATTATTCTAAGTACTTCATTTTCACTTACTGTATTAAATTTTAAGGTTGTATTAGCGGGAGTGCTTAGATATTGTTGAAAGTTGTCGTTTGGGTGTACAGGGATTCGAGAGGCTAATTCTGGTCCAACATTTACAAAGAATTTGTTAAACTCTCTGGCAATAGTTAATTGATCTGTGATATTATTTCCATTTATTGTTAGACTATCTGGAGCATCTGTTTTAGTGTTTCTTTTATTAATGATTTCTTTTATTGTGCACCATGTCTTTTTTATATCATTTTTGTTACTCTTTAAGCGATTGTGATAATAACTAAATTTTGCTGATCTGATAGACTTTTTGAGAATTTTATTATATGTGGATAGGTTAACTTTAAGTTGCTCATGAAGAGCGGAGTTTGTAGGTGTTTGTTTTAATCTTAAATAGAGTTTATCTCTGAATTTTATAGAATTTAGGATGCCTTGAGTTATCCAACTATTTTTACGATGCTTATGTTTGTTAAATTTTACTAACTTAGGAGACATATATTTGTCAAGACTTTCTCTTATGAAATTGCTTAATATCCTGTAACTAATATTTGGATCCATATGAGGGTCAGACATATCTTGGATTGAGATGCTGTTTTTTATATATTCTTTGACTTTGAGAATATTATTGTTATTTTGATTGGTTATCTTGATATATTTTGTTGATGGTTTTTTAAGTTTAAGATAGTCTAAGCAAATGAAGTAGGGTTGATGATCTGATAGGTTTTGTATTAAGATGCCGGTGGTTGTTTCTGAAAAGTTATCTGAAAGACGACATAGAAAGTTGTCAATGAGGGAGCCACGGTTTCTAGAGAATCTAGTTGGGAAGGTTATTGAAGGCACGAGGCTATTGTTCATAATTGACTCAAAGTATTCATTTATTATATTTCTATTATTAATTTGCAAAAGATCAATGTTGTAATCTCCAGCAATAACTAACTCACCCCTCAATGTACATACTAGTTCATTAAATTCATCAATAAACGTTCTGTAGTTTTCAATTAATTCTCTTGGTGGCCGATAAATGTTTCCTAATATCAGATCTTTGCTTCCAGGGAACTTTACTCGAACAAATTGGCCTTCCCAGGAGGGTGCCTGGCTATGTACAAAATCATTTATGCATTCATAGTCTAACCCATGTTTCAAATAAAATGCTAAGCCACTGTGAGATGTAAGTCTAAAGGGTGAACTTATCATATCATAACCTTCAATTTGCAAATGATCAAGAGGACTACCACCAGCTAACCAAGTCTCCTGCACACAAATTGCATCAAAAGTGCAATTATCTAGTCTAAGTTGTTCAATATAAATTCGTAGTTGGTCTATTTTTGCATTGATACTCTGAATATTAAAGCTTAGACACTTAAAAATGTCTTTTTTATTTTTCAAAATTTTAGTCAAGCTATCATAGTCTGTATATGGTGAAGGTTTAAATATAACTGGTTCTTCAGTATCTGTAAAATCAGAGTCAGGTTCAAGTATAGAATGAAGCGAGTTTACTTGGATACCTCCTATATTTCCTAGAATGTTATCTGTTACTGTCATACAGAGGGCACAATATATCAGCTCTCCATAAACACAAGCCCCACCTGGTGTTAAGTTCAAAAGTGAACTGTTCAAGATTTATCATCATGTCCATAAATGGATAAGTGAGAAAAATACAAACAAAGTAGGAAAAAAGAAAGAAAGAAAAGGTGAAAGAAAAGGGAGATTTACTTGAGAACGGTGAGATGGGAATTACACAAGGTTACACAAAAGGCCAGAAGGTTATCTTATTAAGGAAGTTGGCCATTCCAACTTCCTTCTACAAATTGCAAAGAAAATATATTAGCATCTTTCAACCATACTTAGGCATCATACTTGGGCTTGTAACTGTGTATGATGACTGTTTGACCTCTGTAGATGGAAAAAAATCTATTCATTGGCCTACCAGCACCACTTATTTATCTATTATTGCCAATATAGTATCTGGCATTCCAAGAGCATCTCAAAGAAATACAAATAAGGGTCTGTGTACCTTGACAACCACATCCACTTCCTGAATATGCAGATGAGGTCATCTCAGGTCACAGCCTTTTGAAGGCTCAAATCTTACTCTTCAGGCCTGTCACTGTCCTTGGGAGTCAATCTACCTTCATTTTATTGTGTTCTGTATCAAATGACTCCTAAAATAGCTAGCTTATAACTGTTTTACTGCCGTTTTGGCACTGTTATCAAAGCCAATTAGTTCCAATTTTTGCCACATGCAGCCCTCTATCACTGCAGTAAACTGCTGGTGGCTCCACACAGTGTGTATGTCAGATATCAATCAGGGAAATTATATGAGCTTACATGTACATAGACAACTGGAATTTACATGCCAATTAATGCAGTAATCACCACTATGTAATTTGACAATTAAGGGATTCATCTAATATAAGCTGACATTGAAGCTCAAGAAAGTAGAAAGTGACAGAGGAAACAAAGGAAGGAAGGAAAAAATAAAGGATGTAGGAAATTAACAAAGAAAGTTGGAGAGAAGAAAGACATCAAGAACAGAAAAACAAATTATAAGTATGGATGCCAGTCACCATATATGCCAGTCCTGTGATTTTAAGGCTTCTAAAAGAAAAAGGAATGGTTTCATAAACCATTTCAATCCCAATAAGGTGCTGCAGAGGGGTAAAACATAACAGTTCATAAACCATTAACAACATTTCTTTCACAATTAAATTATGTAATATGTAGATTCAACACTGCATCATGTGTTATTGAGACTCTTAGCCAACTTCCTATTGGTCGACTCATTTATGATCGAAAATCTAGTTATGAATACAAATAAAAGTAAGTCACAACAGATTGCTTGAATGCACATAGAAAATTACTAAATTAGCAAAATTACTGTAATCAGCGCTTGGTAGGTATATCTTCAATTAGGTTATAAATGAACGGGTCGTTTCATACCATGGGAACGAGACTTAGAAAGGCTATTTTATATAACATAAAGTAGAAGTAATAATTCATCTGATTGATTTACCGTCAAGAGAATAGAAGCAGAATTGCAATTTGGGTTCCGCTAATGTGGTCAATATTATTTGCTATTGGTATCCGCTAACCAGTTCATTTATTATAAATAAGATATCCCAACACTTATTTAGATTACTTGACTAACAGTATTTGTTTGGGATGTTAATATGAATTAAGCCACTATGTGTGGCAATAACATTGATGAGGTAGGGAGAAAGAGAAATGACACAATTTAGCAAACAGAAAATTGACTAGTCAAAGCCAATATAATTATGACAGTCACAGTCAACATGCAGTGGAGACAAGACAAACATTTCAAGTGTCAATTGACATTAAATTCACAGGATGTAAGTTATGTCTGATGGGTAAATAAAAGTTTTATCACTAAATATTTCATCTATTAAAATAATAGAGTTATTGATTGTCTAGTGAATAGGTATGTCACTTAGAGTTGGCTATTTGCTAAGATACATTGAAGAACAGGCGGTACGTCGATGACTAAGAATTATTCATTGTGGTAGTTTTTAAATAACGAAAATTTTTAATAAACAAAACAGAAGAAGATAAATAAATATATCTACTCGGCTCTCATATATTAGCAAATGGGGCAATTTGAAAAACATTTTGTAATAAAAGAATATTTAACAATCAAAGATAAACATAATTCAGTAGGTACTCATGTGTATTGTCAATGTTAACAAAGCTGAATTTTTTTACCAAGTATTAGGAGGCAATCAATTGCAGAATGGAAGTTTTCAAAATGACAATTATCATTCTAAAATTACAAATTTTCATAATCATGCTATCTGAATTTATCGCAAATAACAAACATTTCAATAACAGTATTCACTGGCAGTTTCTTGCTTATTTGCTATATATGTACAAGTATGTGCTTGTCAAAAAAAATAGTAGCATGAGACAGTTCTTTAAAAAATCAAATAAAGAATCATGGAATCTCAATTCAATAAATGATAATTGACATAAAATTATATACGAAACCGTATGCACAATACACAAGTTTTCATGATGACAATTATCACAAGATTATACAGTCGATTTCAGGACAAATATATAATGTTTAAATAGTCCATGCTTTAGAATTCAATTCATTGAAACAATAGTCATTCATAGTGTATCATCGTAAAATAACATGAAACAATTATACACAATAAACAAGTTGACATAATGACATTATCACAAGATTGTTCAGTGGGTTTCTGAGTAATATATTCTGTTTAAAACAGTCCATGTTTTAGAATTTTGTTAATTGAAACATTAAACATTCATGATATATATATCATCATGAAGAGAGCATCAGTTATCTATAGTATCTCTGACTGTCATAAGTATGTTTCCCATGAGATTTTCGCCTACCCAATTTTTGTCCGCAATTTTTGGATCACCAAGTCTGAGACCTGTACCCCAGATTTTGTCTGTCGTCGCTTCTGCTATCTCTTTGTCTTTTGTTTCGAGGAGGAATCGTTTGGGGGTTTCACACAGGTTGAACTTAAATTCACACGCTTTCGTCATTATGCGCTTTGCCTGGGGTAGCCAATTTTCATCAACTTCAACTTTGTCTCCTAGAATTTTACATTCAAGTGGGCTTTGCGTGTTGCGTATCTTATCAGCAATGTCACGTTTTCCTGCATATAAAGAAACCACAGCCAAAAAAACTGTTTTAAAGAGTTCAATTGAATTGAAAGGGTGCAATACTGTTGACAAGGCCCTTTGATTGAACTCTATATTCCATACTTAAGAGAAAGGGGTTCCATTGTTGGAGTTCATTATCAATGGGTGATCTAAGTGTTGTTTGCGTTTGCTTTTTGAAACTTTATAGAAGTTGAATAATGAACCATTTTTAAAGGTTCCCTATAAAGCATTTTTGTTAAGAGTGCAGTCTCTTTATGAACAGTTGCCTCTTATACATTTCGACCTGCCACAGAGCTCTAATTTACCCTGTCAGCCAAGAAGCTCTTTAAAAGGCATCTCAGTCAGAAAGGTCAGGAAAATCTTCAAATGACCTTTTAGACCTCTGCTTTTACCTGCTATACAGTCTTTCACTTGCAGACTTTTAGCTACATTTATATACTTTTCATGAAATAGCTTACAAAGTCTTGATAAAAGATACAACTGACATCATTCCAGGTCTTAAGATGGAAAACATAATTCAGGGATTTTGCAAAGAACGTCTATTCAACTATAGACTATGAAAGAACAGCTAAAAAACGGAAGGAAATCATTATTTGATTTTTAACTCTAATCATATGAAGAAGCAATAAGAATTAAATTCTTTTTTGATGCTCTAAGAGCAAGAGCCCTGTGCAAATAGATCTTATTTGTTCTGACATCACATCCCAAAGAAAAGCAAACCCAAATCACAAATTTTATGAATATGGGTCTGAACCCCTCGAGACATTCTTAAAAGGAAAAAAGTAGAAAGAGTGAGGGGTTTCCCTAAAAAAAAAACCAGGGGTGTTTTTGAATAATTCCCTGATTTATAAGTTTGCATTTATGACAAAATCATGTCTGAGATGTATAGTTTGTGTCTTAAAAGACCTAATTGCTTTTGCTTAGACGTCTACTTGATCAATTTCCAAAGCAAAAACCTCAACACACTTTCATGAATATGTGTTCTAATCCTCTCTGAAACATTCCAGACATGCCCAGGGTTTTAATCCCAAAATAAAGGGTGATGGAGGGTTTTACCGAGGGTATATAGATTCAAATTTTTGAGGGCGCCGGAGCGGGCGCTCGTCTTGGTTGCCATAGCAACAAATTCAAAATGGCCGCCGCTCGATATCTAATTTTGAGTATAACTCCATAACAAAAGGTCATAGGATTGCAAATAATAGCTCTACCTGGCTGCGCGTGAATGTGCGCTAACTAGATAGGAAGACCCACCTTCTCAGTGTAGCTGAGAAGGATGGGAGACAAAACATGGGTTGAGAACTATACACTTGCGACACAGGATTGTGTCGCAGCTGTTTTGGGCCTATTCTGATCAAAATTAAAGATATGACTGGATAGGAAATGATTTAAAATGTATTGTGTGCGATTTTCAGAACTTTCCTGTACTTTAAAGTGTCAAAATCGGTTGATTTTCAACAATTTACCACCAAAAAATCAAAGGAGTTTGAGGCTGAAGAGAGGGAGGCTTTGCAAAACTGATAGCTGTTAATCATTTTGTTGTTCATAAGTAGTTATTTCAGTTTGTATGTCTATTGTTTTCCAAATAATAGCATCGGACTATTACATTCAGCAGTCAATCATGCTCAGTCAAGCATTTCTTGTATGATCTGATTGGTTAGTTCCAAACACACTTTGGTGGATAGTGATTGACTCAGATCACATTTGACAAATGCAGATCATTTCAATAAAGTTTGCAGGCATCTTGGTACACACAGATTGATAAAAAGGTCATTTGATAGCCTATATAGACTGGTAAACAGATAGGAGCCAAGATAGATAGATAGATAGAGAGATAGATAGATAGATAGATAGATAGATAGATAGATAGATAGATAGATAGATAGATAGATAGATAGATAGATAGATAGATAGATAGATAGATAGATAGATAGATAGATAGATAGATTATGAAACCACACCACAAGTAACATAATACTTTAATTTAGGTGTTTCATATCTTTCACAGGTGATGAGAACTACCACATATTCTGATATTTTAAAAGTGACATCCAGAAATAAATGTTCCCTCCAACTTTTTTAATATCTTGACTGATCTTTGTATCGAAAACACCTCAGGTCTGGAGACAAAACAAGATAACCGCTAATGTTGCTCTCTGTTTGCAGATGGCAGTTTTCTGTTTGTGTTCATGTTTGATTGCTTGTTATTATCACTTATTGCTTCCAATGATTTTCAAGAGTGCTCACCAAATGGTATGTCCTCAGTCTACGTTGCCTATAGCAACGTGAAGACTGTGACCTCGGTCTATGCGCTAACTAGCATTTATCATGACTCCGACTCGCAGGGTTGACAAATTACCCGGTAGAAAGGAGTTTCTACCCTACCATGGGTAGAAACTGGGTATAAATGGTTTTTTACCCAGTAGAAATGGTTAATACCCAGTAGAAACTAATTTCACCCATATAAATAGTTTTTAAGACGGAAATCGTCTTTCAAAGGACAAACAATATATCAATAAGAATTCGGAATGAACAAAATATGAAATACAGTTGCATGTTTATATAGTTTTAGGTCCATTGTCACTATTTCAAAGCATCACATTGCAAAGTACGAGAATGCTGACATTGTTCTGACTGAGAGAGTTTTTAAACATGATGTGAATTTGGCCTGATCCAGAAAACACCTTTCGATGGCTAGAGAAGAACCAGGATGGGAAAAGAGTTTTACTAAAAGGCAAAACAAATTCTAAAAACAACATTTTAATGCCTTTCACTGGGAGATAGCAATACAGCAGAATCTGCAAATTAGCTTAGAATTTCTTCTACTTGACAGGTTTTAACCAGGCAAGTGAAGTCAGGGTTGTATGAACCAATTTGAGCTTGGCTGCTTTGGAGACTAACATAATCTTCAATCAGGAATTAGGCATGAAAAAGAAAAATAGCCTTACGCAGCACATGTATGGCCTGTTTAAATGACTTTTGGATAACTGGAATAAACTCCTGAATGTCTTGTTCACAGGGCATGAAACAAATCAATGACAGCACACAGCAACAGGGTGCAACAGACCATGGCATGCCATATCTTCAGGGCTTGTAAATGGCATCAAATGCTTTGTTGATGACTTTGGACACTTTTGGGCAGTGTTGGAATAATCAAAAATCAAACACAGGATTCCTCAGCTGGAAATGTTCTTTTTGTTTATCAAGTAAACCTTTAAAAGTAATGTTGCCAAAGTCTAGCATTTTTGGTTACATCACTTTCAATGGCAGACCTTGCTTACAATGTGTGATCAACTGTGACAGCTTTAAAATTCTATCAAATTTCATCCTTTGGTTTACCTCCATGATGCGCTGATAGTATTGCCTCCTTCAGTAGTCATAGTGTAAACGGAGATGTTGTTGAGTGTGTCACATTCAGCACCTGGTCGCAATGTGTATGAAAACATGGCATAGTTAGCCATTTCTGAGTCTATACTTATGACATCTACTGTATTAAATATGGAGATTGATCTAAGCCATCGAAATGGGATAGGTGAAGCCTGAAGGGATAAAGTAATCTTTCTGTTCCTATTATTGAGTCTATGCTTGTGACTTTTCTGTAATAAACATGGGGTTGATCTCAACATTAGAGAATTGGAGGGATAAACACTAAGGCCCAAATTTTCATGTTAGGTTTAAACTTGGTTTAACCCAGGGTTTTACCCAGTTAAACCCAGTTTTGATAAACCAAGTTTAACTTGAGTTTAGACCCAGTTTAAAAACCGAATTTTCATGTCTGACAAACCTTGGCTAGACCAGGTTTATGGGGAATGAGTTTAAATTCAATTTGCACCCAGTTCTATGAGACAAGAAGACGCTAAATTTAAAGAGATAAGTAAGGCACAAAAGAAAAGTAGTAAACGAAGAGGTAGAAACAATAAGCAATAAAAAGAAGAATGCTATAAGGAGAAAAGAAAAAAATGTTGAAGACTGCACATGAAGTTAATTTAGACTAATTTCAAAGTAGAAGGATCGGAAGAAAAAGGAACAAAATATAAGAAAGATAACTCAAGAGGAAGAAAGACCTAGAAGAACAGGAAATAACGAGAAAGGAGATTAAAAAAAAAAGATGAAGGAAAACATACAACACAGCCATAATTAAGGGAAAAAGCCAAAAGGAGAAAAAGTATAAGAATTTAAGAAATTTGAAAAAGAAAAAGGAATAAAGAGAATAAAAGAAAGAAAAGAAGGTGGAAAGAGATGAAATAGGCATGAATGAAGGAGATAACCGAAGGTGAAGAAAAGAGGAGCGGTAGAAAATGAGGAAGAGTGCAAATGAAGAAGCAAAAAGATGCAGGAGGTAAAAGAAAGAAGACAAAATTAATGAAATAACAAAAGAAATCAGATTAAAAATAAATGAAGAAAGAAAGAGAAGACAAAAATGGGAATATGAATAGAGAGGCTAGAAAAAAATGTAAAAAATCAAAAAAGGAAGATACAACAGTTAGAATAGATAATTAGTAATAGAATGAATGATTATGTAAATGCCAAAGCATGAAGACGGCAACACCTGGACCCAAAAGATACATTTTAAAGACAATACATTGTTATGAGCTAAAAATACTTGTATTATTCTCCAAATAAAAAGTTGCGACAGAAACATGAAAAGAAAAAATGTATAAAAAGTATTTTTGGGAAAAATTTTGGAAATAAAAGAAGAATTTGACAAAAATGTCCACAAGGGGGAGTTATGGAAAAAAGAAATGTTGAAATAAAATTTGGAAAAGAAACATTTTTGGTGGGAAAAAATTCGAATATTTTTGGAAAAAAATAATTCAGAGCACAACTGATATCCTTAACTAGATCGGTGAAATAGGAATTTGACTTTAAAGAATCAAAATCCACACTGAAGGCTTCCAAAACCAGGAGTTAAACCACCCCTGAGCAGGTTTCTGCTAAAACCACAGAAAAACCTGGTCCATTTTTAAAACCAGACATGAAAATTTTGAGAAAAGAAAAACTTAAGTTTTAATATCTTAAACTTGGTTTAAACCTAGTTTATCCACAAACCAAGTTTAAACTAGAGATGAAAATTTGGGCCTTGATCTTTCTGTTCCACTTACAATTCCATTTGTTTGACATTTTTAGTCAAGCCAAACAATCAAGGAGGGGATCAGTAACAATACACAAAGGGATTAGCTACTTGTAATTCATTAAATATACACATATAGGGACAAAATTACCAAAAAATGAACATGCATGATTTTTAGAACATGTGATAAGCTGACACAAGCAACAGTTCTGATGGATACAGATAGACAATGCTGGATATTACATTGACATTCAGTTTCTCAGTTTCTTAAGAAACCTGACAGTTTGACCTGTGAATTCACATGCCATTGACTGTATAATATGATCAGCTGATGATGTGGTTCAGTTAACACAGTTGCACAGTGTCCACAGCAGAGTTGGAAGTCCAGTTGAAGTCTGCATTTTGCTGAAGTCAATTTCCTGTTTACCATGGGTAAATCAGATGCAAGGAAGAGGGGTGCTACCCCTGATGCAGCCAGTCAAGAAAATACTACCCTGATTGAAGTTGTGAAGACCATGATGACTGAATTGAAAGATGAAATATTGCAATCTGTTAGGAGTGAAATACAGTCTACAATAGATCCATTGACCAAAGAAATCAAGGAGATGTCTCACTGCCTGAAGAGGTCTATAAGCGACTTGATGACCTAAACCAAGATAAGTTGACTCTTGAAAAGAAAATTAATGAGCTTTCCGCTGAACTTGATGTTTACAAGCAAAAAGACTCCATTATGAGCAGCAAATTTGATGCTTTACTTGAGAGACAGATTGCAAGTGAAAGCTACAGTAGGAGAAAAAACTTGCTTGTGTATGGAATTAAACAAGAAGAAAATGAAGATTGTCTAAAGAAGGTAGAAGAGTTTATGCTGAAGAACTTAAAATTGTCTGAAAATGATGTAAAGGCGCTTAAGTTCCAAGGATGTCACAGACTGAGGGTGAATATAATAATAATAATAATAATTTATTTTATAAAGCGATTTTCCACAAAGTGCTCAAAACGCTGTACAAGATAAGTTATAAAAATATAGAAATATATGGTAAATGTAAATTCAAAATAGTAGATAAAGTTAAAATCAGATTTTAAAATTATATATAAAATCACAACAAGGTTTTACGAAATAGGAAAGTCTTAAGTCCCCTTTTAAAATGCTCAATAGAGTCCAATGATCTGAGATTATATGGGAGATCATTCCAGAGGCGGGGTCCGATCACACTGAATGCTCGAGACTGAACAAGTGATGATGAAGTATGAGGAACCACGAGAAGATGCTGGTCAGATGAACGTAGTTGTCTAGTTGGTGAATAACGGGTGATCAAGTCCTGAACATATCCTGGTGCAAGGCAGTTCGTAGCCTTAAAAACCATGAGAACCATATGAGTCCTCAACCCGTCATCTGTCGCTTTCTTCTCTTCCCACAGCGTATGTTGGTCTGGCAATCAAGGAGGAATTTGAAAAATTCTCCATTTTCTCTCAGTGAAGACTTCCCTCCTGAAATTGTGGCCCGAAGAAAAATTCTCTACCCTGTGCTGAAAAAGGCACTAAATGAGAAGAAAAAATGCTGGCTAATTGGTGACAAGGTATTAGTTAGACACCGATTTGGAGGGTTCTAGCATGCATTTTTGTCAAAAATGCATGTTAGGACCCGACAAAGAGGTGTCTAACTGACTTAGACATCATATGCTTCTTCTATTATACATTTTAACTTATAAATTTTGCAAAATAAACAGTAATCTCATTGTTTGTTTGCTGTTGTAAACAGAGTTAATCCCTAGCCGGGCGCTAACACGCAAAATTGTCAGTTAGATACCAGCTTTTCCAATGGTATAAGTATCTTGGTGATGTCTAACTTGAGTTAGAGGGAAAGACCTACACAGTGAACAACCTGCAAACGCTGCCCCCTGCATACGAACCGGCCAAACTTGCAACAGTTGAAAAAAATGGTGTCACAGCCTTCTTTTCCAAGATGTCGCCATTGTCGAATTTCTATCCCTGTGATCTCACACTTGATGGCAAGAAATACTCCTGTGTTGAGCAGTTCTTCCAGGAACAAAAAGCCATCTTCGGAAATAGACTGGATGTCGCAGCAAAGATTCGTGCTACCAAAGATCCTGCTAAGTGCAAGATGCAGGGTGACAGACTCGTTGTCAAAATGGATGACTGACTACCAGTGGCACAGGATAAAATGAAACAAGCGTGCACAGCCAAGTTCACAAAAGATCCAGTTCTTCGACAACAGCTGCTACAGACAAAGGATACAGTCATTGCAGAGGCAAGCTTGGACAAAACCTGGGGCGTTGGCTACAGACTCTCGCATGACAAAGTGCATCAGAAAGATGAGTGGCAAGGAGCAGAGAACCGCCTGGGCAACATTCTAATGGACAATAGAAAAAATTTAAATTAACTGTATATTAAATTGCCAATAATACTATGAAGAATGGACTACTTATTCAAATTTATGCATTCTGCATTTACAAACGTTTATTCCAAAAAACATATATTCTCTTAATCAAAAAACTTTGACTCTGCTGGGATGCTTGGGAAGTCTGGCTGTTCTCATCAATTAATTTATATATTTGAAAATTGACTCTGCATTTTTAAGATGACTCTGTATGTATGTATCTTACCACAATTTAACTGTAAATTTCAATGTGCCCAGTTTTACCTGGTTGAGAAAGTTAAAATGTTATTATTACTATTAGGGTGGCTCTTAAAAGCATAGTAAAAAATAAAAGGTTAAAATATTAATGGGCCACCCTCTAAAATGATGCCTATTATGGAAAAAATGATGCATGCAAATTTTCAGGCAAATCGGTTAATATTTAGAGGTGGCCCATCGCCCCTGAAGTTTGTATGTTTCTAGCGTAATTTTCTACATTTGTCAACTCGCGGTTCTGTATTATTTAGCCAATTCAAATGATACAACAATACAAATGGAATGGTTGAGCTGGTCTTAATTAGAGCTTCATTTTGAGTACCAACTTGGATGGTCTGTGATGATTTTACATTCTGAATGTTCAACAGAAAATTTGCTGAAAACCTCACGTTCGCTTGATTTTTCTTTAACATCGGATGATTTGTTCTTTTGGCAGATGATGATTAACGGAGTGTTATTGGGTGCAAGAGAGCAAATGCAGCGATATTTAGCATTAGATTAAAATACTTTAATAATATAATGATTAGGTCTTTATATCCTACATTTATGTAGCTGGTTGGCTAATTATTAGGACAAGATAAGTATGAACAGCATGATTGAAACTGCTGTAAAAATTAAAATGGGTTCAATTAAATGCCAATTTTAGATCAAACCCAGTGTTTGGAAGCCCAGGGCAATCCTAGCTGAGCTAACAACATTCCCCATGCATTTTTAGGGATTTATATCAAAGTCACTCTTTGAAATATATCCTGCAACGACATCATAGTTAATTAATTTGCCTTTTTGTATAATATATGAATGAATCCATGTCAGAATATCTTGCAAATATTTGGCAGACCTGAACAAAACCTGCATACCACTCACTGGTCTAGCAGTTTTTATGGTACAACTTGACAAGGGACTTTTCCAGTCAGGAGTAATGAACAACCAGATTCAAATCAGTGCCAAATTTGTGAAAAAAATATATAATAAGATATGCCATAAATCTGACACAGAATCAACCCTCCTGGACCCATGGGACAACAATCACCAACTGTCCTGTTGGAAAATCATAAAATTTTGATAAAAGAATATGGGAAAATTAGATCTTTCTGTGATTTTTTTTGTCAAAACCAACACATTGACAATTTACGCATTGACTCCTTATGTATATTTTTCAAAATCATCACGGCCTTCGTGAAATTATTCCTACCCCAGACCACGAAAGGTTTTTTCATTATTTTCCTTAAAAATTGGTCAGAACAAGCATTGATAATCCATATTATAAGGTCTGGTTCAGAATTATTGCCTCCAGATTTAATTCAGAGACATCATATATCAAAACAAACAATTTTTAAAAGAATCCAAGACGTATGGCTCTCGGGGATCATGAAGAATTTTGATAGACCATCCAAGTTGGTATTCAAAATGAAGCTCTCATTCAGCCCTGTTCATAAAATCTAATTATATTGTTGTTGGATGATTAAAATGGCTTAGTTATACAATACCGCGGATTGCCGAACATACGAAATCATAACTCAAATGCAATTATTTCAAGGCTCGTGGGCCACCTCTAAATGTTAACCGATTTGAATGAGATTTTGCACAAGCTGTTTTTACTATGAAAGGCATCATTTGAGGGGGTGGCCCATATAAATTTCAAACTTTTTTTTTAAGGGCCACCCTAATCACTATATTACTTAAATATTTATGTATATATAATACATTATCTATTATACAAGCAATGTAATAATTATACAAGTATAATTATGTATGATTTATTTTGACTATAAATTTAAATATATGTATCACAAATATTCAGATCAATAACTTAAAGAAACTATCACAACATAATGTTCAACCATGCTAATTCCTCCTCACGCTAATGTATAAATTTATTAAATTACTTAACTTGTTCTTTTACTCATATTTATCCTCTTATATTTCCAGCCCAGATACTCACTCTATATTGACCAATAGCGATCTGCTTCCTGCCAGCAGTGATTTGATCTATACACACAGTGGTTTGTACTACTTAGTAGGGAACTTTTCAATCTCTCGTTTTAAATTTATTCTAAATATCTACTCTCAATTTGTTATCTTTCAATTTCAATCCATCCACAATACAAAACGATATCATTAATAATTGCAAATCACTTATAGATCTCTTTGAGGACAGTGGATTGGATACAGAGGACAATACCGATTAACCTTCACTGTTTCAAAATTCACCGTATTACAATAATTCTCAGTTTATAGATCTTCTTTCAAATACACACAATTCATTTCTAACTCTTAGCCTTAACTGTCAATCCTTAAATGCTAAATATGAATTAATTAAGACTTATATTGATATGTACAATAATTCTAATTCTAAATTATGTGCTATAACCTTGCAGGAAACATGGCTCACGGCGGACAGCGATACTTCTCTCCTTCAGATAGATGGCTACAACTTTATCCATAAACCAAGATCATGCAGTGCACACGGGGGGGGGTTGCCTTATACTTACATGAAAGCTTCAAATATGAAATCCTAAACATCAATGAAAGCTCCGAAATTTGGGATGGCCTATTTATAAAGGTAATTGGTAATAATTATAGTGTAAATTGTAAAACAGTTAGCAATATCACCAAATTTATTAGTGAACTTGATGTCTTGTTTCATGCTCTTAAAAATTATCAAAATGTTATAATTTGCGGTGACTTTAATCTAGATCTGTTAAAATTTAAAGAAAAAAATAGTGTTAATAACTTCTTAGAATTTATGATTTCCAACAACTTTATGCCTAAGATCACACTACCTACCCGTTTAGCAAACAGAAATGGCAGTTTGATTGACAATGTCTTTGTGAAGAGTAACAACCAGTCTCTAACTACAGCCTCTGGCATCCTACTTACAGAAATATCAGACCATTTACCATACTTTGTTGTCCTAGATTATTCAAATATCTCAGAGCCACAAAATAAATACATTAGGGTGGTGTCATCAGACGCAAAGTCATACTCAGACTACAAAAATGATTTAAGCAGTAATGTTTTAGTTGAGAAGATGAAAGAAAGTCTAAGTGATAATCCAAATGCTAGTTACCTTAATGAAATACTGCAACACCTCATAAGAAAACACTTCCCAAGTAAATTTATAAAATACAATAAGTACAGACACAAAAAATCTCCTTGGATAACAAACGGTATCTTAAAATCAATAAAATACTGACATCAACTACGAACAGTACTTCACTAACTTTAAAACATACAGCAAAATTCTTAAACAAATGATTAATTCCTCAAAAAAACTCTATTATCAAAATCGATTCAACAAATTCAAATCAGACATTAAAAATACTTGGTCGACTATTAATGATATTTTAAACAAAAATAAAACGTCTAAGGATCTACCAAATAGTTTTCAAATCAATGATGAATCAATATCAAATGATAGAACTATTGCAAATGAGTTTAATAGATACTTCATTAACATTGGTCCAAAACTTGCCGAAAATACCACTAGCCCCGAAAATGCCTCATTTAAAGACTACCTATCAGCGCCCTCACCAACAAAATTCAAACTCAGAAATGTTACATCTGCAGAAGTCATCGAAATAATCAATGCCCTTAAGCCGAAAACTAGTTGTAATTTAGATAGCATCTCCAGCAAATTACTTAAATACATAAAAAATGAAATTGCTGGCCCCTTAAGTGACATAATCAACCAGTGCATCTCACAAGGTATATTCCCAGATCTACTGAAACAAGCTAAGGTTGTACCCATTTTTAAAAAAAATGAGGATTATCTCTTCTGTAATTATCGACCCATATCAATCTTATCAAGCGTGTCAAAGGTCTTTGAGAGAGTCATCTATAACCAGCTATATGACTATTTTTCAAATCATAATTTATTCTACAAAAGTCAGTATGGCTTCAGAAAATTCCACTCTACAGAATATACAGCTCTAGAACTAGTCGACAGAATCACCTATGCAATGGATCAAAATAAACTACCTGTAAATATATATATTGATCTATCAAAGGCCTTTGACACACTTGATCACCATATACTACTTCATAAACTAAACTACTACGGAGTCAAGGGAAATTCACTTAATTTATTGAAAAGTTACCTGAATAATCGCACACAACAATTGCAATTTAAAAACGCAATATCTGATTCTATGGCATTGAAATGCGGGGTTCCCCAAGGCTCTATTTTAGGACCGCTACTTTTTATTGTTTATGTTAATGATATTGGCGAAGCATGTAACTATTTTTATCCTGTCATATATGCTGATGACACCACCTTATGTGCCACTTTGAATAATAATTATGACAATCTTGATGTTATCCCACTAAATGAAGAACTAATTGCAATAAGTAACTGGCTAAAGCTAAATAAACTCTCCCTAAATATATCTAAAACAAAAGCAATGATATTCCATACTGCCCAGAGACATGTGGATGATCCAGACCTCTTCATTGATGACACAAAAATAGAGTTTGTGAATACCTTCAATTTTTTGGGATTTGTTATTGATAAACATTTAAAGTGGACCTCACACATAGATCTTATTTCAAAGAAAATATCAAAAACAATTGGAATTATGAAAAAACTAAAAAGTATTCTACCATCACGCATCCTTAAAACCATATATAATTCGCTCATACTTTCATATCTAAATTATGGAACTACCTTGTGGGGGGTGCAAAGCAATAAATTATTAAAACTGCAGAAAAAGGCTGTTAGAACAATTTCAAAATGTAAATACAATGCTCATACCGACCCTTTATTTAAAAAACTTAAAATTCCTAAAATACATGACTTGTGTGCACTGCATGACATGAAATTTTGCTTCAAATTCGGAAATGATCTCCTTCCTAAAAATTTTTTACTTCAAAATTATTCTTGAGATATCAAAATCCAATAAACCGTTCACTACGTCATATGTAGGCCTATACACTTCCGCTGCCTGCCGTCAGACATGAATTCGCAAGAAACAGCATCTCCAACAAATTTCAAAAAGACCTTCAATAAAATGGCTCTCGCCATCAAAGAGAAAATTGACACCCATAGTTTTGATGGATTCAAAAAATTATGCCAAAAAGTTCCTTTTTTAGTACTTATGATGAAAATTGCCATATAATTAATTGCTACATATGTCAAAATTAATCGGGTATTGTCTTCTGTGTCCTACTGACTGACTCCTAGAGATATGTGAATTTTCTTTTATTACTCAATTTGCAATATAGTTTCCGTGTATTTATGTTTATTAATTCATCAACTGTAACCACTGTGTGTAAATCTCTCACTGCTGGCCAATGACAAAGTAACTATATATATATTATTAAGTTCAAACTGGGTGGCCTCTCAATAGCGGTACTTCATTGTATCTTCGAGAGGTCTCCCAGCTCCATTACTGATTCCATTTAAAATCATTTCTATTGTAATTAATTGTAAATGTATCTGGAGCCAATAAATAATCTTGAAATTGAAAATTGAATTGAAATTACTCGGTAGAAACTGGGGAGAAACCTGGTAGAAAAGGTAGAAAGGCATGGGTAAAATCCCGGTAATAACCCAGTGGTTTTTACCCAATGGTATTTACCTGCCAACCCTGAATTATTCATGAGTAGCAAGCCACCTTATAAATGTACCTTTTTGATGACACTAAAGATTGCAGGATTGAAACTTGTTGGCTAGTGGATAGTAATGTACGATATACAATACACTAAAGAAGATCCGTTAAAATTTCCATAGTAACTCCTACCATAAAAACTTTGTACAGTGGAACAGGAATATTAGCTTAGTTGGTAGCACCATGGGCCATGGCCTTCCTTGGTTCCTGGTTTAATTCCTGCTCTGGTGAGGCATCTGGACCTATGTTGGACAGCAGTTTCATCACAGTGTCCTCCTGAAGGGCTACCCTAATTCACCTGATAAGTGCATAAATGGAGGATGTAAAGCCGCAGTCAACCATCCGTTCACCATAATACAATGTAACAATATCAAAGTGCAACATAAAACAGGAAGTACAAAATTGGAAAAGCAATACTGTTGCCTTGACCTGTCAAAACCTGGAAATGCTGTCCATTTTCTGGTTTCCCGTCTTTTGAGAAATGTTGACCTCAATTCTATTAGTGACACAGCAAGAATATGATAAAAATGGAAGATGAGCCAAGAAAAGAAATGTGATAACTGAGATTGGAAAAGTGGTAACATGAGAAATTACTTGTCAAACCAAAATGTGACTGTGCTTCTCCCACACAATTTTTGATAGGAAAGAAAAGTTATCAGAAAAAAAAATTTGTTATTATTTTTCAGATTCAATAGCACTTTTTAAAATGTCTAAATATGTGTACACATCTACTGCTTTTTTTCTGTCATGTCTTCAACTTCAAAACTTTTAAGTTGTGCATAGATCTATTGCTTTTGATACTAGTTTTTGTGTTCTATCTTGTCTTCCATTTTCATAACAATATCTATCCTCACCTCTCAGTGTAGACTGCGTGAGTCTACCCTGACAACATGGGTTGTGTTTCAGTGAAGTACATGTAGTCACATTCTCCCGTAGTCATCGGCTCACTTCTCCAGCTGGCTCTGCCAGTGAGCCTCTGACTTGGTGGGCCACAAAAATTTTGGTTTTTGAGGTTCAAGCTGATTGGTTGCGAAGTAAAGTGATCGCACAATCAGAGAGGCTGTTATAGCCCAAGCAAGGTTATGTCATTCCAGAGTCCAGACTCAGCATACTGTTGATAACCATTTGTTGTTTTAAGTTTCCCCATGTTTGACTTTCAACTTTATGATTGAAGTGCATTTTTGACTTGTAGGCCTAAGTCATGCTCATCAAAATGAAAAGTAGAATATAGAATAGCTGGATGTGTCAACCCTAAACATTTCCAGGACATTGCACCACTTTAAATTATGTGCATTGGCTTATTTGTGACTGATTTCATTAAATAATCGGAGAGAGGGAGTCCTCAAATGTTGTTTCTTAATCAAGCAATACCATTGTTCAGAAATAGCCCCTGCAGAAATTAAGCCTTATTATCTCAAGACTGCCCTGGGAAAGAATTTATTTCATGAAGGAATTTTCACACATATATTATATGTTATGCACACCAAAAAAGTCCAACCCCCCTACCCTGTGGAGATATAATGGTTGCAGGCTGAGAATCCTGCAATGCTGCAGGATCGCTCAGAAATGCGTTCTGAACATGCAAAACTTGGACCAAGTCAATCACTGCCAATGAAGCTGTATTGAGAAGCAACAACACAACCAATCAGATTAGAATTAAATGCACTAGCTGATGATGATTGACATCTGAATTGTTCACAGTTTTATTGTTCAGTTTTAGTACCAGGACTATTTTGTCCGAGTAATGTATTTTCCAGGTGACAGTTTCTTGTTTTCAGTTTGTATTTTGTTTCATTGTCAAACATTCATGAATTACTTACAACGATTGCAAGTGTTTTCTGTCTTGATATGTAAGTTGCCTTCTGGTTGGTTGAAATTACTGGGGCATGGCTGATCTGAATGTGAGTGAAACCACAGGAAAAACTATCAAAAGAGTCAAAGCCCAGCTGTGCCAGCTCACACAAGAGGCTTTGACAATGAGAAAATGATGTAGTCAGTAAAAGATTAACAAGTCTCCGACATGAAATACATAATTCACAGTTTGACATTGTTAAAAGCAAGTGGATGAATGTTTGAATGTTGTCACTGTTGTCTTGTTTTTCTTTTTAAGTATTTTCTTTGTAGAAAACCACTAACAATTATTTAAATCATGGATTTTAAACGCCAGAAAAAGGCTGTAAAAAGATTAGCATATTCATAAAACTCCGTCATTTTATAGTGCTTGTTGAGAGGGTAAGTGAAAACGAACCGTGCAATGGGAGGATGATAATATCACTTAATTCAAAACCGTCATGAAAACAACTGTCATTATGAAGTCTGAGATTGGCCTTCATTTTTTTTATTAGACCTGCTCGCAATTCTTATTTCCCCAGATTTACAGGATATGTTGCAAGTGCATAATACCACCTTGGATGTCTTCCCCTCTTCAACTAGATCTAGGAGTTATATTCTAGCAACAGATGAACACGCTTTGCCAATAAGCAGTCTGATTTGTTGCCATCAACAGCTAATCTTCATGACTCTTGAGAATTGAGACTGCATTAAACGTGGAAAGTTAAAGTGAACCAATGAGATTTCAATTATCTGAGAATTTTCGCTTTTGAAAAATATTACTCAATTTCGAAATATTCCAGACAACCCTCAAGTTACATTTCACTTTTAGGACCTTGACAGCAGATCTAAAATGTTAACTAACTAATTTTTCTACTTTGCTGAGAACTTGTCTTCTCTCTAATTATCATCTTCCTTTCTTCCTCATTTTTATTGAGTGGAGAAGAGTTCTGACAATTTAAAACTGTCAGGCTGGCTCAATGAGAAATAATTGAGAAATGATTTTAAAATCACAATTTTATCTACTTTGGATGAATTCACCTCCATGCACTTGATTTCATGATATTTTATCCCAGAAATTTGCTATTGTGCTATAAAAGAACAACTGTTTGGACTCTGGCAAAATAAATGTCACAGTCATTTACTATAACTCTTGTCAAACAAATTCCTTTTTAATTGTTATGGTTATGGAATAAATTGGACTCTTGACGAGACATACCCAAGCTTCAATTTAAATGACAGGACATTCAGCACTTGATTCATTAACATTGTGGATACAGAGTTCCCCCATGGCCTAATTGGTAAGTGCGCTTGTCAACTGGCTTTGAGGGCATGGGTTCAAATCTCACCATGGGAACTCTAGTCCGAGCCCATGTGACATTAAATAGAGGCGGGTTGTATCCAGTATTCTATGCTGGGGCAACTGAAAGACCCTAGGCATCCCTGAATTAATAGGGTATGTTCACAGTCTTCTCATCTCATCATCATACGGCGATCGCCTGCCTCGATATAGCCCCACTGAGGTGCTAAATTTATCTTAAAATTGGATAAGTCTGACGACAACTGACAAATCTTGGGTAGGCAGTTCCATATTGACGGGGCGGCGCTGGTAAAAGCTCGTGGGCCAAGTGTCTTCGTGTTGCTTTGAGGTACTTCCAGAAGATTACTGCCTCGTGACCTGAGCGACCTGCTCGGACTGTACGGCTTAAGCAGCTCATCTAGACACTGCGGAGCAAGGTTGTTGCGACTCTTAAAAGTCATTAATGCGATCTTATACTCTATCCGCTGGGCTACTGGCTGCCAGTGTAGAGATTTCAGTACCTCTCAACATGGGTCGAATTTCTTGACTCCACAGATCACCCTCGCAGTGGCATTTTGAAGGCGCTGTAACTTAATAATAATAATAATAATAATAGGCATTTATATAGCGCTAATTCCAGTAAACTGCTCACTAGCGCTAGTAAACTGCTCACTAGCTCTAGTAAACTGCTCACTAACTTCTGTATTACATTCTTCGGAGCACCATAAAGTAGTGCATTACAATAGTCAATGTTGCTGGTAATGAAGGAATGCACAATTTGTTCGGTTGCTTGGTTATCTAGGTAACTCCGTATCTGCCGAATTTTCCGGAGCTGGACAAAGCCTTTTCTACACAGATGTTATTAACATGTTCCGACATGTTCAGCTGCTGATCAAACAGTACTCCCAGGTTCCTCACGGATTTGACAAGTTCAATGTTGGACTGACCCACTTTAACTGAATTAAACTTAATTTTTGCAATTTGTGCTGGTGTTCCAAGAATCATAACCTCAGTCTTTGAATCATTTATCCTCAACCGATGCCTCAGCATCCATTGTCTCACATCAGAAATACAGTCCTCCAACTTTTTGATAATTCCAACCTCAAGATCTTTATCACCTGCATTGTAGGCCAGATAAAGCTGGTGATCGTCTGCGTAGCCTCCCACTTGGACATTTGGGAGATGATTGTTGATGACATCATAAAGGGAGCTGCGTAACCCAAGAAGACAACCGGTCCTGCACAGCTTCCTTGCGGTACACCAACTTTGACACTAAGTTCACTTGAGATAATACCATTCACACATACTTTCTGATTCCTATTTCTGAGATCACCAATTTTAGAACTGAAAATCCTAATTATTCAAGCATTTTGATCAAGAGTGTAAAGGATATACTTGTTTCCTATTTTTATAATATCATATTTTGTATAGGGAATAGTTATTTCCTGTTTTCTGGCTAACTGACTTATTCGTATTGATTTTACTGTTGTACATTGTTTTTATTGGGCCAGATTGAAAAACAGTTTATCACTGAATCTGCCACCCTGCCTAAATATATTTAAAAAAAAATAATAATAAAAATGGTATGCCATCATATTATTTCCTGAGACTGTGAACTGACCTTGGGTCAGTTGTTCTGGATGTAGGATAAGCTTTTGCCTTACACCTGTTCCATAATAAAGACAAAGAGTGCTGTTGTGATGTTACTGAGCTAATGGCATCTGGGAGGGAATTATGATGGAATGGGAAGACTAAAAAATATCCCACACTTGGCAGTGATCCTCATGGAAAACCCATGAGGAACAGCCCATGGGATATAATTTTGTGATCCACCATCCCTAATTTAAATATGATTCACTATCCTTGATTTACATATTTTATTTATTTGTGGTACTACTTCAGATCATACATGAGGTCACAATCGCGACACATAACATCACAACAGCAGCATGTGATGTCACAATAGCAGATGAACCACTATGACATCATCAGCTTTGGTGACGTCACCAGCAGTCATGTGACTCTGTTGGCTTTGTTTACAGCAACCAGTCAGACTCCACCCACTTTGTCATTTGTATGTTACTTTGATCTGATTGGTTTGGCCACCATCAAAACATTAGATCCATCCACCAAAGTGATAAGGTCATTGTTATTTTTAAATAAAACCTCATTTCTTTTTGTCCAGTTTATCGTTTCAACTGTCAAACAACACAATAGTTGCCTAGACACTGTGTGCCATTTGCTATATGCAAAGCGACCTAGTTAATCATAAAATCTTGAATTTTGGGCAAGAAACCAATTTAAATACAATATAACATAGCCACTGTTAGCCAGTATGCTGTATTTATGTATCAGACATCCTGAAATGAAATTATAGGCAGAAAATATTCAGCAATCAAAAGATTTTTTTTAAAAATTCGCAAAAAATTGCTAAAACTCCCTAAGACATATTTCACGAAAAGCTGCAAAATAACTTACCACAACTTGTCCACAAGTTACATTAGCACAATACTGATAAGGCCAGACATAATCGATTGGTAGATTCTCAGATTTTATCAGGGTGCTTCTTCTGATGATAGCTGGCAGGACAAAAAAAAAGCTGAAATCATAATCTTTTATTGTGTCAATCCATTAAATAAAATCATGGGTAAACACTCATTTCTGTTGGATTGATAGATCAGAGTAGCTAAAAATATGGCCTTGTGCTAATGTAACAATGATGAATGATGGAGGACGGAATTTTTTATGCTGATCCTACTGCAATATAAATGAAGTCGCCAGTAGGGTACAACCCCTGGTCTGCTCTTGGGAGACCTGGCTTTCAGTTCAGAAAAAATGTGAGATCTGATCATGTGTTCGGTCACATAATTTGTATATGCTCTTTTTGCTAATGTAACACTCTGAAATGGACAAATGCGAAATTGCAGTTACATTAGCAATAAAAAAACAGGTACCACATTCAGTCGTTTATGTTTTTGGTGATGTATATAGGCAAATAAGACAAGTTTATCAGTAAAATTTTGGAATTTCATGTTTGAAATAGGCATAAGTAGCAAGAACACAGAAAAATCTCCATGTAAATGTTGTTAATGTAACCTCAATGTCCTGTGACGGAATTGAGTTACATTAGCAGTCTTTTTTTTTTTTTTCAAGTTTTATAATGACCAACACAATTAAAAATGGTTCCAAAATAATTTTCAAGATGTTTTTTTATCAAATTGAATCATATATCATTACATTTTCCTGAATTGGTTTTAGCAGATTCTGCAGAGTGCCGAAGTAAGCATGTTTGATCACCAGTAAGTTTGGTAGTCCAAAATTGTCCTGGTGAAGGATTAAAAAATATATTTTTAAGACGAAAAAGCTACATATTCGAGGAATATTTTATTGATATTTATTCATTACCTCACAGATGTACTTAGTAATAGGTTTACTTGCTTCAGGAAGCAACTAGTCCAGGAGCTTATTGGGAAGTAAGGGGTGGATTGTGCAGGTTTGTCTACAAGCATGAAATTTGGCACAAATGTTGCTGAGGGTATATAGATTCAAATTTTTGAGGGCGCCGGAGTGGGCGCTCATCTTGGTTGCCATAGCAACAAATTCAAAATGGCCACCACTCGATATCTAATTTTGAGTATAACTCAGTAACAAAAGGTCATAGGATTGCAAATAATAGCTCTAAATATATGTTTTTGATGCCAGGGATCCTGATTCTGCCATCATTTTTCATGTCAAACACATATTTTGGTCGATACAGCCAAAATTACCTGTATATTGGGGTTATAGAGCCTAGTTTCTCAAAACTTTCAACATACTTTCAATTTCCTGATAACATTTCACTCTAACAAGAACCAAATTATCAATTATATAATATGTACATTGATACCAAAGTAGCCAAATGAATGTTGCAGACAAGGGTATTGTTAATGCAGCTGCATCTATGCACTCCTTTATCTATTGCGCACGCAGTTCCCGCCACTAAATCTTTCAAATATCACAGCACTACATGATGCTAGCCAATCAGTTGTGTAGTATACCAAAAGAAACCTGTTGCTGTCTTTGTGTGTTGGCCTGGATGATATCTATGATGAACTTATCCACTTGTCTGCTGTTTGCCATCCCCATCTTGAATTTTTTAAAGATACAATGGCGATTGATTCGAACAAAGACTTTTTTCAGTTACAACGGTAATACAACCTTTATTTGTGCTCAGCAATACATGTAGATGCTTCTTGGGTATATATCTGAGGGATACTATCACACTACCAAGATATTTGTTTCATATATGCAGTGACTTTGCACAGACTATCTTGTTTGATTAAATTCAGTCACATCTCACAAGTCCTGAAATTGATTGACTTGGTTTCTTGCATGCTACAGCTGCCTGTTCTATTGCGGCGGAAGGTAGCAGGCTAAAACATTTCAGTAGAGGCGCTATATTTCACGTCCGTGTATGCATACATGAATTTTTGAGGCAGCTCAGCACAATTCTGCGGAGTTCTGCTGAGCGCAGACCTGATAGGCAACTACCCTAGTGCCCCAATTCCACACCCAATTCGATGTGAATAACTTCAGTCTGCACTGCAGCCTTGCTAGTTCGCCTGCCTCTGCAGTAGACTGCTGTCAGTCAGGGTTTCTTATTATGATCCGACATGTGGCACATGGACTTTGCGGAGAGCCTTCCAACAATGGCACTGCTCAGGGCAGCCACAGTGCTGTACCCATGGGCAGGGGACAAGAGAACATTGCTCAAGGTTCCCTGCCATAGCACATTCATGTTTGGTGATCGCTGTATGCATGACGAGTGATGAGAAGACTAGGAGTCATGCTATAAAACCAGTGGTGTCCAGGGTCATTGATCAGCCCCAGAATAGAACACTCCATCTAATATCTCATGGGCTTGGAATAAATGGAGTTCAAGGGTTGGGGTTCGAACCTAAGCTCTTGAAACCTGTGCATGCACTATCAAGCACTCTAAACCATTCAATCACAGGGAACTCATTAAATTTTTATATGGTATGTCAATACAATACAGAATTGTGATGGACCATTTTTCAGAAAGACCATGGTATTAGTAACTTTAGGACAATTCTCCTAATCTGATCAAGGAGACTGTTTTTCCAACAGGCAATACCAAAGGAAAATCATGTCTCACCCAAATGAAGCATGAAGTACAATACCAAGTGACCACATTTAGCTTGGCCCAGTTTGGCACAAGTTTAATTTGCTGGGATGTCACATATGTTTCACGAGAGACCGCCTGACACATGCAGAAGAAGCAGTCCTTTAACACAGGGACTGTTGTAGGCCTACCACTGTTTCACTGTCTGAAGTTCACACACTGGTAGAGTGGTAGGCTAGCTGTTTTATTACTTGCTACACGTAGATAGTAGAAGATAACTTAGATAAGGGAAGAGGGTTTTTGTGCCTGAAAGTGATAGCTGGTGGGAGTTGACAGATCCAAGAAGATTTTTTTTTGACAAGAGTTGAAGACAATCCTGAGATTAGTGCTGCCTAGTCATGTGCCAAGATCTTGCGTGTTGAATAAAAGAAAAAGTTTTGACTTCTATATTCATCAGGAAAATGTGTATCTCTTTTTGTTTATTGTCTGAAATATTGGTTGCGATTCCCACCATGCCTGTGTTTGTTCATCTAAAATGTAGGTTTGGAGAGTCCTACCAGTTCATTGACGAACAGACATCTTAAAGCTGTCAGAAGGGAAGTTGTCCTAGGTAAGAACTACAGTGAACAGCATCCAAACAACCTCAGGACTGATTGGTGAAAGGCATAAAGTGATTTTTCGATAAATTGATGATTGTCCTTCGACTCCTTTCTAAAGTATTCCTGTCATGTGAAATGGACCACCAATGTCTTGCCAAGGATAACTAGAATTGCATGTTCCAGCTCATGATGAACATTGAGGCTACTCCTTGCTATCTACATGCAGAAAGTCACACAGTAGCCATTGTGTGAAATGTTAAACAGTTGAATGGTGGTAAATGCCGTTGGATTTGCATTTGAACTTGGCCTGTCTTAAATCTGAGTTTGTAAATTTTGTACTAAAACTGGTACATATCAAACTAGTGTCTTAACTGAGCCTGGCCAGAGGAATGGCATTAAGATGCAATGAACATAGTCTGCTTGTCTTTTAACCATTTAATTATTACACTGATGAAAATAGTCCCCAATCTCACCCTTTGAAACTGAACACATCAGTTTCCGACAGTCAACTTGGCAACGTCACATTATTTCACTTATTCATTTGGCTTTCTATTTTCCCATCCCCCCTCGTAGGACTGCAATTCATGCTGAAATGTATCAGACTGCTCGCTATGTATCAGACTGCTCGCTATGTATCAGACTGCTCGCTACGCTTGTACAATATTTTTCTTTTTCTTCTTCCCATTGGACTTCCATCTGTTAGGAGCATTCCAAATGAGAGTTATGATGTGGTGCTTTTGGGACGAGGCAGTCTGATCTCAGACTGCCTCAGATATATACCCAAGAATCATGTAAGCTTGAGCACAGATAAAGGTTGTAACTGCAAACAAGTCTTTCGTCAAATCAATCGCCAAATCAATCGCCATTGTATCCTTAGGAAATCCAAGATTTCAATGGAAGGGGATGGAAAACAGGAGAAGGTAAGTACATAATGGATGTCACACTGGCCAATACTTGAAACAGCAACAGGTTTCTTTTGGTATACCATATAAATTATCGGCATGCAACATGTAAGGTTGTGGATGTGAAAGAATTCGTTGAGAGGACTGCATGCACAAAAGAACCTGTAGGTGTGCGTAAGGCAGCTGCATTGACAATACCCATTTCTGCAGCATTTGTTTGGTCATACAGATGATATGTTGATGTATTTCTATTACATAAAACTGGTGTTTAGTTTTGTTGTTAAAACTTGATGAATTGCTACTAGGAACAATTTGCAATAGCTTAAGCTGAAGATTTGGGGTGAATTTTGATAAAATGAGCTCTATAACCCCAATATACAGGTAATTTTGGCTCTATAGACCAAAGTATGTGTTTGTTGAGAAAAATAATGGCAGAATCAGAATCCCTGGTATCAAAAACATATATTTGGAGCTATTATTTGTAATCCTATGACCTTTACTGAGTTGTATTTAAAATTAGTTATTGAGCGGCGGACATTTTTAATTTGTTGCTATGGCTACCAAGACGAGCGCCCGCTCCGGCGCCCTCAAAAATTTGAATCTATATACCCTCAGCAACATTTGTACCAAATTTCATGCTTGTAGACAAATATGCACAATTATCCCCATTAGCTCCTGGACTAAACAGAGAGATAACAAAAGGGTTGGAAAGTTTAAGGTACCCTTTAAGAGCACTTTTCGTGAAATCTGCCCTTAGAATCTCCAAGAAAAATAAAACTGATTGATTCCTATATGTGTATTATTCGTACTATAAGACAGCATACTGGCTATATGGCGAAGTTTGTTGTTTGCTCTATATATGAGAACTAGCAAAATGTAAACAAAATTAATCCTTTAATTTAGGTCACTTGATGAGTACACAGTGTAGAAGCAGTTTATTATAATCTTTGAGGTGCCAACTTCAGTTGTGCAACTCTTTCTGTAACTTGAGAACAATTAGCAAAAGTCTGAGTTGCAGTTCTTTGAAATAGGTTTGCTCAAGGAAGCTCACGTCTATGTGTTTTGTCCACCTTAGAAGCAGGTTTTATAGCTTGCTTAGACTGGCTTCCTTTAATTGGTATGCCTTTCTGGCTTGATCTGAATGATCACAAAAGAAACATTACAAAAATCTTTGAATTTTGTTATGAAAAACAAATTGCACTGTGGCTCCTTTTTTTATATGGAATCCAAAACACAGCAAGCCAAGTGTTGTGATGTTTCCTTTATACTACTTTTTATGTTTTATGCTGACGCTGCAAACAAGTTTCCCTGTGCTTTACAATTAATTACCATCAAATAGACTGAGATCCCATTCGTTTACGACTCAGGATGTACCCAGCCCAGCCTAAAGGCCAAGGCTTTTAGATAATCATTCTGTTGCTCTGGCAGCTCTGTATGATTGTGACTGGATTCGCAGTGAGCTCTCCTGGGTCATTCTAGATTTTGTGATTATCGCCTCATGAATTATCCAACCAATAGGCCTATATTTTCTCTATTAATGTATTGCTTCAAAAACCCAACAATTGTAGCAGTGATATTCTGTTCCTCCATGATATATTTTTTGTGTAGTTTTTACAAATCTAACATGAGGTTTATCGGCCCACATTTTGCACACCAAGTCATGATAATTTAGGGACATATTAATTTTGATGTCACTTGGCTCAAAGTTTGAGGAGGCTCTATGAATATGTAGGCTCAATATATAATTCATATTTACTGTTTGTACAAAATATAAAACTTATAAATGAGTGGTTATTAAAAAGGTAGAGAATAGAACTCAATTTGTATTTTCAAATAATGTTCTATTCAGTTCTTAGAGTTGGAGCGTCTTCATTAGTGGTTTGTTTGTGCACTGACTTCATTTATAACACCACACATCAAAAGTCCTGATATATTTTTCATTACGTTTCCTTGGCAACAAATCACAAACAGACTGGCATCCCTCTGGCTTACAACACCTTTTCACAGAAATCTCTTTCACACTTTTGTCAGTTGCAACGGAAACAGCATCCTATCAACTTCTGGTCCATCAGTTTGTCGGAAGTGTGACCCCGCAGATAGACCCAGAGTACATTGCAAACTCATTATAATTAGTGCTGCCAAGGTTGTTGTTTGGCAATCCTGTGACCAGTCTGATCTGTCTGATTGGTAGATTAGAATGGACCCTGGACGGTGCTGTCCTCTTGTGTGAAGGTTTAAATTTTTCAGTCATTGGACTTGATTGTGACTTCAAGACATTTTAGGTTGATGTTTATTTTTACTGGAAAACAAGAATCTGTCACTATAATATTTATTTTGCAGTGACGTAAGTGTTATAGTCGGTCACTTTGATACAGAAAAAATGAGGACCAGTTCACTGTGAAAAAATGCACTTCTTGACTCATGATAGCTGATGCAGTGTCATCTTGGGAAACATAGAGGCTGTTCGATTAGTCATGATCAAGAGAAGGTCATTTGACTTGTCTTAAGGTGGCTCGATACTCGTGAACTTTCTAAGATAGGATTTCTCAAAAATAGTTTAGAATGATCCAAAATATAGTTTATAGCAAGGATATGTAAAAAAAAGTGGTCGCAACCAGCCTTTTTTTCGAAATATTTTAGGTTATGTACAAGAAAGTCAGTCCACGCAAACCTGAAAAACTCAATTTTTTTCTTATCTTTCTTTCTGTGAAGTTTGTCCTGCCATTCAGTGGTCATGCATCCCATATTATGAAATGAAGCATGGAATTGAAGAAAAAACTTCAATGGAACTGCTGATTACAATTTCAAAGAGATATATTTAGTTTAAAGGACTTTCCAAGGGGCTCGGAATAAAGGTTTTGATTTTGACAATTTTAATTTTTTTTTTATAAACCATGGCGCTAAAAAAAATTGACGGGATAAGATTTCTCATTTTTTTGTCATTAATTTCCAAATATTGTTAGGAACAATAAAATGCATAAGAGAACGTTTGCTACCGCGATAGAAATTGAGATAAAAATTTATTTATATCTCAAAGTCAATTTTTAGAAATTAGACCTGCTTGCCGAAAATCGCGTGTTAAAGGTTTCTATTCGGAACTTAAAGCTGAATCTCTGGCATGTCATAGTGATGTTCATAGCGCATCTAATGCTTCAAACCAGAAGTTTCTAACCCTAATAGAAGTGACGCAAATGACAAACGAAGTGGCAGTCGCACGGAATTATAAAAAACCTAAAAAGCAGTCCACAAAGCTCAGTAGGCTGTTGTTGCTATGGTGACGCCGCCATTGCTGCTCCTTGAGTGGCGAGCCACCTTAAGGTGACCAAAGATTATGTACCCAAGATGTGACGCCACCATTGGGCTCCATGGGAATCCTCATATTTAATAGAGACGTCACCTGGGGAGTGGCACACCAACTAATTTCATGGAAGATGCATGACTTTCTGTGCAAAATCGGACCTACAGACCTTAATAGTAGTCCGAATTACAAAATTAAAAAAGCGTAATGCAGGGAACAAAATTCCACAATGCTTAGGCTAGATAAAACCTGTTGCCAAAACAAAGCTATTGCTTCTTTCAGCAAGTGAATTTTGATAAAGCATATTTTGACATTAGTTACAAATCCATTGCTCTGAAAATATTAAAGTTAGAAAGATGGTGCTGATGTCAAAAGATGCGTATTTCAAAAGACTCCTTTAGGAAATCATTTCATGCTCCTACCATTATCAGTTTCTTCTAGATTAATCAATAAATTGCCAAAAAATTGACATTTTGGACACTTTTTTGTGACTTTTTTGCATTCAGAGGTCTAAAGTCTGCTATAAAGTTGGCAAAAATAATTCAAAAACAAATCCACATTCAAGCACAACTGCTGCAGCCAATCTCTAAATCATGCCCAATTTTAAAATCGGGCATGATTATTTCTCCTATTGGCAAATTATTTTAACTATTGGCGAATTATTTCCCCTTTGGGCAAAATCCTTTTACTTTTCCCAAAGGAGCAATTTACTATTCTAACTATTGGCAACCTATGGTTCCTATTGGCACACTTTGCCCAAAGGAGCAATTTGCTATTCTAACTATAGGCACACTATTCTAACTATTGGCAAAATTTGCCCATCTCTAAATATCTTTTCGGGCCCCTTAGAACATTAACAAATAGTTAAATCGTGCCCATTCCTGCAATTATCGCCCACTTTCGTCATTAAAATGCGGGACATAGCAGAGGAAATCCCGAAAATGCGGGATTCGGTTTTTTGCAATTTGCGCGACTTCTAGTAAAGATACAGACTTAATTTTTTCACCATTAAATTCAGCATTAAAAAAGCTATCTGACAATGTCAGTTTCATTGCCGTAGCTGGCTTAGAACATTTTTCTTCTCGCTACCCAAAAGTTATAATTTTCACTTTATTTTCATAGATCCACAATTAAATACTGGCTAGAATTATTTTATTTTTACTTAATAAATATTCATAGGCCCAAATATATATTAGCCTATAATCAAATTCTAATCTATAGGCCTGTGGCCAAATTGACAGCTCCAGATACTACATTATGGACTTGACTAGAAAAATTCCTGTAATTTCTTTTATTTTACATAATAAATTATTGTTAGACCCACATATAATTAAATTCTTATCTATAAACCTTAATTTGTAGGCGGCTCCATAATTACAGCCAGGTGAAAAGCTACACTGTATGAAACTGCAATAGGCCAGTTGCTAACTCATAATGTACTTGCTTCCAACTCCAAGTAAGATAATTTTATCAAAATTGCACAGATTATTTATTTTCAATTTTACTTTTAACGAATATTTTTTGGACATTTTCTATGAACTTGTAATCTGAATGAATGAACAAGTCTCTCCAAGACGCATCTTTTGGTGCAAAATTTACGCTTATATCATTATTAGAAGTCCTTCAAGTGAAAAATCCATCCTAGCTCAGTTATTTCAGAAAAAAGCAAATTCCGCGATCCCGCATACCGCAACCGCGTTCCGCATTTCATGCGGGCGATAATTGCAGGATCGGGCACGTTTTCACTATTTGTTAATGTTGTAAGTGGCCCTAAAAGACATAAGCCTATGAGCGATAATTGAGATGGGCATGGTATTTTCTTTGCCAATATCTAAATCAAGTCTTTTGGACTATTTGAGATATTTGGAGATAGGCAATTTAGAGATTGGCTGACGCAACAACACTCACAGATTCTAGAAATGTAAAAATTAATTTTGTGAGCCAGTAATTAATGACTCATGATGAGATGTGCATCAACATGCAAAAACTGAGTTACTACGTCAGAATGCCGATTTTTTGAGAAATCCTTTCATTCAGAGGTTTAAAGTCTGCTATAAAGTTGCAAAAATAATTCAAAAACAAATCCACATTCAAGCACACAATACTCTCAGATTCTAGAAACGTAAAAATTAATTTTGTGAGCCAATAATTAATGACTTATGATGATATACATATCAACATGCATAAACTGAGTTATTACGTCAGAATGCCAATTTTTTACAATCTTTTTAGAAACCCTTCCCTCATAGGTTCAAAATCTGCTATAGAGTTTGGGGAAAATATTTAACCAAACTACAAGGACAACACACGCAGATTCCAAAAATTAAAAAATTGTTCAATAGTTGCCGATTTATGATAAGATGGGTTTCAATATACATGTATAAACTAAGTCATTGGTCATGGCGAAGCTAGCAGATTTTAAACATCTTTTTTGACAAATTCTCTTGCTCTAAGGCTTAGTCTGCTATTGATTATGAGAAAAAAAATTTCAAACCAAATTCATCATCAAAAGCAAGTGTTTTACAAAATATTTTGCAACTTTAATAATTTTCTAATTCTCTGTTTTTGAGAACCAAGGCTATTTATTAACTTGTTTCGCAAAAGAGAAAAAACTCACTGGAAATTTGTGATTTTTTTGTGTTTAAATGAACTGTATTTTCGAGCATTAAAAAAATCTTAGACAAATTCTGAAAAGCGGGTGATAAAATTCAAGTATTAAATGAATTCTTCCTTAAATTTTATAATTTTCCTATTGATAATCATTGAGTTTCGGGACTATGAACACCAGGATCTTTCATGTGCAAACAAACAACATTTTTGGTTGCTACAGAAATGCTCAACAAATTCTGAGAAGCAGGTAATAAACTTCAATAGTTAACTGAAATGCTCTCCAAATTTCAGGATTATATTATGGATACTTTGTGAGTTTCAGATCTCTGAACATGGCATGTTCAAGCCATGAAAAGACCAGCAACTCAACAGTGCACATGTTTCTTGACGTCATCAAGTGCATGTGCACCCAGCCAGAGTTCTCCATGGCGACAAAGTCGACAGAATAACAAAGAGGACACATAAATTATTTTGACTTACTATTATTTATTCTCATGTAGAAACATCCCCATTTATTGTTGATAGTTCTAATATATTTCATGTTTTAAAAAAAGTAAACAAAATCAGTGGTGCCATCTGAGTTTTGGCATGTGCAACCAGCCAGAGTTTTCCATGGCGACAAAGTTGACAGAATAACAAAGAGGATACATAAATTATTTTGACTTAACTATTATTTATTCTCATGTAGAAACATCCCCATTTATTGTGGATAGTTCTAATATATTTCATGTTTTAAAAAAAGTAAACAAAATCAGTGGTGCCATCTGAGTTTTGGCATGTGCAACCAGCCAGAGTTTTCCATGGCGACAAAGTTGACAGAATAACAAAGAGGATACATAAATTATTTTGACTTAACTATTATTTATTCTCATGTAGAAACATCCCCATTTATTGTGGATAGTTCTAATATTTTTCATGTTAAACAAAAAATAAACAAAATCAGTGGTGCCATCTGAGTTTTGGCAGGGAACTAAGTTGATTCCCAAAACCAGCTTGGCGTCACCCATGTGAGGTGACTCAACCGTGGTACACTATATAAACTTTTATTTGACAAACTAGATATCAAAGGAGATACATGTGTCATCCAAATTATTTAAAAAACAACAACAACAACAACAACAAAGAAACAAGCAAAATCAATGTCTACACTAATCTATATATAAAGTTTAAAATATGCAATTATTAAGTATATAATATTTTAAAATTCAGGTCCCAGTTCAGGTAGTTACGTCTATAATAAAATGAGAAATTTCTGATACTTTAAAAAAGAGTCCCAAATTCAGAGTGTCAAAATCATATTAGATTATTAATAATTTGAAATATATATTTTTTATACATGTATACACATATGTAGCATTCAAACATTTGATACACAAGTTATTTTTACAAAAGATAAAAGTTTACCAAATAATGAAATTGTTGACTTTTCTGAATAGATGCTACTTTACAGTTTCAGGTACAAGTCGTCAACTTTTCAGACTAAACGTTGAATTTTCAGTATAACATACAAAACCAATTAAAAAATTATTATATTTTTATGACAACCTTGTAAACATAAAATTGCTAAATTTCATTAAAAACATATTAACAGATAAATTTATAAGATTAACTTTTTATATTAACTATACATACATTGTATTAACAATACATACATTGTATTTTAACATAATTCTTGTTAAACTAGAAGATGTTCATTTATACATCAGCTTGTTGTAGAAATTTTCCAAGACCGATATGCATTTTGGCCTCTTTGCAACCCATTATTGCTACAAATTTACCAGTGTCATCAAGTGATCTAAAATTATTTATTAAATTTTCTGCTGTTTGAAAGAGTTCATTCTGATAGGTTTGATGATTTGGACAAATAATCAGACAGTGTCTTTCATCTTCGGTCACATTTAAGCTACATTTCTCACAGACTCTATCAGCTACTGGAATTTTTGGCCTTTGATGACGACCAGTTTCTATACGTAGACTATGTGAACTTGTTCTAAATCTGGCAATTTTAGTTATGATTTTACTGCTATGTCTTAAAAGTAGGTAAGGTTCTAATCTACAATCAGTTTTAAAGAGTTTATATGTTCTTAATTTAGGTTGCTGTGTACTGTCATTTATGGACTCCATTAACTTAGTCTGTTCAATTTCATACAATTTCAATTTAACGCGGCTGCCCACGCATTCAAGGTTATGTCTTCCAGTGTCATAAATATTATAATGAATATCACAGTTTTGTAAAATCTGGGATACTTTATCAAGCCAGGTTTTACAGTTACCATCACTATGCATGTCTTTTTGAATATATAAACATCTCTTAAGTATTTTATGATCGGCCATATTCTCTAACCTAACCCAATAGTTTATCAACCTTGCTTTATGCCTAATATGTAGAGGGAATCTACCAGTCTCACCATACACTGCAAGAGATGGAGTTTGTTTTCTTACTCCTAAAACATTCTTAAGATAGCCAAGTTGTAAGTTCTCTAATTCACTTACAGATTTTTCACTCGTCCAGATTTCACAGTTGTACTCAAGGATAGGAAGAATATATGTATCAAACATTTTTATGGATAGTTGGGGATTTATGTGCCCTAATGCCTGCTTTGTATCTCCTTGTAATGCAAATAGGGCTTTCAGACCTTGTGTCATAAGATAATTCATCATTTTTCCATGTGTGTTCCGTTTATTACTGAGCATATGACCTAAATATTTGAAACAATCTACATTTTCAATATTTTCACCATTGTAAATCAAGTTACTAACGGTTTTGTTGCCTATCTGCATTACTTTTGTTTTATTTACGTTTACAATTAGGTGCCATTTTTTACAGAAGTTGTGCAACGAATTAATGCTATTCTGAAGACATTTTGGTGAGTCAGCTAAAAGAACTATGTCATCAGCATAGAGAATGTGAGTCAAAGTCAAGTTACCAAGAGTCACTCCATCAGCTTTGTTTAAATATTTGGGCAGATCAAACAAAAATTCATTGAAAAGTTTTGGGCTAAGGATTCCACCTTGCAGCACTCCACACTTACTGTCTATTGAATCCCCAGTACAACCATTCTGATGGACTCTGGCTTTGGCCTTGTCATACATATTTACAATAATCTTAAGCATTTTAGGGCCTATTTGTTGCTGCATTAGTTTGTAGTATAAGGCATTTCGGTTTATATAATCAAATGCTTTAGTGAAATCAACGAAACACAAATACACTGGTTTATGTTTAAATCTATGGTAGCTTATCACAGTATCCAAAACAAAGACACAATCAGAAGCCAAATTGACAGGGGTCATCAAGATCTAAAGCTTCATTTTTATAGTACAGTCTGCTATTTAAAATTGAATCAAATATTTTCCCCATTACTACATTTATAGTTATCTTTCTGTAGTTATCTGGATCAGAGCGATCTCCTTTTTTATGAAGAGCATTAATGACCCCTTCAGACCATTGTGAGGGATATTCTCCTTTTTCAAAAATATGATTAAATACAGCACAGAATGGGGTGATCAGCTTTTCACTCGCATATTTATAAAATTCCCCCATGATTCCATCAATACCTGCAGCTTTATTGTTCTTTAGTTTCCTAAGGTGTAAAACCACTTCTTCTTCAGTTATGACACTATCACAAATATCATTAGCTAATTCATTGTTACAAGTGTAGATCGAATTTTGCACAGACTTAGTTATGTATCTATGTATTGCTTATCGAAATAATCACGCATTGGTAAATTCGATTGTTGTTCAAAGTAATCCTGAAAAGTGCTTTAGTCAGGAGGGTTAACTCGCTTTTTCCCCACGGACTTTAATCTATTCCACTACTTCCAGCAGTCGGTTGGTTTTTTACTACTAAACAGGGCTTCCCATTTCATTTCTATTGGACTCCTGATATTTTCTTTTTTTCGTTTGAATTAGCCGCTTGTAAGTTTTGCGGAGCATTTCATAATTTAATCTATTTTGGAAAATTGAGATATCATTTTCTTTAGCAAAAATGTTAAGTGATTTTCTGAGATTTTTACAATCATCATCAAACCATTCATTGGTTGGGAAGGTGTTTTTTGAGGATTTAGATTTCTTTTGTTTAAAAGTGGGTTTAATCCTGTCAGTTACATACTCATACATAGTTTCAATAACTTTATCACTGTTCTGATCACTCTCAATATCACAACTCAACTTGTACAACATGTTTTGAGCATTGTCACTTTCAAAATTAGCAAGGTATTCATTAATTTTGTTCTTTTCAAAGACATATTTGAACGATTCCAGTCTAGGTTTGGAGATCAACTCTGGACTCCGCACTTTAGAAAACTTAAGTGAAAAGTGGAGTGGAGTATGATCTGACTCAGCAAGTTTATCCTTAATGATAAAATCTTCAATGTTGTTAAATACCACTTCACTACAAAGAAGGTAATCTATCACACTCTGGCCCATTGAACTATAGCAAATATAGTTACTTGTTTGGCTCTCAGAGAAGAAGCCATTCATAATTCTAATATTACTAGCTTTACAAAGATTTACAAGTTCCTTTCCATAGGTATTAACTGTTCTATCTTTAGATTGTCTCTGCCTGCTTGACCAGTTCAATTTTGCTTCAGAAGCCTCACAACTGGTTGTCAAATTTAAATTTAGGCTAGAAACTGTCGAACAGTTTTTACCATTTACAATTTCTTCAAAGTCATTCATGACACCTGTCCGACAATTCAGATCACCACAAAAAGATACATGTGGAGTTTTATCCAAGAAATGAGCTAGATCCTGCCTTATTTCATTAAAGATATCTGTACTACAGTTGCTATTCATATAAATTGTACTCCCCTGCGGTGGAATATAGGCACCACCTAAGAATATTACATTATCAAGCGCTGACCTTTGAATCTTAACCAAATGATATGTTCTTTTAATTTTTCAACAGTGACTACTTTAGATTTGTAAAGATCTGATTTGATAAGTACAGCTATACCACCAGATGGCCTCCTAGCTTTTGGATGTTTATATTTTCTTTGACAATGCAGATAATGGTATCCATCAATCTGTGGATCAAAACTATCAAGCTTCATAGTTTCATACAAAAAGATAATATCGTAAGTTAAAAACATAGTTCTTATTTCATCTAGTTCTAATTTCTGACCTATACCTTGAATGTTCCACGAGAGAATTTTGAGCACAGCGTCATTCGACCTGATAAAGTTTTCTCTGCTTGTGATATCTTTGTTAGCATACTCTATGTTATCCCTAAGGTTATTGTGTCCTGCCTTATTTCTAGAATTAAATATGGGGAGGCCTTTCGGATAACAAATTTTTGGGGAGTTTATCATATTTACAAGAGCGTCTTCCACATTCACACTATCATCTAAATAGTAATTTTTTGACAAGTCAAAATTAACAGCTACATCACTACTATTATCAACACTAAGAACAGTTATATCACTACTAATTTCAGCATTTACAGGTAATGTGTTCATAGATTCTGAATTAGTATACACACATGACAAGCTTACATTAGGAACATTTACAGTTGGTAATTGTGACTGGGACCTATTTACAGAAAACCCTTAACCACAGAAGAAATACAAAAACATAGTCTCTCTTTAGAAGCTCGTGAAAGGTGGATATTGTCACGCAGCTTTGCTTTCGAATTGGAGACATACTCAACTAGCCTCTCCTCAAGAGCCACCGCCTCGAGATAGGTGTTAACCTTGCGAATGATTTCCTGACGATGGTTGCTTCCAGATTGAGGGAGACCGGAGAGGATGAGACGAGCCCAGGGAAAGTTGCGTTGAGCTTCCTTCAGCAAGTGTTCATAACGGGCGCAAATTGTTTCTGCTGGGAGGCCCTCAGATGCCTCAATGTCTCCTGCCATGAGGACAACAAAGTTTGGAGTTATAGGAGTTCTCAAATGACGAGCGCGGGAGGTAATATGTGAGATGGTGCCTCCAGGGAAAGCATAGCCACAAGCATCCAAGCCCCTTTCGATAAGGCCCTGTGCCACACCACGGGAATTAGAGTTACCAAGCACAAGGACCTTCAAGCGATTGACAGGAACAGTTGTAGCGACCGTAGAAGCAACTGACGGTTGTGTTAGAGTACCAGATCTAGAAGGGGCGGAGCGTGCTGGAGCGACTGGACAAGAAGCGACATTTTCACCTGTGTTTCGAAGAGCTGGACGGGTCAACACAGGTTTCGGCAGAGTCAGGAGCAAGCGTCGACGAAGGTCTTCAAGCAGGCTGCCTAACATGTTGCGGCCATGAAAGTCCTCGCCACATCCCCAGAAACTGTCTGTCTCCATGTTGTGCACCAGCCGTTTGGTGCCAGTGTTCTGGAGTGCTTTACGGAAGATCACACATTGTTCAGCTTTGGCTTCTAGAATCTTTTCCATCACATCTTCCTTGCATTCATGCCAGGCCCTGCACTGAGTGATGAGTTTCACAGACTGTTTGGCGAGGTGTGGCGTTCGCGAGCGCAGAACACGTTCAGCAATGTCCCTTCTTCCGTGGAATATTGCCTTTTTGTACTGGTAGGCATGTTCTGCGCTCTTGAAGGCCACTCCCTCCACCAGAAGTTTACACTCAAAGAAGTTAGACAGGACCATCAAACGTCCGCCTGCTCGAAAAAGCAGCATTTCTCTACAGGGGTTCTCTACAGGGGTTGTAATGGACCTTGCGGTACAAGGTTGCTCTGCAGGTGCAAGGGGGTCGAGTGACTGCTGATTAGACGAGGCGATTTTGTTGGCTTTCAACTCGGCAACCTCCTTAAGCAAGCTGTCAAATCGCTGATTTGCAACAATCATGGCACACATAGTCCGTTTGTGGATTGCGCTGGGATTTTCGGTAGGGTGCATAGCTGACTTAACAAGGATAGACGGCTGATCGGCTATAGAATGATCAGTGCCCAGGGCAAGAAGTGATGGAGTGCCAAATGACAAATCAGTGAGTGTCGATGGAGATGACATTTCTTGTGTTTCCGAGATGGTCGATAAGTCTGACAGTGATTCTCGAAAGACAGACGAAGAAGGGGTTCCTGTTTCCATGTTGTAAAAGGCAGTGTCATCAAAAAGTGCCTTTGGTGTGGTAAACACAGGACCCACATATCCCATCTTGATTGTTCTTCTTAATTCATTGTTTTCCAGTTGCAAACTATCAAAAGTTCTTTGCAATTCACAATATTTCAATTGTGCAACTTCCGAGGCTTCTTTAAGCTTTATCTCAAGATCCTGCATATCCTTGATCTGCTTACTGTTCTTATCATTCATTTCCTGCACAGCCTGGAGATCAGATTCCAACTTTAACACATGCTGCTTGACCTCTCCTACTTTGCCTTTGTGCAAATTAATCTCTACATTAGCTTCTAGTAACTTTATTTCTAATTGATTTTTGTCATTTTTATCATCCCATCTTTCCTTTAAAGTAGAGCAGATATGATCAACATGATTTTCAATTCGTGTCATTCTCTCATCTAGCTTTTCATCATATTGAATTGATCCAGCACGACAGTCACTTTGTGTTTCAACCTGTGTACTGACTGCTGATGGGCAGAATACAATGTCATTGGTTCCAAAAGAAACTCTTTTTACACAAGTTTGCTCATTGTCAATCACAAAGCTTTCATCTTCTCTTGAATTTAATTGACTGACACTGTCCATACTAAAGCCAGAAAGGCTGAAAGAGTCTTCAATCTGTCTGTTGTCAATATCCATGTCTAACTGACTGAATTGACTGTCAATTGTTTCATCGACTATTTCAATACTGTCCACTGAATCATCTCTTGTTGCATTTAAACAAAGAAAACCGCTGTATCTTTGTGGAGGATTGATCCTTGTTAAAGTCATACTACGAGTCTGTATAGATCTGTCACCATTCGATACTGACTCCATCTTTCTGAACTCAAGGTAGATCCAGTTTTGGATAGTTCTTTAAAAGTCACAGGGTTCGTAGCAGATTTCCAACAGCTGAACAATGTATTTTCGACAGTTGAGCAACGAATTTATTGTTTTATTTGACAGCTTACTGATCCAAGAAAGTTTGTTTTGACAGCTGTCAAATCCACGTGGGTAGTAACGTAACGTGAACCACGCCTCCAAATAGCTGACGCTGATTGGCTGATTCAGCCGTCGTCTTGACAAAACAACAGGCGGCGTTGAATCTAACGGTCGATGATGCCACCTGGGCACTCGATTTTCATCATCAGCCCAGTCAACAATTGTCGATGAAACAGTCCAACAGACCAGCCCGTGGCAATCCAAAGGCCCGAATCCAAACTTTCAGATCGTCTAACTCGGTTGACAAGCGGTAAATCCATAAAAATGAGAAATAAAAACTCTACGACGAAATGCACGTCATGCATCGACGACACCTAGCGGTCACTGCACATACTTCTGAGCAGCCTGGTTGCCTAGCAACGTAGCGTCACAACTGCTGCAGACCCTGAAAAAGTTGTGACGTTACCATTTTCTGTTCTCTTTTTTTTAACAGCATGGCAGCCAGTAATTTGCTATTTAAATGAGATCTAATGCAGCTAGAAGCATAATTATTTTTTCATTGAATGCACTAACATCTATTCAATGCTACTATAAAGTTTCAACTTCTCAACTTTATCCAAAAAATTTTCTCAGTTAATTTCAATCAACTGTGTCAAAAATTGTCTTTATTTATTTAAATTGACATTGGCAGAGTCATGGCACTGCAGTAAAAAATGGCTCGGTGAATTTTTTTTATTTTTTGCCATTTGTTTGACAATAACTTGTTTATGATACAGGCAAATTTTTAGAAAAATCTGCATGATCGTTTTCCTAAAATTTGATTACTGCCTAAATTTATGCATGCAAAATCTGCAATTAATTAGTGTGTTGGTGCCCTTTGAGCTCTTACAGAAAAAAATTATTTTAACCTTTTTCTTCAAATTTATGGCAAATGAATTGGTGTAAATCCTTGGGAAGACATTTCTGACATTTTTGTGTGTAAATGCATGTAATGCTTTATTCTGTGGTACATAACCAAAAAGTCAATTTATGACTTTTAAGCAGTCATCAGGCAAAACATGCCGTTACCATGGCAACCAAACGAGTCGGTGAAATTTTTTTATTTTTCATTTTTGGAATGTATGGGTCCCATAGACTACCTGTGCAAAATTTTAGAAAAATCTGTTTGATCAAACTACCACGCTTGAGTCACCTTAACTGATTTTAGAGTGAAAATCAGATGCATAATCCTTTCGTTTGGCTGTCATCAACAAGAGGGATAAGCCTCTTTAAATCCAATTAACATTGAAAGTGTTTGGTATGATCATGACAAATCATCAGCATGATGACACATGAAGTGCCATTTTCACAGTTCAACAGTCCACTTTTTTCCTATATCAAAGTGACGGACTGTAATGCTTTTGAAAGTCCAGCAAGTATTTTGTAGACAGCAGTCCATTTGACTATTTACCGCATTTATTAGGGAAAGCAAATCAATTCTTTGCTAATTCAAAGTATTTTCAAATAATTTTCCATTATGAAAATTCTTTCCTGAATCAAAATACTTTTTAACAATTTGCCCCTTACAAAAATTAATCAAATTGGACTGCATTTGAAAAACAATCACATTGTCACTATAAAGGATTTTAACAAGATCCCTCCTCATGTTTGGGTTGTTGTCAGATTGTTGCTGACAATCTGTCTTTTTTTTCAGGGCTTTTCAACATTTTGTTTTTTTATTTATTTGAAAGAAAAACCATTTGAATGAACTGACAAGTATTAATCTGCAGATGATTCATCTCTGTGTAACTCTTTCAGATGGAATGGTGAAATTAAATTTCTGAAGAACAGCAAACTGATCAATTGAATAGAATTCCACACATTGTTCCGAATCAAAGAAGAAGTTGAAATTTCATGACAAAAGATGCAAGCAAATTGGCAGGCAAATACAATGGAAGGAGCGAAGAGAACCAAGCCACCACACTCTAAAAAAAGTCAGGACAAAATTGGTTTTTTAGATTCAAAATGGTTTTTTGAAAAACCAAATTTCAATGCAAAACCAACATGGATTTTTTTTTTCTACATGTCTTCATTTTGGTTGTCGAAAGAGAAGAACAGTAACTTCTGAAGCATAAAGACATATATTAGATTGATGACACAATGCCACTCATACAAGCTGCTCAGGCTGTAAGTGCCTTTTGCTGTGTAATCATGATAGGCTACAACATATGTCTCAAATTGTATCCATGATTACACATTTTTAAGTCATGAATTGTTGGTTTATGAGAAAATGGAGAAGGATATTTGCATTGCGTACACATTTATTCACATGAAGGTCGTGTCATAAATCATACTTTCAGAAAGCCAAAAGAATCGTATTCCACATGCTCTTAGATGATTTACAAGTACTTCCTTTCAAAGCAGCTGACGAATGACTTATGATCGAAACAACAAATGAAAAAGAGCGACAAAACAAGATATTTCACCTTGGAATGCCACTTCCAGGTTGTGTTAACCTGTCCAGGCATATTTGGTATGCTGACCCCAATTCCATTAGCAATACTTGAGGACATGCCAAAGATGTCAAAGAAGATACAATTGAGAAATATGATGATGTTCATTTTACTTGGTAATGTGAGAAATTGATATTGCCAAAAATATCAAATTTTCGGGACACCTGTAGATATATATATGGTACCTTTATACCCACTTCCAGGATACTAATGAAAGAAAAGTTGTCTAGAAAACACATTTGTATATCTGAAAAGGTCTATTGTTGTTGAGCTTCGTAATGTCGGAAATAACTTTACACGAAACACCCCCCCCCCCAGCAAGGTAATCCACAAGCGGGTGACAAGCCCAAAACCCAATTCTGCAGTTATTTCTAAGAAATACGTAGACACATCTCCTTTGGTATCACAAATAATAAATTTTGGTTACAATTCGTAGGTATTTTCCATTACTGAGTCATACAGGTCTATATTGTATAAGACTGTCTGGAATTTACATTGACACAAACATAGCAGATGAAAATAACGTCAAAAGCAAGAAATGTTAAGGGCATCAATATAAAATATGCCACAATGGAATGTTATGGTCAATGCATTCTACAATGACAGCAACCTTTCTGGCATCTTACGGATGTTGACCCGTTCTATTAGTGATGCAGTTTGAACATGCAACCATGTAACAAGAGACAAATTCCTAACCATTAGGATGGACCTGGATGGTGTGAGGTAGGTGTCAATACTGATGGTGTAACAAGTCAACCCAAATGTTATCATGTCACTATTACTTTATGAGAGTGCTGTGCCTCTAAGCTGTTTCGACAATGCAAATGAATCAATGAATGTCCTGTCATTCAAAATCAAGCCAGGATGTACTTGTCAAGTCAAGAGTCCAATTTATTGCATAAATATAGCAATTTATAAAGGGAAGTGTTTGTAAAGAGTTATAGTAAATGACTGTGACACTTCTTTTGCCACAGACAAAGCAGTAAGGAAAATCTGTTCTGTTATAGTACAATATAGCAAATTTCTGGGATAAAATATCATAGAATCAAGTGCATGGAGGTGAATCTATTCAAAGTAGATAAAATTATGATTTCAAAATCATTTCTCAATTATCTTTTTGAGCCAGCCTGGCAGTTTGAAATTGTTAGGACTCTTCTCCAATGGATGAGGATGGAAGGGAGATGGTGATTAGAGAGAAGACACTTTTTCCACAGAGCAGAAAAAGCAGTTAGTGAAATTTTCAGATTTGCTGTGGAAGTCCTAAAAGTGAAATGTAACTTGAGTGTTGTCTAGAATATTTCAAATTTGAGTAATTTTTTCAACGTAGCAAATTGTCACATAATTGAAATCTCTTCGCTTCATTTAAACTTTCCATGTTTAATGTGGTTTCATTTCTCAAGAGTCAAGAAGAGTTGATGCTAACAAATCAGACTGCAAAGTGTGTCCATAGAGATAATATTGTTATATAAATATAATATTTGGAAGGGGACCATAGGTGGTTCTATGCACGAAAGTGTAGATATACTTCCGTGGTTCTATGCGCTTCCAACTTGTAGTAACTTAACTAAATCTTGGTAGATATGGATTGTCTGTATGACGTCATAAGGAAAGTTGTTTTGTGATGGTTTAGAAATGGTGTCATTATTATGAAAATAGAAGACAAGATAGAACGTAAAATATAGTGTCAAAAGCAATAGATACACTGTAAAATTTGAAAACTGTGTTGAAGCAATAATTTGAGCTGTCTGAGAATATTAATAAATTTCAAGCTATGATAGCTCAATCCTATAAGTTGTCAAGGTATGATAGCTCAATGCTGTAAGTTGTCCAAACGAATCATGACATTAAGCTGTGAAAACATGAAAGCTTCAGTTGTTGCAGATAGCTTGACATCTTAGTCATGCCACATATAGCGCCATCTATAACAAGCACTTCTCGTAAGACTGCATTTAGTTTTAAATAATTATTTACTTACAAGAAAAAAGAACATTTATATTACACTATCCCAGAGAAAAAATGAGTAGCACACCACTCTAGCTGGTTACTTTTTTATTTTTATCTCTCTTAAATTAATTTGTGGGAGTAATTAGATGCATGCTTTCACATGTCAACCAACATTTCCAAGTCAGAGTGTGTTCAAATATAGGCTTCTAGCACTGTATACCAACTGAGATGAGCCACAGGCCATTAGGATTTATTCACAAGAAATTAATTTTTAAATCTCCTTGTGATGCAATGATCTTTGTTGAATGCATCTTGGGCCTGTCCATGATGTGCTAAAATGAAGCATACTGGATCAGGTGGATCCCCTTGAGAGATCAAACAATATTTTGGGATTACAGCGCATATCCTTAAATAACTTTATAAGACAGGTCACACAAATATAAATCAAAAACAACTAAAAATAAGTCAACGCAGCTCAAAATTTTGAGTTGTGTCAGCTTGGATCAATAAGTCAACAAAACTCAATATTTTGAGCTGGAAGTCAACACAGCTCATGAATTCCACGGTAACGGAATCACCGCGGGGTCATGAAATTTGACCTTTATTGATACATTACCGAAGATATGATGAATGAAATCATGAATTTGTGATTTATTCTGATTTATGTGTAGGTAAACTTGATTTTTTGACATGCAAAATTTCTGACATATGCCCGAGCAGTTTTTTATGGCAAATCAAACTTTGGGTAACGGAATCACAAGCAAAAACAGCCATTTTTAATGACTTTTTAATCTCATCGTCTCATTTAAGAAAAATATTCCAGCTAAGGGAGATAGGAACTGACAGTGCTCATCCCAGGAATAAATTCTCAAAGTAGTTCCATTTTGATGGACTTGGGTCTTCACAGATGGAAATTGTGCTGCTCCCTTTAAGATGGGATTTTAAGAGAATTGTGTGATTCCGTTACCGAGTCAAATGTGATTCCGTTACCTTTAATTGAATTTAGCCTATGGAGCCAGAGAATAATAAAATGGGAAAAAATATTTTAAAATTTTGAATTTGAAAAATACTAACATCAAGTGATGTCAACATCAACCATCAAGAACTAAGTTATCCACTTGCATTGGTGCCTCGAAAAATGGCATTTTCATGATTTTTTTAGTGAAATAAACAGTAATGAAAAAAAATATCACAATTTCTGATGAACAATGAAAGAAAACAATCTAACCAGCAAAAAGATTTCAAAATTTATGTTAATAACAAGTAACTTTACATATCTGGATCACAAATAATTTAGTTTTTGGTAAATATTTTGAAAATTGTCAGTGCCAGGTCACTTCATGCAAGAAAAGGTCATGTTTCCAGGAGATGCGACATTTGCGTGGAATTCATGAGCTCATTGTTTTGAGTTTTCTCAGCTTGAATACCTTAGTCAACATAGCTTAGTATTTTGAGCTATCTCAGCTCGGTATTTTGAGTTATCTCAGCTTAAAACATTAATCTATGTTAGCTCAATCAACTTGTGCAACCATCTCACTCAATCAATTGAGCTGAATCAGTGCCACCGATTTTACAGTGTACGTATAACTTTAAAGTTTCAAAGTTAAAGACATGACAGAAAATACAAGATAGTCAGGACGAGCAGTATATTGTATACACATCTTTAGACATTTTAATAAGAACTATAGGGTCTGCATAATAATAGCAATATTCTTCTTGTAACTTTTTTGTTTCAATCAAATACTGTGTCTGACTCTGAGCAGCAGTGCTGCAGCACAGTCACATTTTGGCTTGACAAGTAATTTCTTATGTTACCACTTCCCGAAACTCAGTTATCATATTTCTTTTCTTGGCTCATCTACCATTTTTATCATGTTCTTACTGTGTCACTAATGGAATTGGGGTCGACATTTCTCAAAAGACAGGAAACCCAAAAATGAACAGCACTTGGTTTTGACAGGTCAAGGGAAAAGTATTGCTTTGTCAATTTTGTACTTCCTGTTTCATGTTGCACTTTGATATTGTTACATTGTATAATGGTGAATGGATGGTTGACTGCGGCTTTGCATCCTCCATTTATGCACTAATCAGGCGAATGAGGGTAGCCCTTCAGGAGGACACGGTGATGAAACTGCTGTCCAACATAGGCCCAGATGCCTCGTCAGAGCAGGAATTACACCAGGGACCCAGCAATTGGAAGGCCATGGTGCTACCAACTGAGCTAACATTCCTGTTCCACTGCACAATTATTTGATGGTACATGTAGGAATTACAATGGATATTTAAACTGAACTTCTGAAGTACATTGTATTTCTTGCATTGCTATCCACATGATACCAACATGTTTCAATCCTACAATCTTTAGTGTCATTAAATACGAAAATTTATAATGAAAATCATTCTGAATGACCATTAATTTGATTGGGTAAAACCCTTCCATCACCCTTTATTTTGGGATTAAAACCCTGGGCATGTCAAGAATATTTCAGAGAGGATTAGAACCCATATTCATGAAATTGTTATGAGGTTTTTATTCTGGAAATTGATCAAGTAGACATCAAAGCAAAAGCAATCAGGTCTTTTAAGACACAAATTCCATCTCAGACATGATTTTGTCATAAACGGCACATTAATGAATCAGGGAATTATTCTAAACCACCTCTGATTGTTTTAGGGAAACCCCTCACTCTATCTATCTATCATATTCATGAAGTGATTAGGGTTTGCTTTTCATTGGGATGCGATCAAGTAGCAGGGGCATCAGTTTCATTTTAAAATCCCTAAATGATGAAATCCATCGACGTACCTGGAATGGTGTCAGTTGTATCTTTCATCTAGACTTTGTAACCTAATTGTAATTCCGTGGCTGTAACGTGGAAGGCAACCGGCAGGAGAGACTTCCTGTTTTCCGTACATCGCTATGCGTTCCCTTGAACTGTCTGTGACCAATTTGGACTGTGCGTGCTGTTTATTTCATCTTGGCTCCTCTACTAGTGTGAAGCAGAATTATCTGCTATTTATGGAACAACATTTGCAGCAAAGAAATAAGCAAAAAATGTTGAGTGCTTTTGTTGACGTTACAAAGGTTTACACATCGGTATAAAAATCAGGTGATCTAGCCAAGCAATAACCTGTTTGTCATCATATTTTGTTTTCTATAGAGGATAATTATTATTCCTATTTTGTCATGTTTTGTATAAAGGATATAACTGTTTCCTATTTTAGGCGGAAACCATTTGATATCAAGGGGGGGGGGATTGGAGTTTTTTTTTTAAATAAACAATTTCTTGCCTAGTTTTGGTGAAAATATTTTTGGCCAGTCTTGAAATAAATAATTTCTGGTAGGGGTATTTCTTAAGAAGGTTATGCTTGATTTAGGAATGAATATTCGGCGACTTAGCTCGCTCAAAATAAATAATTGCTGCTGTTGTTACCGTGAAATAAATAATTACCCGCCAACGAAAACTCCAAGCCTCTCCTTGGAAAACCAATGATTGCCCCCTTATCGTGTTTTGTATCTAAGGGATAATTATTTCCTGTTTTCTGACCAATTGGCTTATGGTATGCTATCACATTCTTTCCTCAGTGGACTGACTTCGGGTCAGCTGTTCTAGATGTAGGATAAGTTTTTGTGTTAAATCTGTTCCAGAATAAAGACAAAGAATGGGAAGACCAAAAAAGCCTCATTTCTTTATTGTCCAGTTTATTGTTTCAACTGTCAAACAACCCAAATTGCCTAGAAACAGTTCATTATAATCTTTGAGGTGCCAACGTCAGTTCCGCAACTGTTTCGGCTACTTTGAAACAACTTGCAAAAGTTTTTGTTGCTGTTCTCAGGAATAGGTTTGCTCCAGGTAGCTCACGGCACCATATTTTGTCCACCTGAGTGCAAGTTCTATAGATTGCTTCAACTTGATTTCTGTGATTTACATGCCCATCTGGCTTGGTCTGTAAGATTACAAATGAAACATTAAAGAAACCGTTGAATTTTGTTATGAAAAGCAAATTACACCGTGGCTTTTTTGGATATAGACTGCTCACACTTATAAACGCACACTCCCAAAAAGTTTTAAAATAGTACTTTCTCTTAGAAGTTTGCATACTTCTAGTAGTTGCCATCCATCAGGTACATTCATGAAAATTTACAAATGTCTAAGTGCAGTACTTTTGTGTCAAATTAATTCGTCGTGGTTACTGTCGAAAATGCAAGTCACAAACTGCACTTCAACACAAAATGCACCAATGGAAATATTGGTTTTGTGGCATAATGGATAGGATTAATCTTATGAAATTTTCACATGACTGGCACAGAACATCCAAAAACTGCCCCACGGAAGTTTTTGAAAAAGAAAGTTAATGATAAAGCAGATTTTGAATTGAAAAATGTGCGACTCAACATCTGGAAGTGAAGCATGTGAACCAAAACTGTTTTATGAGGCTTTTTGCTCTCCCACTGTAGAAACACATACAGAGACAATCATTCCTTATCAATACTCTCAAAAATCTGAATAAAACATCATATTTGAAGATTTTGACAAAAGTCTCTTGTAGGGGGCGGGTCAGCATTGACATTTAAATTTTATTAATTTCATCCTCTTTAATTGTTGTTTGGTAAAGTATCTCTTTTCCCCAACCCATCAAACAAGTAAAATGTAAACTTTCATGGCTAATCAAAGAATGTTGTGGAAAGAACCGCTAAGTTATTGAAATTAATGATCAGAGGATATTGAAATTTTGTGACTTGCGTTTTCGACAGTAGCCACGACGAATTAATTTGACACAAAAGTACTGCACTTAGAGATTTGAAAATTTTTGCGAATATACCTGATGGCAACTTCTAGAAGTGTGCAAACTTTCATCTTGATACTTTAAGAGGAAGTTCTATTTTTAACCTTTTTGAAAGTGTGCGTTTTTAAGTGTGAGCAGTTTAGAACCCAAAGCACGGCAAACCAAGTGTTGTGATATTTGCTTTTACTACTTTCTTTCGTTTTATGCTGACACTGCAGACAAGTTTCTCTGTTCTTCATAATTATTTCCAGCAGAAAGACTGAGATCCCATTTCTTTATGACTCAGGATGTACCCAGCTCAGCCTAAAGGCCAAGGCTTTTAGATAATCATTCTGTTGCTCTGGCAGCTCTGTATGATTGTGACTGGATTCACAGTGAGCTCTCCTGGGTCATTCTAGATTTTGTGATTATCGCCTCATGAATTATCCAACCAATATATTTTCTCTATAAATGTATTGTTTTAAAAACCCAACATTTGTTGCAGTGATATTCTGTTCCTCCATGATATATTTTTTGTGTAGTTTTTACAAATCTAACATGAGGTTTATCGGCCCACATTTTGCACACCAAGTCATGATAATTTAGGGACATATTAATTTTGATGTCACTTGGCTCAAAGTTTGAGGAGGCTCTAGGGATATGTAGGCTCAATATATAATTCATATTTACTGATTGTACAAAATATAAAACTTATGAATGAGTGGTTATTAAAAAGGTAGAGAATCGAACTCAATTTGTATTTTCAAATAATGTTCTATTCAGTTCTTAGAGTTGGAGCGTCTTCATTAGTGGTTTGTTTGTGCACTGACTTCATTTATAACACCACACATCAAAAGTCCTGATATATTTTTCAGTATGTTTCCTTGGCAACAAATCACAAACAGACTGGCATCCCTCTGGCTTACAACACCTTTTTCACAGAAATCTCTGTCACATTTTTGTCAGTTGCAACGGAAACAGCGTCCTATCAATTTCTGGTCCATCCATTTGTCGGAAGTGTGAGCCGTGAGTAGTCCCACAGTACATTGTAGACTCATTAGTGTTGCTAAGGTTGTTGTTTGGCCAATTCTGTGACCGGACTGAACTATCTGATTGGTAGAGTAGAATGGACCCCGGACTGTAACATAGATGCTATTTGATTTGTCAAGATCAGGAAAAGGCCATTTGATTTGTCATAACTGATTTCAGAGTAAAAATCAGATGCATAATCCTTTCATTTGGCTGTCACCAACAAGCAGGATTAGTCTCCTTATACCATTCGACACCAGTCCTCTGCCAGCCAATCAATTACTGTATTTCAGGGGAATAATTCCCATATTCTTTGTTGTCCAGTTATCCTCTCATGTTTGACTGTTTGAGTGTTTTGTCCTGTGGTATAAGCCGGTTATTCACCATAGGATCAGGAATATGTGTTTATCACACCTCGGCCTAAAGGCCTCGGGTGATAAATCACATATTCCCTCTCCCGTGGTGAATAACCTTTACTTAAATCAAATTAACATTGAAAGTATTGGGTATGATCATGACAAATCATCAGCATGATGACACACGAAGTACCATTTTCACAGTGCAACAGTCCACTCTTTTTCTATATCAAGGTGACAGAGTGTAATACTTTTTAACTCGAGCAAATATTTTGTAGCCAGCAGTCCATTTGACTATTTACCACATTTATTAGGGAATGCAAATCAATTCTTTGCTAAGTCAAATTGTTTTTTAATAATTTTCCTTTATGAAAATTCTTTCCTGAATCAAAATACTTTTTAACAATTAGCCCCTTACGAAAATTAATCAAATTGGACTGCATTTGAAAAACAATCAAATTGTCACTATAAAGGATTTTAACAAGATCCCTCCTCATGTTTGGGTTGTTGTCAGATTGTTGCTGACAATCTGTCTTTTTTTTTAGGGCTTTTCAACATTTTGGTTTTTTATTTATTTGAAAGAGGTAGAAAGCTCTTAAACCATTTGAATGAACTGACAAGTATTAATCTGCAGATGATTCATCTCTGTGTAACTCTTTCAGATGGAATGGTGAAATTAAATTTCTGAAGAACAGCAAACTGACCAATTGAATAGGATTCCACACATTGTTCCGAATCAAAGAAGAAGTTGAAATTTCATGACAAAAGATGCGAGCAAATTGGCAGGCAAATACAATGGAAGGAGCGAAGAGAACCAAGCCACCACACTCTAAAAAAAGTCAGGACAAAATTGGTTTTTTAGATTCAAAATGGTTTTTTGAAAAACCAAATTTCAATGCAAAACCAACATGGATTTTTTTTTTCTACATGTCTTCATTTTGGTTGTCGAAAGAGAAGAACAGTAACTTCTGAAGCATAAAGACATATATTAGATTGATGACACTATGCCACTCATACAAGCTGCTCAGGCTGTAAGTGCCTTTTGCTGTGTAATAATGATAGGCTACAACATATGTCTCAAATTGTATCCATGATTACACATTTTTAAGTCATGAATTGTTGGTTTATGAGAAAATGGAGAAGGATATTTGCATTGCGTACACATTTATTCACATGAAGGTCGTGTCATAAATCATACTTTCAGAAAGCCAAAAGAATCGTATTCCACATGCTCTTAGATGATTTACAAGTACTTCCTTTCAAAGCAGCTGACGAATGACTTATGATCGAAACAACAAATGAAAAAGAGCGACAAAACAAGATATTTCACCTTGGAATGCCACTTCCAGGTTGTGTTAAGCTGTCCAGGCATATTTGGTATGCTGACCCCAATTCCATCAGCAACACTTGAGGACATGCCAAAGATGTCAAAGAAGATACAATTGAGAAATATGGTGATGTTCATTTTACTTGGTAATGTGAGAAATTGATATTGCCAAAAATATCAAATTTTCGGGACACCTGTAGATATATATATGGTACCTTTATACCCACTTCCAGGATACTAATGAAAGAAAAGTTGTCTAGAAAACACATTTGTATATCTGAAAAGGTCTATTGTTGTTGAGCTTCGTAATGTCGGAAATAACTTTTCACGGAACACCCCCCCCCCCCACCAAGGTAATCCACAAGCCCAAAACCCAATTCTGCAGTTATTTTTAAGAAATATGTAGACATCTCGTTTGGTATCACAAATAATCAAAAATAATCAATTTTGGTTACAATTCGTAGGTATTTTCCATTACTGAGTCATACAGGTCTATATTATACAAGACTGCCTGGAATTTACATTGACACAAACATAGCAGATGAAAATAACGTCAAAAGCAAGAAATGTTAAGGGCATCAATACAAAATATGCCACAATGGAATGTTATGGTCAATGCATTCTACAATGACAGCAACCTTTCTGGCATCTTACGGATGTTGACCCGTTCTATTAGTGATGCAGTTTGAACATGCAACCATGTAACAAGAGACAAATTCCTAACCATTAGGATGGACCTGGATGGTGTGAGGTAGGTGTCAATACAGATGGTGTAACAAGTCAACCCAAATGTTTTCATGTCACTATTACTTTATGAGAGTGCTGTGCCTCTAAGCTGTTTCGACAATGCAAATGAATCAATGAATGTCCTGTCATTCAAAATCAAGCCAGGATGTACTTGTCAAGTCAAGAGTCCAATTTATTGCATAAATATAGCAATTTATAAAGGGAAGTGTTTGTAAAGAGTTATAGTAAATGACTGTGACACTTCTTTTGCCACAGACAAAGCAGTAAGGAAAATCTGTTCTGTTATAGTACAATATCGCAAATTTCTGGGATAAAATATCATAGAATCAAGTGCATGGAGGTGAATCTATTCAAAGTAGATAAAATTATGATTTCAAAATCATTTCTCAATTATCTTTTTGAGCCAGCCTGGCAGTTTGAAATTGTTAGGACTCTTCTCCAATGGATGAGGATGGAAGGGAGATGGTGATTAGAGAGAAGACACTTTTTCCACAGAGCAGAAAAAGCAGTTAGTGAAATTTTCAGATTTGCTGTGGAAGTCCTAAAAGTGAAATGTAACTTGAGTGTTGTCTAGAATATTTCAAATTTGAGTAATTTTTTCAACGTAGCAAATTGTCACATAATTGAAATCTCTTCGCTTCATTTAAACTTTCCATGTTTAATGTGGTTTCATTTCTCAAGAGTCAAGAAGAGTTGATGCTAACAAATCAGACTGCAAAGTGTGTCCATAGAGATAATATTGTTATATAAATATAATATTTGGAAGGGGACCATAGGTGGTTCTATGCACGAAAGTGTAGATATACTTCCGTGGTTCTATGCGCTTCCAACTTGTAGTAACTTAACTAAATCTTGGTAAATATGGATTGTCTGTATGACGTCATAAGGAAAGTTGTTTTGTGATGGTTTAGAAATGGTGTCATTATTATGAAAATAGAAGACAAGATAGAACGTAAAATATAGTGTCAAAAGCAATAGATACACTGTAAAATTTGAAAACTGTGTTGAAGCAATAATTTGAGCTGTCTGAGAATATTAATAAATTTCAAGCTATGATAGCTCAATCCTATAAGTTGTCAAGGTATGATAGCTCAATGCTGTAAGTTGTCCAAACGAATCATGACATTAAGCTGTGAAAACATGAAAGCTTCAGTTGTTGCAGATAGCTTGACATCTTAGTCATGCCACATATAGCGCCATCTATAACAAGCACTTCTCGTAAGACTGCATTTAGTTTTAAATAATTAGTTACTTACAAGAAAAAAGAACATTTATATTACACTATCCCAGAGAAAAAATGAGTAGCACACCACTCTAGCTGGTTACTTTTTTATTTTTATCTCTCTTAAATTAATTTGTGGGAGTAATTAGATGCATGCTTTCACACGTCAACCAACATTTCCAAGTCAGAGTGTGTTCAAATATAGGCTTCTAGCACTGTATACCAACTGAGATGAGCCACAGGCCATTAGGATTTATTCACAAGAAATTAATTTTTAAATCTCCTTGTGATGCAATGATCTTTGTTGAATGCATCTTGGGCCTGTCCATGATGTGCTAAAATGAAGCATACTGGATCAGGTGGATCCCCTTGAGAGATCAAACAATATTTTGGGATTACAGCGCATATCCTTAAATAACTTTATAAGACAGGTCACACAAATATAAATCAAAAACAACTAAAAATAAGTCAACGCAGCTCAAAATTTTGAGTTGTGTCAGCTTGGATCAATAAGTCAACAAAACTCAATATTTTGAGCTGGAAGTCAACACAGAGCTCTCATTGTTTTGAGTTTTCTCAGCTTGAATACCTTAGTCAACATAGCTTAGTATTTTGAGCTATCTCAGCTCGGTATTTTGAGTTATCTCAGCTTAAAACATTAATCTATGTTAGCTCAATCAACTTGTGCAACCATCTCACTCAATCAATTGAGCTGAATCAGTGCCTCCGATTTTACAGTGTACGTATAACTTTAAAGTTTCAAAGTTAAAGACATGACAGAAAATACAAGATAGTCAGGACGAGCAGTATATTGTATACACATCTTTAGACATTTTAATAAGAACTATAGGGTCTGCATAATAATAGCAATATTCTTCTTGTAACTTTTTTGTTTCAATCAAATACTGTGTCTGACTCTGAGCAGCAGTGCTGCAGCACAGTCACATTTTGGCTTGACAAGTAATTTCTTATGTTACCACTTCCCGAAACTCAGTTATCATATTTCTTTTCTTGGCTCATCTACCATTTTTATCATGTTCTTGCTGTGTCACTAATAGAATTGAGGTCAACATTTCTCAAAAGACGGGAAACCAGAAAATGGACAGCATTTCCAGGTTTTGACAGGTCAAGGCAACAGTATTGCTTTTCCAATTTTGTACTTCCTGTTTCATGTTGCTCTTTGATATTGTTACATTGTATTATGGTGAGCGGATGGTTGAGAGCGGCTTTACATCCTCCATTTATGCACCCAGTAGCTGAATTATGATAGCCAATCAGGAGGACACAGTGATGAAACTGCTGTCCAACATAGGTCCAGATGCCTCGCCAGAGCAGGAATTAAACCAGGGACCCTGCAATTGGAAGGCCATGGTGCTACCTACTGAGCTAACACTCCTGTTCCACTGCACAATGAGTTGATGGTAGGAATTACAATGGACATTTCAACTGAACTTCTAAAGTACATTGTATTTCTCGCATTACTATCCACATACCAACATGTTTCAATCCTACTATCTTTAGTGTCATTAAAAACGAACATTTATAATGAAAATCATTCTGAATGACCATTAATTTGATTGGGTAAAACCCTTCCATCACCCTTTATTTTGGGATTAAAACCCTGGGCATGTCTAGAATATTTCAGAGAGGATTAGAACACATATTCATGAAAGTGTGTTGAGGTTTTTGCTTTGGAAATTGATCAAGTAGACGTCTAAGCAAAAGCAATTAGGTCTTTTAAGACAATAATGCCATCTCAGACATTATTTTGTCATAAACGCAAACTTATAAATCAGGGAATTATTCTAAAACACCCTTCATTGTTTTAGGGAAACCTGTCACTCTTTCTTTTTTTCTCTTTAAGAATGTCTCCATATTCATGAAATTTGTGATTTGGGTTTGCGTTTCTGTGGGGTGTGATCAAGTTGACCTTGTCAGAACATATCAGATCTCTTTGTACGGGACTCTTGCTCTCCAAACCAAACAAGTAAAACATGAGCATATATTGGGCAGCTGAGCTGGTAAATATTTCTAGTATATAAATTTACATAGTCTCCAAAGTTACTCCAAAGTTTCTTCATTAGTAGTCCATTACTTGTATTGTATAGTTCTTCTTTATCTATTATGTAAGAGAGTAAAGAGACCCTTCATAATGAAAAGTAAGGAGTTGGCCCAAGCAATCGCTCTTGAAACATTAGAAATTTGTCATACTAAAATATATTAAAGGGAGGAGTAACAATCCTCTTTTAGGCTGATGACAAGACCTGGAAATGTACATAAATTTACGTGTTAGAGCTGAAGCGTCCACACTTAACTGTAATATGGCATTGCTTAAATTATGTAGTACATGCATATCATTCTGTTAAGAGATTCTCCTATGAAAAGGAAAAATAACCCTCACTGTCAGTGTCAAAATACACATTTGTAAAGTCTGTCCTAAATTGGATCTGCATTCAGCAAATGCCGTGCATTGCAAAACTCAACCTAATATTCAGGGAGCTGTCTACTAATCACACAGCATCAGGACGAGTGTGCATGAAAGTGATTCTTATCTAATTAGTGAGAGGTAATTAGGTGTGCAGAAGCAGCTTGGTAACAGGTTATCCAATTAACAGCTGGTGGAGTCAGATTCTCAATATCTCCCACAGTGTTTGGTTGTCTGTTTGCCTCCAGATAAATGCATCTTGATGGTTTTTCAGAGCTGCATATGCAATGATGCAAAAGCATCGTGACATCCATGTCACCAAGGAATCTCAACGTGGGCCTATATTCGCAGTTAATGAATAGATAGATAGATAGATAGATATGGTAAGTGCAGCCCTCTAAGCCCAGTTCTGGGCGCTCACGAGGGTTGATTGATGAGATGAAAGTGTCTATAAAAACTTATTTTAAATGCATTACAGAGCTCAGCTTTCAAATATCATTGCATTTTAAAATTCGTTTAATAATGGAGACTAACCAGTATTTCTAAAATCTTTAATTTACCCAAAATATTTTGTTGCTTTTTATCTTAAGGTGTTTGTTTAGTGACATAGTTTCAGGTGGTTAACATCTCGTTTCAGCCTCATTTTCAAACACCAATGTTTCAAGAACACTGTGTGGTAGTACAATTCACTAAATTCTTACTTAAGGTTTACTGTGGTTACAAATTACAAATATTGTAAAATGCACTTGGAGAAACACATATTGCTTGTGGAAATGTAAAGTTTCCTTTTCAAGTCAGTCCAATCTCCTATTGTACATCAATAATTCATGGGCAAAACATCAAAGTTTATCATGCAGTCTTTTTAATTTCTTGAAACTCACACGATGATAGTTCCTTTTTAGGGAAAACATTAAAAAAGGCACACTGAGAATTTAAATAAGCATAAAATTGCTCTGTATGCACATCAAGTGCAGTAAGTTCTGTGGGTCTGAAATATTCATGATAATAATTTATTAGAGGTTTTCTTTGTGCTTGCACTTATCATGACGGGTTACTAATCCCTCTAATCCTTTTGTCAAGTGTAACAAGGTAACAAAGTACAATTATAAATTATAAATGAAATATTTTGAAGACTCCACTTGAATTGAAAGACGCACGACCATTCTCATTAAGAATCGAAGAGGCCGACTGCTTGGTTATCAATTTCAAATGGGTAAGTTTTGTTATGGTTTTTTGCATTCAGGCAAGAATCGAAGAGGCCGACTGCTTGGTTATCAATTTCAAATGGGTAAGTTTTGTTATGGTTTTTTGCATTCAGGCAAGAATCGAAGAGGCCGACTGCTTGGTTATCAATTTCAAATGGGTAAGTTTTGTTATGGTTTTTTGCATTCAGGCAAGAATCGAAGAGGCCGACTGCTTGGTTATCAATTTCAAATGGGTAAGTTTTGTTATGGTTTTTTGCATTCAGGCAAGAATCGAAGAGGCCGACTGCTTGGTTATCAATTTCAAATCGGTAAGTTTTGTTATGGTTTTTTGCATTCAGGCAAGAATCGAAGAGGCCGACTGCTTGGTTATCAATTTCAAATGGGTAAGTTTTGTTATGGTTTTTTGCATTCAGGCAAGAACCGAAGAGGCCGACTGCTTGGTTATCAATTTCAAATACACTCTAAAAATGTTCAGACAAAATTGGTTTTTTAGATTCAAAATGGTTTTTTGAAAAACCAAATTTCAATGCAAAAAACCATTTTGAATCTAAAAAACCAATTTTGTCCCGACATTTTTTAGAGTGTGGGTAAGTTTTGTTATGGTTTTTTGCATTCAGGCCCTAATTCAGCATAGATCTACTCTTCATTATTTGTCGTGCTCTTATATCCTATAGGCCATTGTGCCGCTCGCCTCAACCCGTCAAATGAGTCTAATGTTATCAATTTTAATCAATTGATCATGATGGCCAACTCACAGAAATCCTTCTGACCAGATCGTTGGGATTATTTAGTCACTATTTCAATTTTTTATCAATTTACTAAGTTTGTCTAATTTGTTTTGCTCACTTAATTAGTCATGTTTTACAAAGTTAATTAGTCAAACTTTGCTGAAGTTTGTCAAATAAAAGGAGGAGCACAGTTCCGAATTACCTTTGTATGAAAATTGTTCCTGCAGTGACTCCAAAACATAGGCTGCGCAGCAGCAAACCTTCAGCGAATAACACATTTAGAACATTACATTAGATCATAAAATTGGCATGTTTACCAAATTCCGTATATTATAGGTATGCAACAGTGGTCGAGTAATGGCGTTCTATTATCTGTTATTTGCCTGCTGCTGTGCGATCTATATGTGTGCTTGCCAGGGTTTGTAAAACCAGGGAAAGGCCTTATTATACTAATTTACTTATATTATGGTACGGTTTTATGCATGTACAAAGTTTTTTCAATCATTCAAAAAGTGTTAAATACAAGTCAAAAAGCACTGCTACATTTTATAGGTGATACGTGTAGGAAATGGCATTGCTGTATATGCAATAGTGGGCACGTTTTGGCTCCAATAAGAAAATAAGTATTTTTAATATTTTTTCTCAATATTACAAAAAGTATAGAATATGTATCAGTCAGACCATGAAAAGGCACAACTATACCACATAAGTCATATGTGTACCAAACTTTACCAAACTTTATCCATGTACATGCAATAGTGACCAAGTCTTGGGCCAGAAAATAAAAAAATTAATTTTTTCTCTTTTTTTAAAATATTTCAAATAGCATTTAATATTTCCACCAGACCTTTCAAAGGGCACAACAAGACCTTATGGGCCATGTGTACCAAACCTTATCCATTTACATGCAATAGTGACCGAGTCTCAGCCCAAAGAACCAAAAAATACATATTTTTCTATTTTCCAAATTTTTGCAAAAAGTATAAAATATCCATCAATGAGACCATCAAAAGGCACAACTAAACCATATAGGCCACATCTGTACCAAATTTCATAAGTGCACAAACTGCACATGCAATAGTGACTGAGATTTGGCCCGGAAACGAACAAAAATAATTTTTATATTTTCTCAATTATATTTTTATGAAAAAGATAAGAAGACTGAAAAACATGGGGCATTTGACTGGTTTGCCAAATGGTCAAAAGCGAAGCCACTATGTTGGTGGTTAACATCTCGTTTCAGCCTCATTTTCAAACACCAATGTTTCAAGAACACTGTGTGGTAGTACAATTCACTAAATTCTTACTTAAGGTTTACTGTGGTTACAAATTACAAATATTGTAAAATGCACTTGGAGAAACACATATTGCTTGTGGAAATGTAAAGTTTCCTTTTCAAGTCAGTCCAATCTCCTATTGTACATCAATAATTCATGGGCAAAACATCAAAGTTTATCATACAGTCTTTTTAATTTCTTGAAACTCACACGATGATAGTTCCTTTTTAGGGAAAACATTAAAAAAGGCACACTGAGAATTTAAATAAGCATAAAATTGCTCTGTATGCACATCAAGTGCAGTAAGTTCTGTGGGTCTGAAATATTCATGATAATAATTTATTAGAGGTTTTGTTTGTGCTTGCACTTATCATGACGGGTTACTAATCCCTCTAATCCTTTTGTCAAGTGTAACAAGGTAACAAAGTACAATTATAAATTATAAATGAAATATTTTGAAGACTCCACTTGAATTGAAAGACGCACGACCATTCTCATTAAGAATCGAAGAGGCCGACTGCTTGGTTATCAATTTCAAATGGGTAAGTTTTGTTATGGTTTTTTGCATTCAGGCAAGAATCGAAGAGGCCGACTGCTTGGTTATCAATTTCAAATGGGTAAGTTTTGTTATGGTTTTTTGCATTCAGGCAAGAATCGAAGAGGCCGACTGCTTGGTTATCAATTTCAAATGGGTAAGTTTTGTTATGGTTTTTTGCATTCAGGCAAGAATCGAAGAGGCCGACTGCTTGGTTATCAATTTCAAATGGGTAAGTTTTGTTATGGTTTTTTGCATTCAGGCAAGAATCGAAGAGGCCGACTGCTTGGTTATCAATTTCAAATGGGTAAGTTTTGTTATGGTTTTTTGCATTCAGGCAAGAACCGAAGAGGCCGACTGCTTGGTTATCAATTTCAAATACACTCTAAAAATGTTCAGACAAAATTGGTTTTTTAGATTCAAAATGGTTTTTTGAAAAACCAAATTTCAATGCAAAAAACCATTTTGAATCTAAAAAACCAATTTTGTCCCGACATTTTTTAGAGTGTGGGTAAGTTTTGTTATGGTTTTTTGCATTCAGGCCCTAATTCAGCATAGATCTACTCTTCATTATTTGTCGTGCTCTTATATCCTATAGGCCATTGTGCCGCTCGCCTCAACCCGTCAAATGAGTCTAATGTTATCAATTTTAATCAATTGATCATGATGGCCAACTCACAGAAATCCTTCTGACCAGATCGTTGGGATTATTTAGTCACTATTTCAATTTTTTATCAATTTACTAAGTTTGTCTAATTTGTTTTGCTCACTTAATTAGTCATGTTTTACAAAGTTAATTAGTCAAACTTTGCTGAAGTTTGTCAAATAAAAGGAGGAGCACAGTTCCGAATTACCTTTGTATGAAAATTGTTCCTGCAGTGACTCCAAAACATAGGCTGCGCAGCAGCAAACCTTCAGCGAATAACACATTTAGAACATTACATTAGATCATAAAATTGGCATGTTTACCAAATTCCGTATATTATAGGTATGCAACAGTGGTCGAGTAATGGCGTTCTATTATCTGTTATTTGCCTGCTGCCCTGCGATCTACCTGTGTGCTTGCCAGGGTTTGTAAAACCAGGGAAAGGCCTTATTATACTAATTTACTTATATTATGGTACGGTTTTATGCATGTACAAAGTTTTTTCAATCATTCAAAAAGTGTTAAATACAAGTCAAAAAGCACTGCTACATTTTATAGGTGATACGTGTAGGAAATGGCATTGCTGTATATGCAATAGTGGGCACGTTTTGGCTCCAATAAGAAAATAAGTATTTTTAATATTTTTTCTCAATATTACAAAAAGTATAGAATATGTATCAGTCAGACCATGAAAAGGCACAACTATACCACATAAGTCATATGTGTACCAAACTTTACCAAACTTTATCCATGTACATGCAATAGTGACCAAGTCTTGGGCCAGAAAATAAAAAAATTAATTTTTTCTCTTTTTTTAAAATATTTCAAATAGCATTTAATATTTCCACCAGACCTTTCAAAGGGCACAACAAGACCTTATGGGCCATGTGTACCAAACCTTATCCATTTACATGCAATAGTGACCGAGTCTCAGCCCAAAGAACCAAAAAATACATATTTTTCTATTTTCCAAATTTTTGCAAAAAGTATAAAATATCCATCAATGAGACCATCAAAAGGCACAACTAAACCATATAGGCCACATCTGTACCAAATTTCATAAGTGCACAAACTGCACATGCAATAGTGACTGAGATTTGGCCCGGAAACGAACAAAAATAATTTTTATATTTTCTCAATTATTTCAAAAGGTATTGAATATCTATCAATTAGACCATCAAAAGGCACAACAAGACCATACAGGCTATATGTGTACCAAATTTCATCCATGTACACTCAATAGAGGCCGAGTGCTGGCCCGGAAACGATCTATCCGCCCGCCGCCCGACCGCCCACCCACCCGCCCGCCCGCCCGGCGGACGGACAACATTTTTACCCAAGTGATTACAATACCTTCTTCGAACTTCGTTCGCTGAAGGTAAAAAGCTGTATGTCAGGGTCTCCAGAGCGCCAACGTGAGATCATTTGCTCAAGAAAGTTGCACTAAATGCTTGGATATTAGAACTTAAATTGAAAGTTTTTTAACAGATATCATGAAGCTGGTTTTCCACCAGGTCCTGGTTGTTAAAAAATTAGTAGTAATTGACATGCTGGTCAAGAATTATGAGGCCATTTAAAATGGATCCGTGTTTTTTGTAGTCCACATCGTACTTTCCAATAATCGGAAATTCCTGAACTGACAGGCATCTGTGATTTAGTGTTTCTTGGGCAACGACCACTTAACAGTGACTACATGCACCAACTTATCCATCTCATCAATATATTACCAGGTCGGTCACAACCGTTACAGTCAATCTGGTCATAGGGGTTGCGAATACTTGTGACTAGTATTTACTTATACTTATAGGCCTACTCATACTCAAAATCCTGATCATTGTTGGTAATATGGAGAAAAACCATACTTCCTGTGAATTGACTCGTGAGCGTAAGAGGCAAGAATCAGACACAATAATCAATGCAAGGCGTTGCAACTGCTGAAGTTTGGTTTTGATAAACAGTGCGTCAGAATAAAGTCACTGAATAATTTCAGTCCACTATTGTAATTTGTTTGAAATGCATTACAGAGCTAATATAAGCCAACAGGTTTCATTACATGCTCAAGCTTGTTAATTACATAATAAATCATTGCATATATATATATATCAATTTTTGTGATGAGATCATATTGAGATAAACCAGATTCATTTCTTAAAAAATTCCGAACATTTTTTGTTCTGCCTTTGTTTTGTAAATATACCATTTTTGGTTTATTTTCAAACGGTGTTTCTTTTGAAGTACTATGATATACACTAAAGATGAGTCTTAGATGACCTTTTCTAGGACCAATGCAGAACCTTTTTGGGTCCTTGGAATTCATTCCAAGACCATTGTCGTCAGCTTCATTTCCTGTGAACAGGCAAAGTTGGTGTACTCACTAAAACATTTCACAGACAAAATGACAACCCCAACAGATGTGCCCTTGTGATCAAGGTGGTGCTTATGCACCCCTGGCTACAATATTGTGTTTATCAGTGCTCAAATTTTCTTCTATTAAACATATTTCTTCTGAGCTGTCAGCACTTCACACAAAAACTGGTTTCTGTGTACACACCAAAAGTTGGACTGTGCTGCCCTCTTGTGCATAGTCACAATATACTGCTTTCTTATACCTAACTTGATAGATTGTTGGTAGAATATTGAAGAGGCCCAACTTGTTGAAATAGACCAAGGACCCGATGCATGCATTGCATGCTATTTTTTCATTTTGTGAGGCAAACGGCTATGGCATAATAAGATCAGTTTAGTGGGCCAAATCTTTGGGTCCCTTTTTAAAAATATCATAATATGTTGTTTATATTATAATAGCCTTATATGTGTTTTTTTAGATGGTAGGTTTTGTGATGATATAACATCTCATGTGACGATATTATGGTGTCTCATTTCAGATCCTATGATGATATTAAAAGTCCTCACACTATTGACCACTGCTCTCGGGGCATCAGGAAATTCTGTCGTTGTTTCTAAAATATATGAAGCAGTTTGCGACTATGGCATGGAGTCTTATGGATCGTATGGAATTATGGCTTCCATAGACGACACATCCGCTATCTCTTGCGTACACAAATGTGAGGAAAATTCAGAGTGTCATTCAATTGACTACATTGCGCAAGAAGAATCATCCACTTGTAACCTGCTCAACAAGAAACAGAAAAGTAACTGCCTGATAAACGCCAACGCTTCACATTACATTCTGGTAGTTATACAGCATACACTCTAAAGAGTAAATTTCACAAATCACAAAAGTCAATCCGAACAAATTCATTATTTTTCACAATATTTCGGCTTTATTCGGACATCCTCAGGTATGAAATTATAGTGTACTTTTGATGAAAAAAAAGGTTCAGCACATGACACTGGAAAATAAAAGTTTGTTCAGCACATAAAAAAAGAAGAAGTTTGTTTCCACCCAGTGAATAGGTCAGACACACCTCCAAAGCTGGCCAATACACAAGTTTTTACACAGATATGTTATGCAAATGAGGCCAGTTTCACCATTTCACACACTTTGGTAAATCATAGAGCAAACATTCTTATAGATATCAAAATGAACTTGGAAAAAAAAAAAAGTAACATGAAGCTAAAAATTCGGGCCAGCAATCAAATAAATATTACTGAAATTTATGCCGTCTAGATGATGCAATTCAAAACATGTCACTACAGCAGGTCAGAGACCTCAACACCAAGATGTCACAAAAATGTGACTTCTCGTCACATTTTGCTCATTTGTGGGAAATCTAGATTACCAACTTTGCACTCATTTTGGTTCGGGTAGAGCAGGTTGATAATGTTGACTGTGATGAACACCTTGAATGTCATCTTAAATATAGACAAAAAAGTAAATATATGAAAGTTGATGTTTGTGCGAGAGACTGTGATACTTTGAGAATACAGTCATAGCATAGGTTGTTGTGTTGTTTGGTTGCATGATAGCAATGATAGGTTGGTTAATGGAAAAGGGGGAAGTTTTGAACTTTGTTTTTTTTTTTTACCAAGACTGGTTGGGCAATTATCTATTATAAAAATTTACAAGCCCCTCCCTCTTTTGTGTAGCCATATCTTTGCATTTGTTTGGGATATTGAGACATCGTGTTTGTAACAGCTGATCTGTTATCACAATATGTGTAAGCTTTCACTTTACTGAAATTCCTTGATCCTGCTCCGCTTGAGTGATTGGCTTAGCCAGACCAGGTCTTAGCTCAGACCTGGCTCAACTCTAAATACCATGTTGGTGAAAACGGGCCTATGGATCTGAAAAACCAGCCATTTCTGTCCCATTTGGTCTCAAACAATAGTCACTGACAAAAAAGGACAATTAGTTGAGACTTCAAAAGCATTATGGATTAACTTCCATATCTCATTAAAATATTTGACTCTTGACAAGAACTCTCCTGTATGTTCATCGCCCATTTCAGAGGTGCATGGGGCATTTCAGAGCAACTCAAATACCTTAATAGCAGGTTAGATCATTTAAGAGGATTATATGAGCGCAGCTCATGGCTGCCGAAGGCGGCCATGAGCGAAGCTCACTTAGCACAAGGACAGCTCATTCTGTGTGGTGCTCCTGTCTACAGTGACTGCCTGAACAGGAAGTGCCTGTAGTTGCCACAAAAGTGGAGCTAGTAGTTTAGTCACAGTTCAGTTTGGTAAATGATTAAAATACCTCAAATATCTTCCAAAATGGCTTTAAAATATCAGTCTTGTCGTATAACAACCTCCAATGACATATTTCAGCGATTTAAACCAACATGTGTATCAACATTGGAAATAATTATTTCCATACCCCTGATTGTAAGAAGTGACTGAAAATTAAAAGTCAACACAAAAGTTAATGACTCAAATAGCTCACCAAGTATTTTTTTATTTTATTTCACCATAAAAATTACAATATTTGCGGTTCCAATCACATGCAGGCGTAAAACCCCGAGGGGCTTGTTAGCCTGGAAAACAGTTACGCAATAGGCATATAGCTTCAGACACACACAAGAGAGAACTATAAATCAGTTTGTACAGTGAAATTAAACAAAAAATATTAGTAAACTAAATAATGGTACAAAATATAATTAGATTCAGAGTTTCCTATTGTTTGATACAAACATGACTTTCTTAATGTTATTTTTAAATTGGACTAATGTACTAAAGTTCTTCATACTATCTGGTAATGAATTCCATAATTCGGGTCCAATATACAAAATTGAAAATTTGAATTTTTCTATCCTTGGAAAAGGTAAATACAAGTAAGAAGCACTTCTAATTGATAATGACAGAGTATTTCTTCTCAGTGAAACATATTTGTAAAGCTTAATGGTAATAGATTATTAATATACTTTAAAAACATGAAAATGCATATATGGATATCATTAATTTCATAAATAGAATGAACCTTGGCAATTTCAAAAACAGTATTGGTAGAAGTTAAATTATGCAAATTAAGAGCAATTTTAAGGGCTCGTTTCTGTTTAATAAATAATGGTTTAAGTGGTGTTGTGTAGGTTGTAGCCCCAATGATATTACAATAATTAAGATATGGTAAAATAAAGGTTTTGTATAAGTTTAGTTTGAATTCTTTATTCAAGATGCGCCTTACTTTGTATAGTATACCTATTGATTTGCTTATTTTGTTATTTATGTGATTAATGTGATATTTCCATGTTAACTTATAATCTATAAAAACTCCTAAGAATTTGATCACTTTAACCTGTTCTATTCGCATACCATCTAACCTAATCAAGATATCAGGATTACTCCTATTATTAGAAAAAAGAATACATTTGGTTTTTTGAACATTTAAGGACAGTTGGTTCGCCGAGAACCAATCAGATAGCTTAACTAACTCAGCATTAAAAATATCTATTGATTCACTTAAATTTTACAAAAATATTAGTGTCATCCGCAAATAAAACAAAAGTAAGTATGTCACTAGTACAAGGTAAATCATTTATATAAAGTAAAAATAAAAGAGGGCCAAGGGCAGAACCCTGGGGGACTCCACATTTCATTAATTCATTCTCAGAAAAAACAGTTTGACTATATTTAACTTTCTGATATCTATTCTCGAGGTAGCTTGAGAGCCAAGAAAGGGCATTATCTTTTACACCGTAGCGTGACAGCTTACAAAGTAGGATCGAGTGATTGATAGTGTCAAATGCTTTTTTTAAATCAATTGAAACTGCAATAATAGCTTGTTCTTTATCATTAAGAGCATTATGAATGAAATTAGTAACCGTAACATGTGCTTGATCAGTAGAATGGCCTTCTTGAAATCCATACTGGTGTAAATATAAAATGTTATATTTAGTTAAATAGTTGTTGAGCTGTTTATACATAATTTCTTCAAATACTTTGGAAAAAACAGTTAAAACTGATATTGGACGATAGTTACCTACAATTTTTTTATTACCTTGCTTGTGAATAGGGGTAATTACAGCTTGTTTGAGTTTGTCTGGAAATACACCATGACGAAATGACATGTTAATTAAGTGTATGAGAGGCACTTTTATTTGATCAAATACTGATTTTAAAACTGATGGACGAATTCCATCATAACCTGCAGCAGAGTTTTTTAGAGTTGAGAACACATTTTTTAAGTCTTCTTCATTTATATCAGTTAGTGTTAGGTTATGTGATGGGACTGACGAAATATAGTTTAAAGGATCTACTGATGTATGTCTGATGTTATTAGCTAATTCTATTCCAATGGAAGAAAAATATTGGTTAAAATGATTAGCTATGTTTTTAGCATAAGTTATATTACCATGGTTAGATTCCATGACATCTGGTAGGCTATCATTTGATCTACCACGATCTAGTATTTCATTAATTACACTCCATGATTTTCTTAAATCATGATTATATTTTTTTAGACTGTCACTGTAGTATTTCTTTTCACTTATTCTATGCAAATGTGTTAACTTATTTCTATATGTTGAAAATATTAATTTAGTAGCATTGCATGGATTTTTTAAGTATGCTTTGTAGAGTTTATTTTTCCGTTTGATTGAGTTCAATAAACACTGAGTAACCATGGCTTATGATTAATTTTGATAACAATTTTTTTTTTGGGAAACAGATTTTGTAAAAATGACTGATTTGATGTAGAAATTTGTTTGTCGCCAAGTAAGAAATCATAACAACACCTAAGGCTACATAATCTTCATTAAGTATTAACAAATTATGTAACAGTCTAATAGCAAACAGTCATCTCCGAACAGCTATGGTTTTATTGATCTCATTTATGTAACATCAACAATTTAACATATTAGATCCAAATTTAACATATATATTTGAATTACACAGCTGTCAGTGCAATCTATCTATCTATCTATCTATCTATCTATCTATCTATCTATCTATCTATCTATCTATCTATCTATCTATCCATCTATCTATCTATCCATATATCTATCTATCCATATATCTAATCTTATCTGTAGATCTTATCTTATCTATCTATTCTATTTATCTGCCCATTTGCCCAGTCCTTTAAAAAGAAAAATTGGCCTTCTGCATGGGAAGTTGAAGATAATGCAGTAGTTCGATGACAATGCTGCGTGAATTTCATTGTAGCGCCAATTACATATTAATTTTGTTTAGCCCTATATTTTTTCTGTAACAGTGATATAAAAAAATTCATTAATACACATATTTGGAAACCAATGTTTTCCAGCCGTGATTCCAGTGGCCCCTTGTATAACAACGTGTAAACCAGAAACCTTCTTTTTTGCCAAATATCGAAATACAATTGCCAAATTAACCCATATGTTGATTCAAAACATTTCCACCTTGGGTATGACGTTTTGCAGTAGAATTCATCAATGTGGTTTGAAATGGTTATAATCCAGCTGTAGACATAGATAGAAGGGTCAATTTGAAAACAAGAAGAACCATGAGGAATTTTGTATATATATGCACTGCAGTGCAGACATCGATAGTCCATATGAACTTTGAAAAGTAAACTGATCCATTGCAAGTAAATGGACTTTTGCTCAGTAATTTCAAGCTAGAAGGAAGGAGTCGATTAAAAAAAGTGGCCAGTGTGGCTGGGTTGCTCACTGGACATGGCCATGTTATCACAAAACAGTGAATTGTTCATAATCTATTGCCTACATAGAAAGGAATTACGAAAAAAAAAATCTGGTCCAATTAATGGGCTATATCTGAAAAACAATTTTGGGTAACATAGGGTCTGGGACATTTCAATACAAAGTTACCCCTCAAAACTTCTCCGAAGAACCTGAAGTAGGGTATTTAGAAAACACCTTGTCTTTGGGTATTTGGAGGTACCAACTGGGGTATCCTATTTGTGACAAGCTGGTGTACCTTTTTCGGCACACTTTGGAGTGCTTAAAAAATTGTTCTTAGAGTTTGCAAATAGAAAAAAACTTGTGATAGACCCATCAACTTTAAGGTTGTACATTTTTCATACATTATGGAATTTGCCTTGTAATAGAGAAAAATGACACTTTCTTCAAAAAAGATTCTGGCTTGCTATCACTTACCATTCCCCCTTCTTCCATCTAATAGACAAACCAACTGGCGTGAACAGAAATTATTGATTTTTTATTTGTTTAGTTTGTTGTTTTTAATTGTTTATTGTTGTCATTTACTGTCTTGTTTTTCAGAAAGAGAACTTTTGCCAACATTTCCAGCTTAACCACACATACGCCAGTTGTAATGGAGAGTACAAAATCACCAACCGAACTTGCCGCGGACGTCCCGTCTTTGACAAATTCAATGGAACATATTTCAGGCAAATTCTCAAAACTAGGGGAGAGGAATGGATTTGTGTAGCACCACTCCCAGCGAATAGTTGTTTGTTGGCGCCGTATTCAAAGAGTCCTAAACGTACTGAGGTTGAAGGATTTTGGAAAGATGATGCGTATGTGACCTGTTTGGATTGATACAATCAGATGCTTAGAAATACATAGAACGGACATGAGGCTGTATGGTGCCACCTCAAGATGAGGTCACCAAATCCACCATATTGGAACTGCCCTGAGACATGATGTCACAATAGACTAATTATGATGTGACGTCATTGTCATTGTTATAAGTGACATCACTGTTATTGGTGATGTCACAGTTACATTGTGCCATGATACAGGGCAGTTCAAAGATGGTGGATTTGGTTGCTTCATCTGCCAGAGCCTCATGTCCATTCTATGTATTTCTATGGTCAGATGTCAATCTTGGGATTGATGGGCATGATATTTTGGCTGGGAAATCCATCTAACCTTGGATTGATCAGAATGCTTTTTTTTTTTTATTGAAAAACATGCATCTGTGATTATACCAATTGGCCTTATTGTTAAGCGTTTGCAGTTAAAACTGTTGATATTGAAAGCATACTCAATTAGTAATGATAACAACAAACCTGAAAGAAATAATGTACTTCCACCTGTAAGCAACCAGATTGACGTTGTACTGTATGTGTGAAAGTCAAAACAGAAGTCCCATCTAGATCTGCCAAGATATTGATTGATTGATTGATTGTTTATTAAGTAAATTCCCAAAGACCAAAAATGGTCGCTTGTAGGGAACTGCCGTTTTTAAAATTATAAATTATAATACATACAATTTTTTTTTTTAAAGATGTGAAATACAAAGATAAAAATGAATAAAGAGATGTTAAAAATATGTGCGAAAACATACAGCAAATACCAAAATTAAAGAAATTTGGAAATAATAATCAGGAATTTATGATAGGCAGTATGAAAAGCACCCTTGCTTATTTTTTTTCCGTTGTGACACGGATGAGGGGCCATTTGTGTTTTTTCACGGTGCCATATGTAACTTGTAAGGGGCTATAACTTGGAAAGTAACAATTCTATATAATTAATTTCACGTTGACGTAATTCCCTATATTTTTTTCTCAAAATTACATGTAAATTTGAGATATTTCAGAAAAACATGTACTCAAACTAGCAGTCCTGATATTCTACTAAGCGTCAGGTGACTTTTTTTTTGGAGAATTTTGCAGATTGAGGTAAAGCTGCTGCCTTTGATAGCAAACTGTGTTGTAATTTTTTGCAATAGAAATTTTTATGATACATCAATATCATCCAAATTTAATATAGAACACGATAGTACCAAGAATTGGGTCCCTGCTAATATTTTTATTGAGTCTCAATAATGCATTTTCTAACTTATGTCTGCTAAATTTTGAAAAGCTGAAAAAATACATGGCTTTGGAAAAAAAAAACTCAATTTCTTGCAATTTTTGTTGGGAAGTCACCAAAATCGAACTTGATATGCCCAGCTATATTGGCTACAACAAGTTTATATTTAGAAAGTTCAATATGAGGCCAGAGGATAGCTTGAGTTTTTTTTGCAACCAAATTTTAAGGATTTTAACTATCTATGGCTCAGTCGGTAATGCAAAGGCAATATAACATGCATGATTGACCTAAAATATGTTTGTAAGTCATGACAAGTACTTTTGACAGTGACTGGTCATTATTGCAGTCTGCTCTTACCTCCATTCTCTATTTCAGAGTTGCTGTCTTGGACAGTCACGCCAAAAATCACTTCTTTAATGCATAATGTATAAGGGCACAGGGCGCCCATCTGAGGCATGTGCCTAGTTGTTACAGGATAAAAATAAGGAGTTATTTAGTGTTTTATACTATGTTAGGCGTATGGGTTGACCAAAATTAAGTACTATTGAGATATATGCAGTGAAAGTGAGATATTCAGAAAATGCTAGGTTCCAATTGACAAGCTATAAAAACTTTTGAGAGATTTTGTATTTCCGACTTCAGATTCAGATTTCTGGGGAAATTTTAGGCTATTTTTCAAACAGAAATTCAAAAATAAAATTTTGGACCAATATGTCACAAATGTCTGTTTCAAATCTTGAACCTTGTCTTAAGAGCCTTTTGAATTGTTACAAATTATTACAAATTTACTGTACAATCCTTAAGATTATTTGGTAATGCATTCCATGACTTGGCCACTCTGTAGATAAACATTTTCTTGTGATATTCATTTTCTTGTAGCTTCGTGAATACTAAGATGAGTACAGCAATCGTCAAACGCACACCCAATTTAGGACAGACTGTGCGAATACGCTGATTATCTCTCACATGCCTTGGTGGTTAGCGTAGACGTCACCTGTATGCAGTCCACACAAATGTTACATGGTATTTTGACGCTGACTGCAGGATTTTCCTTTTGAAAGTAGAATCTTTAAGAAGAATGATATGCATGTAGCCTTCATCATTCTAAGCAATGCCTTTGCCATAAAGGTTTAGTTTGTGTTGTCCTGTCAACACTTCGGCTCAAACACGAAAGTTTACCAGTCTTTTTATCGCTCTTAAAAGATGAGAGGATTGTTACTCCGGGAGTCCCTTTAATGTACTGTGGTATAATAAATTCTAGTGTGGCATGCAATTATGATTCAACAGCTATTGCTTGAGCCAACACCTTATTTTTCATTATACGAAGTGTCTCTTACATAATAGATAAAGAAGAACTGCTCAGTAATACAAGTAATGGACTACTAATGAAGGAGACTTTGCAGTAACTTTCAAGACTGCATAAAAGGATACACTAGATATAGCAGCTCAGCAGACTTACATGTTTCTTGTGTTTACTTAGATTTTGTCATTCCACCAGATACAATTTCAGTGGTCTTGTTACAAGTATCTTTATCAACATTCTAATCAACTCTTTACATTGCCAATTGGTAATATTCATAAATCTACAGTAAACTTTCTAGAAATTTCAACTAAAATCACATTCACACATCTATGCACTAGCAACACAGTAGCATGGATCAAATTGACAAAATGAAACAAGTCACATGTGTATGTTGTATATACCACTACCTATTTATTCAACATACTATGAAATATTTTGAATGCATTATAATACTGACTTATCTATTGTTAGTGTTCGTAGTTAAAGTTGTGAACATCAAAAGCACATATGTCATTCAATAAGTGTTAATAAACTTAGTATTCCCACCAAACCTGATGGAACAATTTACTTCCAAAATGACAAGCAGCCTGTTTCATGAAAAGCCAAGTAATTTTGATTAGTCAGTCTGAAAGTCTTCTTTGCTCATTTTCTTCTTCAAACCTATTCCTAATAAAAACCTTAAAGTAGGCCATTCAATCTCCTGGGAGGGTGTCTCTCTTGTCAGTCCTCGTTCACCACTTTCCTGACCTTCCCATTTGCGGTTTTACATTTGAGTTGTGAGAACTCAGGTTGTAATTGTTAGTGTCACTCAATTGTACATCAAGACTGGAAAAGTGCAAGGATGGCCACAAAGGTGGTCAAAAGGCGACAAATAGGAGGCAACAGGGTATGCACTTAACCAGCACTCCGTGTAAATATTGGGCGGAGCCTTTCGGATGATGTTCTCGGAATTTCCTGAAATTTTGCAAAAAGTTTAACTTACCTAATTATAGCTCAGTGGCAGGGTCAAAATTGGTCAAAAAAAATTTTCCTTTTCGGGGCTACCCATTGAAAAATGAATGTTTTTGCCCTTTTGACGGCCTTAATTTCATCAAAATTAACAAAAATTAAGGCATATTTTGTCCATCAAAATTTCACACTTATGATAAAGATAGGAACACAAGTGATACATCATTTTAAGGAGATATTTCATGACATTGCAAAAGTGATGTCATAACAAAGAATGTTTTGGTTGCTAAGCAGTGTCACCATGGCAACCGCATGCAAGTTTTGAAATTTTTTCATTGAGCTAAAACAGACCATTTTTCAAGGCCATATATCTCCCATGATAACGCCTAAAAAATTTAGGTGAAAATATCACCAGAAAGCTCTCCTCTTGTGCTATATTAAACAACAATAAAACAGCTCTGAAACAATGAACCCTTCTTTTTATAGCCATGGACATTTTTTGTTAATTTTCATGATTTTTTCGATTTTTTGACCGAAAATTGCCCTCTTTATCACCTAAGACTGGGAAAACCATGCTCATTTCACTCAAAAAACAAAATGTTTATTATTGCAATTGGATGGAAATATTATTTAGAAAATAATAAACATCATTAGAAAGCAGAAAAAATGTTCTATATGCAAATTAGTACCGCCATTATTGAAAATTCTAATTTTCTCAATATCTCGGCTAATTTCCCACTCAGCAACAAAATTATGGTGTCTAACCCTATGTTTTAAGGGTCAAAGAATACTTTAGGACTATCTTGAAAGTCGTCAAATAAGTGTAGATAATATGATGTGACCTGGATCACAAGAATGAGTTCAAATGTGGCAATATCTACTTCCACGAAATGAGTCAAGAGGGGTTCATTGAAGCTGATTTTGGGTGCATTGATTCCTAATTATTTGATTATAATAGGCTTCATTTGTGTGAAGAGGGATATTGGAGGCAAATTTGTTAAAAGAAAATAAATTTCGCCAGGCAACATCTTAAGATCTGTTCATTTTACGACAACTTGGCCAATGCTTTTCAATAGAGAAGCATTTTCACAGGTTTGACCAATATACAGTAGGTTCTAAATTATTACGAAAGTTGGTTTTTTTATGATATCTCAAAAACAACTGAGCACATTTTAAAATCCATCCCACATAACAATTTGTGTTCCATGAAGGCAATATCCTGTAAGTTTTGTCCAATTCTGGTGGTGCAGTGAGGAGTTACGCCACAGAGCACGATATACCCTGTTTTTCGATGTCCCAAGTTATTATGCAAATTTAAGAAAAAATGATCTTAAAGTACCAAAATGATCTATTAATCCTCTAGACACTTACCTCTTAATGTCTAATGGAAAATAGAACCTTCATTTCAAAAATTGTTGCTTTAATAATAAAGAAATCCATAATAATCCCCTGCATCGAAATAACATTGAAATTGCTAACTTCTTGCATTAAAATGCTTCTCCAAGACAAGCGAAATTTTTTCACATTATGAAAAACTCTCTGTGGGTTCCTTAGGTTTAGAACTCTTCCCAAAATTAAAGAGAAGCCATTTTGACCAATAAACATAAATAATATCTTTAAATGAAAATGATGGAGATTGGGCTTGCATTGACGGCAATGCTAATTCAATGGAAAAAAGCAGCACTCATTTTTGACTTATTGTTATGTTTTGTAAAGAAAGGGGAATTGGTTCATCTTTACACAGGATAACATCATAGTCTCAAAGGTATATTGTAATGTGAATTGGTCATGATTTGACATTTTTTAAAAACAATAGAGGCTTTATATTCAAGAAAAATGGTCATTTCAATGTTATTGCAATGAAGAGGTTTTATATTGATTTCTGGGTCATGAAAACAATCATTTTTGAAATGAAGGTTCTATTTTTCATTATTCATTAAGAGGTAGGTGTTTAGAGGATTAATAGATCATTTTGGTACTTTTAGATCACTTTTTCTTACATTTGCATAATAATTTGGAACATCGAAAAACAGGGTATATGGTGCTCCGTGGCGTAACTCCTCACTGCACCACCAGAATTGGACAAAACTTACAGGATATTGCCTTCATGGAACTCAAATTGTTATGTGGGAAGGATATTAAAATGTGTTTAGTTGTTTTTGAGATATCATAAAAAAACCAACTTGCGTAATAATGTGGAACCTACTGACTACTGTATATGTATCTTTAAAAGCACCATGGGAAACTGATGGTTATTTGCACCCAACTTGATAGGTTATATCATGCAGATTTTTTAGAACTCAACGGTCATATTGGGGTAATTTTGATTGAGAGAAGGTCTATAATAATAGTAAGAAAGTGTGGCGCTTCCAACAAACATTGTCAGAAATGTATTTTTTAATGGCTTGGGCTATGTGTCCCAAAAGTTCTTTCACCTCTTTCTTAGCTATCTGTTCACTTTTAAAAATGGTTGAAGTTTCATTTTTTGGGCATATTAAATATTCATTTTCAATACCAAACACTTTTATACAGTGCTTTTCCTTTAAATTTGCCATGGTTTTGAAATTTTGAAATATGAAGTAAATATTAGCCTCCTAATTCAGTAAAAAAGGTACTTTCCAACGCATATCGCTGGTTTTCAGTCATTTCTACTGGCAAATATACCACGTCACAGCTTTGGAAACACTTGTTTTTCTTTGCATATCCATGAAAGTCTATTAAACTGGAAATTACATCACTTGTTGGGCATGCAAATTTATATTTCACATTTGGAGAGAGCCACTGTCTCCTGAGACGTATGTTACTAAAGTTTCGAGAGGATGCAGCCAATATTTTCGCTTTTGTGATGACATTACTTAATGAAGCCTGTTTTCAGCTTTGCAGTAGCATTTTAAACATGCCCAAATGAATTGGTTCCAGACATTATTGAGCTGCTTGAAATTTATCAAAATATATTCTATACCCTTTCTGAAAGTCTATAGAGGCACAGTGAGGCATTCACCAGGAATGACTAATTAGTCTGCTTGAGGTTTTTCTGAATGTCAATTGAGTGTGGCTTTGGTCTAGCTATCAATCTTTTAGTGGAGACCAAAAATTTGCGGCATGTCCACTTGAAGTCGTTGTCATTACGAACATGGTCCATTCGTCAACACCAAAATGACAATTAATATCGTCCAAACAATTTCAAATTACCATTATCATGTTTGTCGGGTAGACAGAAGTCCAGAGGTCAACCTTTAAAGGTATTATCCTTTTGAGACATCCCGTCTTGAAGATGCAGCAGCTTTGTGGCCAGTGGCTTCGGTATCCGCTTGCTCCGCAGAAGGTCTCTGCTTGCATGGGTTCGAACCCCGGATGGGGAACTCAAAATGTTCAGTTTACTTTCATGAGTAAAATCCCGGCTAGAAGTTGTTCGGATGAGACTTTAAATTGGCGGCCCCTTGTATCAGTGTCTATGCCTGGCAAGTAAAAGACCCTCACGTGGAGCAAATGTGCAACATGTTGAGAACTCCAGCTCTCTCTCCCATCTTATCAGTCAACCCTTGTGAGCATCCAGAACTGGGCTTAGAGGGCTGCACTTAGTGCCACTTACCATATCTACATGTATCTATCTATCTATCTATCTATCTATCTACAAGCAGAATTCTTGGAGGAAGTGAGGTGAACAAACTTTTGGGACGTAGTGTACAAAGCTGCTCATTATATGAATTTTGGGGTTTATTGGATCAAAAAATTCATAGCTAATTTGACTGATTTTGGTCAACAGAATCTTGAATTCACTGGGAAACTATTTTTTCTAAATTTCATGTGAATTTATGAAATCATATCCCTCATCAAGCTAATTATTGTCAAGGACAGGTGATACAATTTGAAGAATTCAGAGATCATTTTAAAAGTCATTTGAAAGGGCAACTGTCAGATCAATGAGTGTTGTTGTTTTGTATACTTGTATAGCTAACACAGTGTCCCCACACTTTAAATATGCCATAGCAACCGTGAATCATTTCATGTTTATATCTTTCATTATTTGATTGCACACAAATTTGCAGCTTGGTGTTATAGGATAATTGTTATAAATTGGTTGGAAGCAGATGTACGAGGGGCGTTCAGAAAGTTCGAGGCTTTTTTTCATATGGATACTTATTTTCAATCTAGGACCATGACTTTTTCACAGGATAAAATTCAGCATATTTGGAATGGATTTCCAAAATTTTGGACAATTTGGACACCTTTAAGTCATTCTGTGGTTGCCATGGAAACTGAAAGTTCAGCTTCTTGGGGCAGGTAACACTGAAACCAAGAATGCCAAGGAAATTGTGACTGTGAGAGACTTCTCTCTGTCACTTGTATTAGTGGGATTGACGATATTTCACACAAGAAATATGGTATTAGCTTCTAAATATGCTTTCAAGCACACCAAATGTGTGTATTCTTACACTGAACCCATGTAGGAAAGCACTCCTGCATCCCACATTTGGCGAGGGAAATTGGGGAGGCAAAGGTGTGTTTCCCTGATTACATAAGGACTTGTGAAAGCATTGATTCACTAGTATGAACAAGAGACCAAAATGGACAGCATTACCCATCCTAGCTATTCCTGTGATATGTTGCTTTACATAAGTCCTGGTTTTCCCTTACTTTAGTCCATGGGGGCTATAGTTTCAGGCACTGGAGGAGGAAAGGCTTTGGATGACCGAAATTCTTTCACAGAACTTTTTGTTTGGAAACTTCAACGAACATTTACTTCAATGGGTCGGGTATATGAATCAATGCTTTTGGTGAGCTTGGGAGTATTTTTTAAGGCTAATATTATATTCTTTGTTTCAAATATTGTCAATCTCACTAATGCAAGTGACAGAGAGAGGTCTCTCACAGCCAAAATTCATTGGCTTTAGTGGTTTCAGTAATATCTGCCCCGAGAAGCTGAACTTTCAGTTTCCATGGCAACCACAGAATGACTTTAAAATGTCCAAATTGTCCAAAATTTTGGAAATCCATTCCAAATATGCTGAATTTTATCCTGTGAAAAATTCATAGTTCTACATTGAAAATAAGTGTCCATATAAAAAAAAGCCTCGAACTTTCTGAACGCCCCTCGTACAAGATCTCAAACAAACATAACCAAGTGGGCACAATATAGGACACATCAACAGCTCTGCTTCTGACTCACATGCTACCTCTCCTATGTTCAGCATTGCAGTGATGCATATCACTGGTAACATATACACGTCACTAAGTTCCCTATGAGTCGGTGAAAAAAACCACATGTTTCAATGGAGAAGATAGGAGCAACACCTTCAATGACATCATTGACACTCTGAAAACAGCTAGATGTAAGCACTTGAAGTTCGTCTACTGTAACATTGTTGATATTGGATCTATCTCTCTCTCTATCTCATTACAATACAGAAAATTAAAGAATGGACAAATTCTTGTCTATGTGCGAAATTTCATGATTCTACTCCAACTAGAAATGGAGAAATGGCTAAAAATGAGATTTTCTTTATTCACAAAACATCTAAACCGGCAAAAAAAAGTGTTGCCACAGCAAGATTTCATCAACATACAAGCCTACAGTATATGTTATCAATTTTGGGGGCTTGGACTTTCAAACAGTCTGTCACTTTGATATAGAAAGAGAGTGGACTGTTTCACTGCGAGAATGTCACTTCGAGTGTCATCGTGTTGATGATTTGTCATGATCAGACCCAATACTTTCAATGTTAATTTAATTTGATTGAAGGAGACCTATCCCTCTTGTAGGTGACAGCCAAACAAAAGGATTATGCATCTGATTTTCACTCTAAAATCAGTTATGACAAGTCAAATGGCCTTCTCTTGATCATGAATAATCAAACAGCCTCTATGTCTCCCATGTTGAAAGTGGAAAAGATGACTCTTCATCGGCTATCATGAGTCACAAAAAATTTTTCATAGTGAACTGGTCGTCTTTTTTTTCAATATCAAAGTGACAGACTGTAAAAATGCATGCTGGTAACTGAAGAATTCTTCCTGTCATTGATGTTATTTTGTTGCAAGTCAGCAAGCTACGACAGTTTTGTCATTCAAACTGTTTTTATGGCAATGTAACAATAACAACAAATTGCAAATCAACCTGAAACATCATTTCAAATACAAGGGAAGCTCTTCTGGTCAAATGTTACCAATTGCAGCAGACATACACAATGAAGTAGAAATTTGTACTAATTTATGAACAAAGGAAATGGTTGCCTTGAAAACCATTTTTCATGGAGATAGCCTCGGACTGGAGCGAAACGTATGCCATTTCCTGAAAAATCCGAACATTTGGCACAAGGGCTGAATTCCAGCTTGTTAACTTGCTGGTCCATTTTTGGCCCATCATACACCATACTACATTCAATCAAACATTCTGTTTTTTTCTCAGAGGTTTTAGACCAACAAAAGGCACAAATTGAGAACCCAGCACATGCTTCAACAAATTTTCATGACCTACATTTTTGGGTTCCACTTGGAACAACTAGAGGCAACATAAGATAAAGGGTCGCACATTGCATCGTAACTCTGTCCAAAGGGACGAAATGGCGCCATTGATATGCAAGCTCAAAAAATAGGTTTTTTAAGAGATCTGAATAGATAGGTTTTTAGAGTGGAGTTCAAAGCCATCATACTCAACACAATATTTAAAGAACTAAAATGAAGAAATAATAAAATGTTATTTGCAGGTCAAATAATTTGCAAAGATCTTTTTCATTGCCATTGATAATGAATTGATTGGTATTGAAAACTGATCTGATTACCATCATTGTGTGCCATCAATGATTACCATCATTGATTGCCATGAATGATTGTCATCATTCATTGCCCAAAAGGTCCCCTGTAGGGCTTCCCTTGCCATTGATTAGGGACAGTTAAACTGTCCCTGCATTGGTCATTGATCAAAGACACTATCTTAAAATGTTAAATTAAATTGATTTTATGTAAACTTGTATTTATTTACTTAATTTACTTAACTTATTTAATAATTACTTAAATTTGCTATCTTGTATACTTGTGTTCAATGCACAAATAAATTATATACATATATATATTGATTGTCATTCATTGATTGTCATTCATTGATTGTCATTCATTGATTGCCATTCATAATTGATTGCCATTCATTGACTGAATAATTGCCACTGACTGATTGCCACCATCATCATTTATTGCCATCATTGACTTCCACCACAGCCTCCACGACGCGACGCAATAGAGCGTCCACGCCATGACCTGGTGTTCCAGTCCAAAACAGAGTAGCAAAAAAATGAATTCCCATTTTCCACAATTACTGGAAAAGTATCGGTACCATGTCAGCTTGACAAACCACAGGCACAACAAATCTGCAAGGTTTTTTTAAGCTGAGCAATGATGAACTGTTGATTGATGGTAACCTTGCCTCAAAGAAGTAAAACAACAGACAAAATATCCAGAATAATGCCGTATTTAGATAATTCTGATAATGTAAATAATTATCAATATAGGTGACATAAAACTATGTGACAATTCTCAGGTTAGTCTCGCTACATTCTTTGACCCTCAGAACAGAGAGTTAGACACCATAGCTGTAAAGCTAAGTGCAATATTTTCCAAGATATTAAGAAAATAACATTTTCCAATTATGGCGGTACTAATATAGGACTTTCTGCTTTCCAATTAGGTTAATTATTTTCTAAATATTTATTAAATATTATATAAAATTTTTCAATGTCTAGAGAAATTATACAAGAAACTTTTACCAACAGCTTAAAATTTCTAATTGATAAGTGAAATTGAACCCCTCTTGACACATTTCGTGGAAGTAGATGTTGCTACACCTTCACTAAGAAATGCCCGAAATGACAAATTTAATGCTCATTTCAAAGGATTTACTTTTTTCTCACTGAATGTGATTTAAATATCTCGAGAAATTGTTCAAGAACCTTCTACCAAGAGCTAAACATCACTAAAAATTAAGTGACAAAGGACCCCTCTTGACTCATTTCGTGGGAGTAGATAGTGCCAAGTTTGAAATAATTCTGGTGAACCAGGTCACATTATATTAATCTACACTTATTTGACACCTTTCAAGATAGTCCTAAAGTATTCTTTGACCCTTAAAACATAGGGTTAGACACCATAATTTTGTTGCTGAGTGGGATATTAGCTGAGATATTGAGAAAATTAGAATTTTCAATAATGGCGGTACTAATTTGCATATAGAACATTTTTTCTGCTCTCTAATGATGTTTACTATTTTCTAAATAATATTTCCATCCAATTGCAATAATAAACATTTTGTTTTTGAGTGAAATGAGCATGGTTTTCCCAGTCTTAGGTGATAAAGAGGGCAATTTTCGGTCAAAAAATCATGAAAATTAACAAAAAATGTCCATGGCTATAAAAAGAAGGGATCATTGTTTCAGAGCTGTTTTATTGTTGTTTAATATAGCACAGGAGGTGAGCTTTCTGGTGATATTTTCACCTAAATTTTTTAGGTGTTATCATGGGAGATATATGGCCTTGAAAAATGGTCTATTTTAGCTCAATGAAAAAATTTCAAAACTTGCATGCGGTTGCCATGGTGACACTGCTTAGCAACCAAAACATTCTTTGTTATGACATCACTTTTGCAATGTCATGAAATATCCCTTTAAAATGATGTATCACTTGTGTTCCTATCTTTATCATAAGTGTGAAATTTTGATGGACAAAATATGCCTTAATTTTTGTTAATTTTGATGAAATTAAGGCCGTCCGAAGGCCAAAAACATTCATTTTTCAATGGGTAGCCCCGACAAGGAAAATTTTTTTTGACCAATTTTGACCCTGCCACTGAGCTATAATTAGGTAAGTTAAACTTTTTGCAAAATTTCAGGAAATTCCGAGAACATCATCCGAAAGGTGTTTTTCATTTTGCCCAATATTTACACGGAGTGCTGGTTAATTATATATAAGTTAGAGGAAGGATGCAAGGAAGTACAGACGTATAGAAGGAAGAATGGAAGGAAGAATGGATGGGAGAATGGAAGGAAGAATGGAAGGAAGAATGGAAGGAAGAATAGAAGGAAGAATAGAAGGAAACTCTGCTACTGCCTCTTACTCATTTTGACCTGCTGTAATTTACCCAGTAAGCCAAGAAGTTCTTTAAAAGCCATTTCATTCTAAATAGAAAGGTCAGGATAAATTTGAATTGACCAACTTATCTATGTATGCTATTAATTGAATCTGTATATATACATGTTAAATTGTATGCCTGGAATGCATGCACGAGAAAATGAAACTAATCTGTATCTGCATCTAAATGTGACCCATACAGTCTTTTATTAAAAGACTTTTAGCTACATTTAAGTCATGGAAATAGATACAACTTACACTATTCTAGGCCAGTTTCCTCAGATAGACAGTATCGTTTTGAGATTTTGCAATGAACAACCATTCAACTTCTTGAGAAAAATGTATAGAATGGAGGCAAATTATTGTTTGATTGATGACTCCCAATATTCAATGTCTCAAAACTGATTTGTATTCTCTCTCTCAGGCAAATAACTTTTTACACAGTTTCTACTGAGCTCTTTGTCTATATTAAAGTCTTGTGTTTGGAAGAGCAAGAGTCCCTTTCAAATGGGTCTGATTGATCCTGACAACATTTTCTACTTGATCACATCCCAAAGAAAAGCAAACCCAAATCACAAATGTCATGAATATGGATCTAATCTGCTTGAAACATTCTTAAACATTCACAAAAGAGCGATCAGGGTTATAATCACAAAGTAGAAAGAGTGAGGGCTTTTACCCTGAAACAATCTATGGTTTCTTAAAATAATTCTCAGGAGTTTTTTTTTACATTTAAGACAAAATCCTGTCTGAGATTGAATTTGTGTCTTTAAATATCTGATTGGTTTTGTTAAGATGCTTACTTGATCACAAAAAAAAAAACAAACCCAAAAAAATAATTCCAAGAATATGGGTTCTAATCCATTTAAACTGGTCCAGAACATTCCAGATCATATGCATAAGAATGATTTGGGTTTTAATCCCAAAATAAAGGATGATGGCACGGTTTTACCCACATCAATTTTTAAACGGCATGACCAAGGGCAGCAGGGGCAATTACCCCCCCCCCCTGGCCCGCTGTTCCGGGACCCCTGTGTTGAAATACAGGAAACAACAAAACAATATTTCTACTTCACATGTCAAATCCAGGAAGTGCTATTCAATTTTGACCTCTGTCTTTTGAGAAATGTTGACCCCAATTCCATTAGTGACACAGAGAGAACATGAAAAAGAAGGAGGGTTATAAGGAATAAGTAATATGATGACTGAAATTGGGGAAGTCATAATGTTAGAAAAATAATTGTCTTTGTGAAAAAAATCGATTATATGTATAAGTTTGTATTTTTTATCCTGTCTTCAACATTCAGTCTTTCATAAATAATAATATAAATTCTAAACCATGGACTGTCTTTGTGAAGTATGAGATGGGCCCACTATTTCTCTTTGTTACACATACAAGCAATCCTCTTTTCCCATTTACTGAATGTTGAAAATGCATAATACCACCTAGGATATCTTCCCTTCTTCTACCAGTTCTAGAAGTTATATTTCTAGCAACAGACAAACATGCTTTTCCAATTAACAGTCTGATTTGTTGCCATCTACTCTTGACTCTTGAGAATTGAGACCACATCAAACACGGAAAGTTTAAGTGAAGCAAAGAGATTTCAATTATCTGAAAATTTTCTCCTTTGAAAAATTAGTCAAATGCAAAATATTCCAGAAAACACTCATATTTCATATCAATTTACGACTTCTACAGCAAATCTGGAATGAAACTTTAACTAACTGCTTTTTTCACTGCTTTGCTGAAAACCTCTCTTTAATTTAACTCTCAGGCTAGCTCAATTAAAAATTGACACGAGAAATGATTAATCACAGTTTTTATTAACTTCAGATGGATTCACCTTCATGCACTTGATTTCATGATATTTAGTTTCCCAAATATGCAATTGTACTCTAACAGAGCTGATACCACTTCTTGCTTGGCCTGTGTGCAGTGACAGAGGAATGTCATATTCATGTATTATGACTCTTGACATACATTTCCGTTTTGGAATTGTCAGGTTACGCAATAAACTGGACTCTTGACATGACACATCCTTATTTCTATTTAAATGGCAGCATTATCTGTGATGCACTGACATCATGGAAGCAGATTAAAGGCATAGAACACTCCTGGAAGCATGGCAACATCTGGGTTGGATAGTGACACCATCTGTATTGTCACACCATCCTAATGTTCAGGAATTTGCATCTTGTTACATCGTTGCATGTTCATGCTGCGTCACTAATGGAATGGGGTCAACATCCTTTCATTTCAGCAATGTTGCTCTTGTTGTTGACAGTGGCGGATCCAGACAACGGCATCTAGGTTGGGGCACGGGCGTGTTTCGGGCATTTGCGGGCTCGTGTCACAGCGTATTTTCTTCAAAATAATGTTATTTATCCCTAGGCCCCCCTATATCCTCCACTGGTTGAATAAATTGACTTTCAGTGAAATAAATATATTGTATTGTAGCCTTTTGCCTTTGTTGTCGGTACTTTCTTGGCTGCAATGCATACACTATTTTGTTTTGTCAGAAGAAGAATATCATCTGTTGATGGACCAATATAGATCAAAGAAATCTTGCATGATAGTAATAATATATATGGAAGTATCTCAATGATGGAATAATAACCAGTAATTTCTAATATCATGCCTTATATTGTAACATAAACAAAATTGGCGATTTATAAGGCCAACATAAGAATTGTCATTCTATTTCTTATTACCTGTAACGGCATAATTGGTTTTGGGGTCTGGAAATTACTCCAGACTTTTTGTGAAAAGTGACTCTTTATGCAACCAATGAATTATCCATGTTCAATAGACCAGTGCAAAATTGTATGGCTTTGCCTTCATCACTCTACAACACTACAACTTAGACAAAAAATATTGTTGCCAGACATTTTTTTTTTCATTACTATACCGTAGGTGAGTAGAGCTACCATTTGATTTTACAAGAATTTGAGGTTTTTCCGCAATAGCAATCCTTGCATTGCAAACTGTTAAAAAGACCACATCACATTTCTTACTTTTCTCTCCACTTACATCTTGCTAATGGAATTGGGGTCAACATTGTGAAGACACCAAGAAAGGCTAACACAGCCTAGCAGTGGCATTCCAAGGTGAAATATCTTGTTTTGTCACAAGTTTTTTGCAGCTTCAATCAAAAGTTGTTTGTTAGCTGTTTGGAGACAAAATCAATTACCTAAGAGCCTGTAGTATATTATTGCCTTGGAAAGCTTGATGCCATTTCAGGTTATCCAGTTACTTGAAATATGCATATTTCAAGTAATTGCGGCACAAAATTCATTGGAAAATTATTTTTCTATCACAATTTACCCATTTATTTATTTAATTTCTTTGGTAATTACATGTTATTTCAAAATAATTACATAAAATGAGTGATTTCCTTTCAATGCAGGAAGCTGCCCTTTCAATGTACAGTGTAGGAGGCTGTCTTTTTTATGTAGGAAGCTGTCATTTCAATTAAGAAAGCTGTCCTTTCTATGTAGGAAGCTGTCCTTTCAATACAGGAAGCTCCTTTCAACATAGGAAGCTGTCCTTTTATGGGTGCAATCTAATACAGATGTATAAAAGTTGAAAACTTCTGTACGACATTATTAGAAAAATGTTTGATGTAAGCTCAGATTTGGTGGACTTAAAATTGTCACTATATGTTCAATTATTTAATCTGAATAATCGGCAAAGGAATGAAGTGTCTTTGGTCTTTTAAAACAATCGGGATTGGTTTGTCTGGAAGTTGTCTGATACCCAAATAATGGAAGTAACTGAGCATCGGAATTCAACAGCTGATAATCGGATAACTGTTTCTAAGCTGGGTGTGCAAACAGAATTATCTCTCACTAATAAGATAAGAATCAGTTTTATACATGCACTCTCAGATGCTGGGTTGGTAGTGAATAGCTCCCTGAATATATATAGGATAAGTATTGCAATTCCTGGTATTTTTTGAATACAGACCAAATTTAGGACAGGCTGTTCAAATACACTGAAAATCTCTCACATGCCTTATAAAGTTATCAGTGGATAGAATAAAAGTCACCTGTATCAACTGTCATAGGCATATTTCGCAGGGGGTCAGGGGGGATGCAGCCGGCATCAGGGCAAATGGCTCATCAGGGCAAATGGCTCATCAGGGCAAATCCTGACCCAATATCAGGGCAGATCCACTGCCCTGGTCACATTCGCGCCATGTTAAAATTTCAGGGCAAAATAGTCACAGCCCCCCGCGAGACAGCCATTCCGTACGCCTATGTCCACTGTGCACACCAACCACGTGGTGATTTTTTTACAGACTGAGGGGCTTTTCTTCCTTTTACAAATAAAATACCTCTGCAGAACGATATACATGTAAATGCAAATTCATTTTCATGTCTTTTTATCCAACTAAAGAGGTATGAGGATGGTTACTCTTCCCTCTAATGTATTGTAGTACAAACAATTCCAGTATGGCAATTAAGATTCAAGAGCTATTGCTTGAGCCAACGCCTCATTTTTCATTATGAAGTGTCTCTTACATTATGATTAGGAAGTACTAGACAGTAATAGCAGTAATGGACTACTAATAAGGGAAACTATGCAGCAACTTTGGGGTCTTCATAAAAGGAAACACCTTATATAATATACGAGGGGCGTCCCAAAAGTTCTGACCAATTTTTTTGGCAGACCTTTCTATTCAAAGTATCTGTATGAAATTTTCACAGAATTAATTTCAGGTATATCACTATCTATTTTGAAAATTTGGCACCTGTTGGAAGAATTTAAATTACTTTTCTGTTGCCATGGAAACAAAAGGTCAGTGCACCCAGTGCAGCTCAATTTTTTTGCTTAAATCCAAGTGTCGGGGTGAGTAAATAATCATAGAATTTACTGTAAATATGTAATTGATGATCATGAAAAATATTTTTTGGCAGCTTGGCAGTATCTCAAAGCATGTCTCTGACATTTAAAGTCACTATGAATCAGTTTAACCCCTGTGCTGAAGCAATCTCCAAGGTTCCCATAACTTAGCTGTTCCTAAATTGTGGAATTTCGGTGTGTTTGGCTACAGCTTCATTTCTCATTATTAGTATGATCTCTTCAATTTGTGAACTGGTATGTATGTTTTATTATCACCAAAAGCCACAGAAGGCCAAATATGATAAATAAGGCAGAAAAGGTTGGGTTTGGATCCAATGTTCTTGAGCACTGCCTCTTGACAGTAGATTGTTTCAGCGGAACCATTTCAAGAGCTGTGGGGCAACTGATGGAGAAAGTCTTTGGCAAGTGCCATAGCTGATCAGGTTGAAATATATATAAATGTTAATAGTGCAATGGATGATATCTTGAGACAATGCTAGCCTATCAAGAAATGCATTTTCTTGCAATCATTTGTTTTATTACTGTGAATTCTCTCCCTATAAACGAAGCTAATTTGTTGAATTTTGTTAAAGAAATTGAGCTGCGCTAGGTGCACTGACCTTCCGTATCCATGGTAACAGAAAAGTAACTTAAACACTTCTAACAGTTATGATGTTTTCAAAATAGATAGTCATATACCTGAAATTAATTCTGAGAAAATTTCATTGAGCTACTTCAAATAGAAACGTCTGCCAAAAAAATTGGTCAGAACTTTTGGGACGCCCCTCGTATGCTTAATGTTTTTACTTAGATTTTGCCATTACACCAAATACAATTTCTATGATCTTTCCACTAGTCTTTTCATCAGCATTTGAATCAATTTTATATTGCCTAGGCATTATAATAATGATTGCATAACTATTGTAATTTTTGACATTGAAACTGCAAAATTAAAGGCACATTCAAGAACTGATGATAAAACTTGTATTACCACCAAACCTGTTGGTTCTAATTTACTTCCAAAATTACAAGCAACCTGTTTCAAAAAAGCCAAGTCATTTAATTAGTCAGTCTCAAAGTCTACTTTCCTCTTTTTTCTTCTTCAAACCTCTTCCAAATAGAAGCCTTAAAGTAGGTCTTTCAAGCTCCTGGGAGGATGTCACTCAAGATTGTCAGTCCAGGTTCACCACTTTCCTGACCTTGCTATTTGGCTACTTGTGGTTTTACATTTGACTTGAAGGAATTCAGACTGTAATTGTTCTTGTCACTCAGAAGTACACCATGAAAGTGCAAGGGAGGTCAAAAGGAGGCCAAAATGAAGGGAGGAAGGAAGGGAGGGAGGGAGGGAGGGAGGGAGGGAGGAAGGAAGGAAGGAAGGAAGGAAGGAAGGAAGGAAGGAAGGAAGGAAGGAAGGAAGTACTAAAGGAAGAACCAAAGGGAGAATGGTGGAAGAAAGAACAGAAGGAAGATCAAAATGTTAACCATCTGCTTTTTGTCTCTGATTCATTTTGACCTGCCACGGGGCTCTAATTTACCTAGTAAACCAGCAAGCTCTTTGAAAGGCATGTCTGCTCAGAAAGGTCAGATGAATCTTGAATTGACCTTGTTAACCACGGCTTTTGGCTGTCATAAAGTTTTTCACTTACGGACTTTTAGCTACATTTAAGTCTGGAAATAGATACAACTCATATTTTTCTAGGTCACTTTATTCAGATAGGCATCATCATTTTGATATTCTGCAATGAACAAGCATTCAACTGCTTAAGAAAAATTTGTCAAATGAGCGCAAATTATTATTTGATTGATAACTTTGTCTCATAAAAGATTTGTATTCTCTCTCTCAGGCAAATAACTTTTTACACAGTTTCTACTGAGCTCTTTGTCTCTATTAAAATGTTTGTTTGGAAGAGCAAGCGTCTCTTACATTTAGGTCTGATTGATCATGACAGCATTTTCTACTTGATCACATCCCAAAGACTAGAGCGGGCGCTCGGAGAGCACATGGCTCCGCCAACCCGAAAGCTACTTCTTTTTGGAAATTTGTCAGATGATGTCAGGTGTGCCTGCGATAAAACCAGTACATATGAATGAGAAAACAGACATTTTCATTATCCCAAGACGTAATATTGACAGCATCTAATTACAAAATGTACTTCAGAAACCTTGTCTATAAATTATATCATATGTATACTATAATTTGTCCACAGTTGCTTGCTAATCCTGTTACACCTTAAAATTTGCCAGCACAACTTTGTATCACTCTCTCTGACCCCACTTTTAGTTGTAGGGCTATTTGTAAGTGCCACACCTTTTAATTCAGGCCATTTGTCATTGTGTTTCAGAAGTGCAACTAGTTCTTGTCAAATATATTAGACTAAAATAACTGGAGCAATTTGCTAAATACTAGTATTAAGATTTAAAACAATTAGTTATTTATCCTCCCACTTGTAAAAGGGCATATAATTCATGTGAGCAGACAAAAGACTAGAACTGAATTGGGTTATTGGCTAATTGCACCTCCAGGTAATTGACATCTTGATGAAAGGAAAACTTTACCCTCTTTCTTTTGTAATTATACAAAGAAGCATTATGTCAATGGTGTGAGTTGCTAATTGCACTTGACGATCATACCTAAGATCTGACACTTCTGTGCTGCTGATCTAGTTGACCATAAAAATAAATTTGGCTTGGCCTTAAAACCATTGGCTTGGCCTGGCGCGATTTGTAATTCCAAGATTTTTGACACTTCTAATGCACAAAATGGAGCCAAAATAGAAAAGAGCAGTCATTTGGTGATTTGAAAACATTGTACCAAAGGACAACTGTATACGATGTGGAATTTTGTCAGGAAGTTGTGCACAGCGTTACAGAGGAATGTGGACTTGACTCGTTACATTAGCCCAAATCACACATTTCATGAATATGGATCTAATCTGCTTGAAACATTCTTAAACACACACATGTGGAGAGAGTGAGGGCTTTACTCCAAAACAATATGTGCTTTCTTAGAATCTTTCTCAGGATTTTTTTATTTTATTTAAGGCAAAATCATGTCAGAGATTGAATTTGTGTCTTAAAAGATCTAATTGCTTTTGTTTAGATGCCTAAAATACATAAAACTAATTTCAAGAATATGGGTTCTAATTCATTTGAAACGTTCCAGAACATTCCAGATCATGTGCAAATGAATGATTCGGGTTTTAATCCCAGAATAAAGGATGATAGAAGGGTTTTACCCACATCAATTTAATAGTTATTCGGACTGTTTCTCATATAAACGTGCCTTTTTGATAACAACAAAGATTGTAGAATTTAAATGTTGGCTTGTGAGTAGTAATGCAAGAATTACAACAAACTAGAGAAATTCAATTGCAATTTGCATTGTAATTCCTACTATCAATCATTGTGCTGTGAGAGAGGGGAGGGTGGATCAAGGTTATGTTCCTGCTTTGGTGACCCGGGCGCCTCGACCTTTGTTTGACAACAGTTTCAGACTTTCAGTCATCCATCAGTGCATTGCTTTGTCTTCCTGCTGGGCTGTCAAATTCACTTAGTGAGTTCATAAATGGAGAAAGAAATTACAACATGCAACACATCAATGTCGAAGTACAGAAACAACAAAACAATGTTTTCTACTTCACATGTCAAATCCAGGAAGTTCTGTTAAATTTTTGCTTTCCTGTCTTTTGAGAAATGTTGACCCCAATTCCATTAGTGACACAGAGAGAACATGAAAAAAGAGGAAGATGAGATGGAATAAGAAATATGATGACTGAAATTGGGGAAGTGGTAAGATAAGAAATTACTTGTCAACCCAAAATGTGGCAGTGACACAATATTAATAAAAAAGAAAAATAGTTTTATTTGTGAAAAAAAAAATCCATTACATATATGTATGCTCAAGAGCAATTTAAAAGTTTTTAAAGATATGAATCTATTTCTTATACGGTGTAGTACAAGTTTTTTTTTCTTGTCTTCAACTTTCGGTCTTGCATAATAACAACATTATTCAATTCTAAACCATGAATTGACCGTTTTTGTGAAGTTTGAGTTGGGCCAACTTTTTCTCTTTGTTACACTTACAAGCGATCCTCTTTTCCCAATATTTACTGAATGTTGAAAATGCATAATACCATCTAGGATATCTTCCCTTTTTCTACTAGTTCTAGAAGTTATATTTCTAGCAACAGACAAACATGCTTTGCCAATTAACAGTCGATTTGTTGCCATCTACTCCACAGGGGTGTTTGCACCAATATTTTTGTAGTTTATATCTTACATATAATAATAGGTGCAAAAACCCCTATGGTCTACTCTTGACTCTTGAGACTGCACAAAACATGGAAAGTTTAAGTGAAGCAAAGAGATTTCAATTATCTGACAATTTTCTCCTTTGAACAATTATTCAAATGCAAAATATTCCAGAAAACACTGATTTTTCATTTCAATTTTAGGACTTTGACAGCAAATCTAGAATGAAACATTAACTAACTGCTTTTTTCACTGCTTTGCTGAAAACTTAACGCTAATTTAACTCTCAGGCTAGCTCAATTAAAGATTGACACAGGAAATGATTTATCACAGTTTTTATTAACTTCAGATGGATTCACCTTCATGCACTTGATTTCATGATATTTAGTTTCCCAAATATTCAATTCTACTCTAACAGAGCTGATACCACTTCTTGCTTGGCCTGTGTGCAGTGACAAAAGAAAATGTCACTGTCATGTATTATAACTCTTAACAAATGTTTCCATTTTGGAATTGTTAGGTTTACACAATAAACTGGACTCTTGGCATGACACATCAAAATTTCAATATAAATGACTGTATAATCTGTGATGCACTGACATCATGGAAGCAGATTAAAGGCATAGAACACTCCTGGAAGCATGGCAACATCTGGGTTGGATAGTGACACCATCTGTATTGACACCTTTGTCACATTGTCACACCATCCAATTGCTATAGGAATTTGTATCTTTTGACATTGTTGCAAGTTCAAACTGTGTCACTAATGGAATGGGGTCAACATCCTTTGGATGCTATAAAGATTTCTGTCAGAATACACTCACTGTGTCCTTTATAAGTTAAATATTTTCTAATGTTGCCCTTTGCCATTTCAGTAGGTACTTCAAACATTTCTTGGCTGCGATGAACGTTGCATTCTTATTTGTTCACAGCAGTTAGTGTTTTCTTGCAAAGTAAATTCCAGACATTCTTGCACAATATAGTCCTGTATGACTCAGTATTGGTAAAACCCCACAGTCTCAAAACAAAACTGATGATTTAGGCCTATTTTCTTTATATTAATTAATTAAGTTGTTTTTCCTTCAAGACGAAATCAAGAAATTCTGATTCTGATTCTGATTCTATAATACCAACATCAGAACTGCCATCCAATTTCTTACATACACATAACTACAGAATTAGTTTTGGGCTTTGCAGATTACTCTTGGTTTTTTTTTTTTGGGTAACCTTATTTCTTATAAATTACCAAATTTAACAATAACAGACCTTGGCAAAATTGCATGAAATGCTGTTGACACACTGCAGAGAAGAAGAGTTTTTCCAGATGAAAAATGAGGTCTCCAGACAACATTTCTTTCATTTATGTTCCGTAAGTAAGAAGAGTTACCATTTACGTTTACCGGTTATTATGGGAATTTGAGGTTTTTTGGCAATAGTAATTTCTCACATTACCAGCAGCTAGAATTAATGGCCTTAATTGTAGTGTATTTACTTGTCTCTCCTCTGAATTTTGTTCTCAAGTGGTGCTAATGGAATTGGGGTCAACATTCTGAAGACACTGGAAAAAGTTAACACAGCCTGTCAGTGGCATTCCAAGGTGAAATATCTTGTTTTGTCACAATTTTTAGCAGCTTTGACTAAAAGTTGTTTGTGAGCTGCACTGAGAGGAAACCAATCATCTAAGAGCCTGTGGAATAATGTCTTTGAAGGTTTAAAGCTATCCCAGATAATTTTTAAGCATTAGAATATCCATATTTTGTAGTAATGGTCAAAATTCATGACACAATCATTTTTCATGTAGAAATTAATCTGTTCACCGATTTCATTTCTTTTGTAATGACGTTTTCACGATGATTATATGAAGTGATTGATTTACTTTCAATGTAGGATGCTTCCTTTCAATATAGGATGTTGTCCTTTCCATATAGGTTGTTGTCCTTTCCATGTAGGTTTACTGTTCCATCATCCTAAATCTTTTATACATCAAATGTATCTTGATGATTTAGCGATATCTAAAGTTAATTTCGTTCTTTCATATTCTAAAGTTTGGCAAAGTAATTTCTGGAGTACCCGCCTCAATATTGTCATTTTCTGTGTAAATGCTGACACATATTGTGACACCACAAGGTTGCAAGCCAAAAATAACTTCCTGATTGCCTAGTTCTGCAACATTTGTAGTCATCCTATTTCTATCCTTTCTTACATTTTGCACTCACTTGCTGCCACACTAATGGAATTGGAGTCAACCTTTTTTTTTAATGTCAGAAAGATAAATACTGAACAAGAGCCAGACCATGGCATCTCAAGGTGAAAATATTTGTTTCCTTACACTTATGCCCCAGTCTCACGGCACGTTACGGAGAACTTTTTTGCCACTGAGGGGTAGCTTGAGTTGAATTCTAGGAAAAAAATGACTATTCCGGCGACATACAATGTTTATAAAACCATTACATAATTAATTAAAAGCATATCACGGCGGGGTTCTTTTTGTTCACTGCGGGGAAGAAAAGTTGTACGCCGTCCCCAAAAGTTCGCCGGGGAAAGGAATTTCCTCCTCCTGAGGGATACTTTTATATCGCCCCGAGATATAAAAAGTACCCCTCAGGGAACCTATAACAGCCCCTCAGTGAACCTATTTCACCGCGGCGGGATGTCAAAAACTGTTGGCGAGGCTTCAAATGTCCCCCCAGGGGCAGGAAAGGTCCCCGCGGGGGCAGGAAAGGTCCCCGCGGGGGCAGGAAAGGTCCCCGCGGGGGCAGGAGAGGTCCCCTCAGGGCAGGGGATGTCCTAATATCCCGCCGGAGATGTTTTTGAGGCGTTCTCACTGAAAAAATCCACGGCGGACATCCAAAAATCAAGAAAATTTTGGGCTCTGTTCCGCCGTCATGAAAAAAAAGTTTGTACCTGTTGAATCTTTTTTGACATCCACGGCGCAGTTTTTCCATTTCTAGGAACCGCTGAGGGGAACAAAAACTTCCCCTGGGGGATGTGAAAAGTCGACGGCGGATCACCCAAATTCATCCAAATTACCAGGAAATACTTCAACGCCGATTTAAATAGTTCTCCGGGAGCCGCCGTGAGAATGTAGCATTAGTCTTCAACAGCTGCCATTTGCTGCAGTGATTCAATTGGCTTTCTGAAGGTAGGATTTACGACACAACCTTCATTTGAATTGCTGTCAAACATTCTCACATCCTTTTTCTCCTAAACCAATAATTTATGGCTTCACAATGTGGAATCATGGATAAAATTTGAGATATACAGTGTATCATGATTACAGAGCAAGAGACACTTAAGGCCCGAGCAGCTTGTATGAGTTGCTCCTGCTGTGAGTGCTGTTGTGACATTTTGTCAACTATCTAATTGTTTTTATGATTAAAATGTTGATTTATTTTTCTTTCAGCAACAACATAAAGACATGTCATTGTTGTTGGGGAAATTTCCAAGAAAAGAAACAGCTTCTTTTGGGGAGTTGTCACCTGTCAAATTAGAAATTTAGAATGGCCTTCAAAGTTTGACAACCATTTTGAAAATGGTAGCTTACCAACCACAGTAAAGCAGACTAATTACCACAATTTGGATCATCTTACAAAAAAGATAAAGAGGATGTGTCTTCTAAAAATATCATTGAAGTTTTCCATGTTGGAAATCAACAGATTTGTGAGCATTGGATTGCAATATTCTTCCCTGCAGCATGATAGGAGCTGATTGGTGGTATATGTTCCCCTTGTTTCCACAATTTCCCGCAAATCCTGATTTACCCGGTTCGCCAAACTTTGGATATTAGAAAAATGTATGAAATATGCTCAGATTTGTTGGACTTTTATTTTCTCACCAGACGCTCAATTATGTAATTTGAATTATCAGCAAGAAATTAATTGCTTGGATCTTGATGTGGTCCTTAATACATTCAAGCTTGATTTATCTGGAAGTTGACAGACACCCTAACAATGTAAGCAACTGAGCATCCAAATTCAGAAGCTGATAATTGGATAACCTGTTTCCAAGCTGGATGCGCACACAGAATTATCTCGCACTAATTAGATAAGAATCAGTTTCATGCATGCACACCCAGATGCTTGGTGGATAGTAAATAGCTCCATGAATAACTTTCGAGCATCCCAATTCACAGCATTTGCTGAATGCAGATCCAATCCGGGGATCTAATTTAGGACAGACAGTTTAATTCACTAAAAATCTCTCATATGCATTGGTGGTTAGCGTAAAGTCACCTGCATACACCAACCACTTGGTAATTTCTGACACATAAAATCCCTCTGCAGAATGATATACATGTAAATGCAAACTTATTTTTAGGTATTTTATCCAAACAAGAAGGTTAGAGGATAGTTACTCTTCCCTCTTTTGTATAACCAAGAAGGTTAGAGGATTGTTACTCTTCCCTCTAATGTATTGTAGTACAGCAAATTCTAGTATGGCAATTATGATTCAAGAGCCATTGCTTGAGCCAAATCCTCATTTTTCATTATGAAGTGTCTCTTACATTATGAATAAGAAGAAGTACTACATAGTAATAGCAGTAATGGACTACTAATAAGGGAAACTTTGCAGTAACTTTGGATTCTACGTAAAAGGAAACTCCTTATATGCTTTGTGTTTTCACTTACAGGGTGTCTACAGAAAAAGAGGACAGTCACTTGTGTTCTTTTTTGCACTCTATGGGCCGATTTCACCAACATAGTATTAACAGTTAGGCCTGGTCTTAACTCCTTTAAACCTGGTTTAACTAAGTCCCTTTCACCAAGAGTGTGCTAAGTGTGTAAACCTGTCAAGGTCCAGTGAATCATATGCATTGTCACTAAACTCAAGGATCAGCAGTCCCAAACAGATTTGGTGTTAAGAAGAGATTAGGCCAATGAAAACAGAAAATTAGTTTCTTGGCATGACAGATCAGTATTTTTGGCCTTTTGTCTTGTGCATGTATATTTGAAAGTTTCTCTGTGATTCAACAGTTACCACTCAAATCAACGATTTTTTCAAGGCAGATATGTCATGTCATTAGACGCAAACGAAGAACCTGTGTCTACCTTGACAATATTTTTGTTGAAGTAACTGTTGGGAATAAACTTGCCATACACAAGAATTAAATATATTTTATTTTATGAAACTATGTGTCAGTTGCTGCAAAATGGCAAAAAGCAAGGAGGTGTCATATCAGGGAATGCAAACAGCATTATTTTTGGTATCATTAAGATAAAGTCAAAGCGACATTGAGAGCAGGAAGCTCGATGCCAATACTGCCCAGCATAGGCGTACGGGACAGCCCTGTTGGGGAGGGGGGGAGCTATTGCTATTTGCCCTGAAATTTTAACATGGAAGGGATGTGATGAGGGCGGTGGATCTACCCTAATATTGGTCAGCATTTGCCCTGATATCCCATTTGCCCTGATGCCAGGGGGGGGGAGGCTGCAAACCCCTGCACCCCGTGCAAAATGCGCCTTTGCTACCAAGAAGAAAAAGGCAAAGGTGCAGATGCTCCCACCAAAACCCAAGAAATGGTTGCTCAATGCAAGAGCCTATGGGAATGCCTGAAAGTGAATTCCAAGAAGGAGATGGTTATGTCACTGTTAAAAGGTCCCACAAAGCAACCGGTGGAGGCTATTGCTGTCAGCACAGAAACATTGTTACGGATGTTTTGGGAGATGATTTTTTTGCCTACCTAGACAACGTTTTTGATGATGATGCTTCAATGGAGGATGCTCGGACCCCCCCCCCCCCCCCTCCCCACAACTGTAATTCTGTGTTGGTGAAATATTCAAAGCTGCTTTGCCCACTTTTGAATGACCTTTTTTCCCTGCCAAGTGCAGCTACTTTGGTATAATAAAAGCATCCATTTTATTTTATAAATATACAAGCCCACCCCTCTTTTCCTCTTGTCATATCATTTGGCCTTGTTTTGGAACTTCAGAGATTAATTGTGTTTGTAGCAGTTGAGTTGTTTAAATACTATTTGTGGACTTTCACTCAGCATATATTCCTTGATTCTGCTCCGCTTGAGTGATTGGCTTAGCCAGACCAGGTCCAACTCTTAATACCATGTTGGTGAAAACGGGCCATATATAAGTTCAGAATTTGGTGATAAATCTGGCATAAGAGTGGATTTTATAGTCAACTATTAGATCTATTGCAAATATGTTTATTTATGAACTAGATCACTAATAAGGGCAAAGTGGAAGCATGATGTGCAAAAGTGCTTGCGTTGCTCCAAGCTGACCATGGTCATCCTGTTTTCCTCATTATTGATGAGAAGTTTTTCGGCATTTATGGTGCTTGTAAGAGAAGGAATGAATCATTCATGAGTAGTGGGACATTTGCTGAAGCTCCAGCTGCCGATAATTCAAATTCAGTACGAAACACTTGGTCTTCAACATGGGGTCATCTGATGACAAGAAAATCAGAAAAATGTCTCAAATAGTCATTGATTAGAGTGCTGGAATCAATGCAAATATAGCAACTTTCTGAAAGAATTTGTGATGCAATGGCCTCAGACAAAAAAACTCATTTTGTGGCAAAATCATCTTCCAACAAGGTTGAACACCTGTTCATACTGCATAGATGACTTAGGAGTGTCTAAAAAAAACCTGCTGAGCAAGGTGGAGTGCAACACATTGTATCCTGCGCTGAACCCAGTGAATTACTTGGTATGGGCAACTTTGAAGACAGAATCAAGCAAGTTATCCCGACCCTCGCAGTAAAGTTAAAGGCCTCCGTCATGTCTGCATGGGGCAAAATTTTGTGCATCAAAAATGCTTTTGCATCATTTCGGTCTCATCTGCAGAAAGTTACCACAGCAATGGGTGCAAATAAATGGTAATGATGACCGTTCTGATAATACTGTTCATATACAAATCATGTTTTGTTGAATAATGATGCTTGGCACAAGATAAAATTTAAGCAAATTAAATTGTGTTGACTGTCCTTTTTTTCTGTAGACACCCTGTAGATTTTGTCATTACAAAATACACTTTCTATAGTCTTGCCACTGGTCTCTCTATCAACATTTCAATCAATTTTATAATGCCCAGGCATTATAATACTGATATTATTACAATAGTAAGTTTGGACATTGAAACTGCAAAATTAAAGGCACATTCAAGAACTGATGAAAAAACTTATATTACCAACAAACCTGATAGAACTAGTTTACATCCAAAATTGCAAGCAACCTGTTTCACAAAAGTATAGTTAGACTAAAATTCCCCTTCGCTATATTCTTTTCTTTAAACCTCCCCCTAATAAAAGCCTTAAAGTAGGTCATTCCGTCTCCTGGGAGGTTGTCACTCTTGTCAGTCCAGGTTCACCACTTTCCTGACCTTCCCATTTGTGGTTTTACATTTGAGTTGAAGAGGACTCTGGCTGTAATTGTTAGTGTCACTCAAATGTTCATATCAGGACTAGACCTGTAAGCCAGCCACTGGCTCAAAAATCGGCTGGCTGTTGGATACAGCTGGTGGCTAGCTGCTAATAGCTGCTCAGCCACAGACCTTGGCGGAGGTGGCTGGCTGGAAAACAGAAACGGCTGGCTGGTGGCTACTATGCAAAATTAATAAGCGAATCAATCCAAGAAACAAGCTTTGACATTTTTATTAGCATTCATTGGGATAAGTAGGCCTTAATTTCATCATTGCTCCCAACTGTGTAACATTCACAAAATCAATTGAACTTTCCAATAACATTGAGTAATTGCCCGTTAACCATAAAATATTATTCACAATAAATTCCAAGTCCTTCACTTCTTTCATACATTTATCATGAGTCTTGCTTGAATATATAATTTTCTAAATTTTTCACTACTGTTGAGAACATATATCGTAAGCATTCATTGGGATAATTAGGCCTTAATTTCATCATTGCTCACAACTGTATAACATTAACACAATCAATTGAACTTTCCAATAACATTGAGTAATTGACCGTTAAAACATAAAATATTATTCACAATTAATTTGAATCCTTCACTTCTTTCATATATTTATCATGAGTCTTGATTGAACATATACTTTTCTAAATTTCTGATTTTTTTCACTACTGTTGAGAACATGTAGTGTAATCGATGTTCAGCACAAAAGAGATTAATTCAATTGTGAATGCAAAGAGGAGCAGTATGGAATAAAGTAACGCAAGAATTCATTGGGATAGTTGGGCCTTAATTTCATAATTGCTCACATCTGTTGAGAACATGTAACAAAAACTTTCCAATAACATAGAGTAATTGACCGCTAAACCATAAAATATTATTCACAATAAATTCGAGTTCTTCACTTCCTTCATATACATTGTATTTATCATTAGCCTTGACTGAATATATAACTTGCTAAATTTCTGAATTTTTCACAACTGTTGAGAACATGTAATGTAATCAATGTTCAGCACAAAAGGGATTAATTGTAAATGCAAAGAGGAGCAGTATGGAATATCACTATTTACTGATCCTCAAAATTAACTTTTCTTCAGATTATCGTGGATGAAGGTTATCATGTTCAACGTGAACGGGTCCATACTGCTTCTCTTCGCATTGACAATCAATCCCGTTGTGCTGAACATTGATTCAACACATACACTTGAAGCAGGTATGGTTAAATACTCTCTGGCCAACTTTGCCAATGTTGGATACAAATGCATGTGTCTCTTCCAAAATAGAAGGGCACTGTCCATTTCGTCATTGGCAGGAACGTGGGACATGTATCGCCGCACTTCTTCATCTGTCTCGAGAGCAGCGTTTAATTCTTGAGCAGGCTTGAGGTCATTTAGGAGTTTCATCATTTTCGAAGGTGGCTCTTGATTCTCCTGACCCATATCATTCTCGTTTTGGGCAGGCACTTGTACTTCATCACATTTTTCACACAATAAGTCTGTGACTTCTTGTCTTGGGAGCATCGCACGGACGGCAGGATGCAAAGCTGTCGCCAGCTTTGATGTCTGAGACAGCTTGAGTCTTGCTTGAATCTTTTCACTTATCTTTGATTTCAGATCTCTTAGTTCAGGGGCGTCCTCAGGGTTCAGTCGACATATTTTCTCAATTTTAGCAACAATGATGGGCATTACTGCAATGCAATTTTCAGTGTCACTAACAATTTCCGTCAACTCACGAAATGTGGCAAGAAATTTTCTCAACTGCTTAACCAAATGCAGGTCATCGTTATCTAGAACTAAGTCTGATCGACCAATTTTTTTCAACAAGTTCATGGCTGCCTCATGCATGTCATCCATGGACTCTAACATCGACAGACAGCTATTCCAGCGTGTCGGCATCTGATTTTTCAAGCTTCTGTGCATACCACCATCGCGAGCTTCCACAAAATCATCTTCATCAGTGTCATCAACTAATGCAAACTGTTCATCTAAGTCAATCACTTGTTTTGCTGCTGCAATTTTCATGATCCTGTCATATTCTGCCTTGTCATCAACAAATGATGCTTCATCAGATAGCATGAAGGCCTTAAAATGTAAGGCTGATACTACAGATTTCACCCTTTCAAGTAAGTTAGATATCCCCGGGCACTTGTCAAATCCATCAGTTGTGATAAGAAGATGCAGGCAGTGTGCCAAGCAATGCTGTGCATCATCGACATTCAACAAACGAGAAGCGCAAAACATGTTTCTTGCTCCATCATGCACTGTATGTATTCGCAGTTGGCCTGGTCGTTTGTCAAAAAATTTGGAAATCTGTGTTTTCACGTAATCTTTCATGTTCTTTCCCGAGTGTATATCCAGTGGAGTGCAACTCAAAGTGAAGATTTTCCTCTCCCAACTAGGAGAAATAACGTATGTCTTTAGTCCAAGATACGGGATCCTTTTGTGGCGGTCCGTCCAGCCGTCAAACATAAACGAAGCCGCATTACATTCCTGGAGTTCCTTTACAACCTGGTCTTTCAAACTGCTGTACATGTCACATAAAGGAGCCCTTGAGATTCCTGCTCTTGTTGGCGGGTCAACTCCAACATACTTCTTGAAAAACCGAACGAAGCCATCATCTTCCACGGTGCTGAATGGTTTTAAGTCGCTGCAGAACATTAACATCAGTTCTCTATTGATCTCGAACACGCTCATTGCTGGCTTGGCAGTGCTGGAAGCTACCCAATTTTTCATAATTTTTCTTTGCTTCTCAACTTCTTTTGTACCATCAACATTGATATCATGAAACTTCAAAAGGTGGACTTTCAAGTTGCCAGTACCAGTGCCGATTGCCACCTTGTGCACTTTTGAAAGATGACCAGACCTGGCCCCCTGAGCCTCCAAATTTTTAATTTGAGTGTCCAGACAGGGCTGGCAGTACCATTTTGTATCGTCTAGGATTTCTTCAGTAGTTGTGTACAAATGCCCATAATGTCTCCAGGACTTGCTTGTGTCAGCTGTCACTTTCATTAGCTTCCATCCGGGAATGATTCTGAGGTCATTCAAAATACGATTTTCAGGTGCCAAGTCTACTGACACATTTGCATTGGGCCTGGCTCTACGAACAAGCAACCTGAAAAGAAGAAGAATGAAGCAATTAAATACAGTTGCAAAGGCTAAATCATCAGATACAAATTAAATAAGGGGCGAACATTTATTTTCCAGGGGGGCTTGGAGTATTCGTCAGCGGTGACGGCAGCAATATTTATTTGTTTCAAGCGAGAAGTTAAGCAAGAGTGCTCCTGCTCCACCCTGTTTAGAAATACTTCACAAGACTTGAAATTATTTATTTCAAGACTGCCAAAAAGAGTAAAAAGAATTTAGGCTATGGTACTTATTGGTCCAAAACTGAGCAAGCAAGAAATAACTTATAAATTTGAAAAGCACTACAAGCCCCTGCCCCCACCCCCCCCCCCCCCGAAAATTAACAGATGATTGTAAATTGCAGTTGCACATCAATGACATAACATCAATGACAATGTCATATCATTATCGAGCTTGAGTGATATTGTGATATATGCTTCACTGACAGCAGTTGTCTGCAAAACAAAATCGATCATGATCAACTTCATCACTATTTAATTTAAATCCATACTTACTGGTTCATTGTAACGATGTGTTTAGCAGATCTTCAATCAAGGCTAACAATTGATTGTGTGTATTGGTAACCAAATTCCATGGCTTTAGAACTTAATTTTGAGAAAAAAGACTGAATGCCAATAATGTCGTCTGCAAGGAAAAACCAAAAAACATCGAATTCGACTGTGTTCTCTTCTCCTAGAGTATCCTCGGTTTTTGTATCTCCTGTATAGAAGAATACAGGAGATACAAAAACCGAGGATACTCTAGGAGAAGAGAACACAGTCCCAGCGACTAGACAGAGAGTAAACAGGTAAAATATAAGAGAAAAACAAAATAAAATAAAAAAAGAGAAAGAGAACAACACACTAATCAAATAAAGAAATAAATAAGAGTAAAACCAATCACAAAAAATAAATAAATAAAAATTGCAAGCACTAATAAACTATGCCTATTACTAAAAAAACGTATGCTTATCTTTCAGAAGGAACAGCACAACGAACAGGAAAAACGACAGAAACAGAAAACACCACAGAAATAGTAAAAATCATAGAAAACAGAAGACCGCAAAGAAAAGCACTTGATGACCTGAGGGACCCACAACTACACGACAGTATAAGCACAGAGATGGCCCAAACAGAAACAAGGCACAGAAACATCCGAGAGGACGATAACAACCATGAATACCAAGGTAAGACTAGAATAAGAAGGGGTAACAAAAATAAGAAAAATAGAAAATACCTCAATATATGGTATAACAACATAAACGGTATTATATCCAAAAAAAATAGCCTCCAAGTACTACTAACAACAGATCAACCACACATTGTAATACTGACAGAGACAAAGACAAACCAGCTACCCCCAATAACAGGATACAGATGGATAGCACAGAGCAAGCCAAACAAAGCAGGAGGAGTAGCTATAGCAGCTAGAGAAGATATAGCACATAATGTCTCGGAAACGGAAGCAGAGAAGGAAGAAGGCATGGAACTAATATGGGTCACTATGAAAACTAATAATATGAAAGTCTACATAGCAGCATACTACGGAAAACAAGAAGCAGAAAAAAGAGAAATAGTAGAAAACGAATACTCGACACTTACTACCAATATCATAAGACACCAAAACAAAGGACCAGTAATAATAATAGGAGACTTCAATGCCAAATTAAAAGTAGACAACCAAGGAACCACAATACAGGAAGAAAGCAACAACGGAAAACTACTACAACAGATGATGGATAATACAGGGCTAAAACCAGTATCGACTAAACCAAATATAGGACTCTGGACCAGAGTAAACAGAAACAAAACGGAAGAAAAATCAATAATAGACTACATAATAACAGAAAGAACCATTGCAAGGAACATTGAATACATGGAAATAGATGATAAGGGAATAAGAAGACCATCAGGCCTACATGAAACCGACCACAACACCATCACCATGAAAATAAAGATCCCAAGCAAAAAAGAAAAAAGAGAGATAACAAGATGGAACATAAAAGAAACCACAAACTGGGAAAAATATAACGAAATACTGCAGAACAAAACAACACCAGAAAACTACGAACAACTACAAGATAACATCAAGAAAACTTTGGAAGAAGCCATTGGAAAGAAAAAAATAATAATGAATAATAAACCCAAATTATCAACAGATGCAAAGATGCAAAAGGCAGAAATGAAAAGAACCAAAAGAAAGTTTGAAGAACAATGTAAAAGCAACGGCAATAACAAACACAACATATATCAAAGCCTAGTGAAACAAACCATTAAACTGAGGCAAATAATACAAAGAGACGAAGAAGAAAGGATAACAAAAATTGCAAAGAAACTTGCCAAGGAAGGAGGAGTTAAATCAAAATACTTCTGGAACATACGCAAATCACTAATGAAAAAAAACCACGAAGAGTATGACCTAGTCACAGAAGATGATAGAATAATCGAAGACCCTATAAGAGCAAAAGAAGAAATTGCCACCTATTTCGAACAACTATACCAAGCAAGACCGCCCAAAGAAGGATACACAAAATGGACAGAACAAATAGAAAACAAGCATACGGAGATAGAAGATGAAATGAAAGCAAAGGAACAAATTGAGCAGATAACCGTGGAAGAACTAAAAACAGCAATAAAAAAACTAAAAGACGGCAAAGCGACAGGCCCCGATGAAATCCCAAACGAAGCAATAAAGAATCTAACAGACACAAACCTGTATAACATGACAACTATAATGAACAAGATTACTGAAGATATAACCATACCTGAAAGCTGGCTGACTAGTAATATAATAAGGTTCTATAAAGGAAAAGGAAAACGAGGGAAATGCTCTTCAGAGAGAGGAATTACACTAAGCAGCAATGTAGGAAAACTATATGAAAGAATAATCAACGAAAGAATTATTAAAAACATTACAATAACAGATGAACAAGCAGGTGGAAGAAAAGGAAGGTCGACAACAGAGCACATTGCAGCCATCACAACGATCATAGACAGAAATAAAAAGAAAAGAAAACCAACATATATAACATTCCTAGACGTCACTAAAGCATATGACAAGGCATGGAACAAAGCAATAATGCATGTAATGTACAAACAGGGCCTACAAGAAAAGATTTGGCTTATAGTAAACCAACTGAACCAAAACCTGACAGCAAATATACAAACAAAATATGGACCAACTAGAGAAATTAAAATAAAAGACAGCATTAGACAAGGAGGAGTTCTATCAGTAGTACAGTATGCTCTATTAATAGATGAGATCAGCAAAGAAACAAGACAGAACCTACAAGACCAGAACCAAGAAATTAATACACTCCTATGGATGGACGATATTGCACTGATATCAAATAACATAGAAGATATGGAAAAACTACTTCAACAAACTAACGAAATAGCAAGCAGATATAGGATAGAATTTAGCCCAGAAAAGTCCAACATAATACAAATCGGAAATGACCCACAAAATCCCAAAAAAGCACACAAATTCAAAGTAGGGACCCTACCAATAGACTATACAAAAAAATACAGATACCTCGGATATGTATTTAATGAAAAAGCAAACCTATCAGAACATATCTCAACAGTCAAAAGCAAAAGCGAAATAGCATACCAAACAATAATCAGCCTTTTGGGCAACAGGGAATTTGGTAATATCAGAATGACGGCAGTATGGAAACTACTAGAAACATGCGTGATCCCAGTAATAACATATGCTAGCGAAACATGGAATCCAAGTAAAAAGGACAGGAAAACCCTAAATGGCATACTCGATAACACAATCAAAAGAATACTAATGGTCCCTAGAAGCACCCCAAGAGAAGCAATATATATAGAAACAAACATGATGGATATCGACAGTATAATAGAGAAGAAGAAACTAAACATGTACTACAGGATTAAGAACAACAAAAACAAAATCAACAACTTCTTGACAAACGAAGGGGACAAGACGGCATGGCTGCAGAACACAGAGAAACTAATGCAGAAGTACAACATCAACAAACAGGAACTTATTGCAATGAAAGAAACCAGAGCAAAGAAATATATAAGGAAAGCAGTACATAGAGAATTCAGAACAAACTTATTCACTAACACGGAACAAAAAAACAAAATTAAATATCTAACAGGAGGATATGTAGGAAATGAAAAAGCGAACTACACAAACGACTTGAATAGGGAAACAACCAGTTTAATATTCAAAGCAAGAACAAGAATGCTGGACATCAAAACCAACTATAGAAACAAATATAAAAATGACCTAACATGCAGACTATGTAAACAAGAAGAGGAAACGCAAGAACATGTATTCTCAGAATGTGAAGAAACAGAAAGGATGAACATACGCATAGACAAAGACCTGCTATTTGCAAGAAGCACCACAGTAATTAAAAAACAAGCAGAAAAAATAAAAATACTCATGCAAACCCTGGAGAAGTGAACCACTAACAAATAATAGTGCAAACTAATAATAGGAAAAACAAAAAAAACATAAAAACAAACATAAACAGAAAGAGCAGTGACTTCCACTATTAATGAAATTTTTCTATTACAGAACCAACAACAGCAAAAGTGCAGCCCCCTCACATTAGAGGTTGAGCTACCCGGCGACCCGGGGTATACCAGCACAACGAGAGAAGAAGAAGAAGAAGAAAATCGGCAGAGGGCAGCACCATAAAAACGCTGGCGCTTCATGCCCCACCTGGCGGAAATCGGCGCAATGCTTGGTGGCTGCGGCTGGCTGGCTGCTCCTAATTGACAACGGCGGCTGGCTACGATATTTTGTGGCTGCGTAGCCGCAAATTGGCGGCGGCGTACAGGTCTACTTCCTTCCATTCTTCCTTCTGTACTTCTGTACTTCCTTGCATCTTTCCTCTAACTTAAGTGCATCCTTGTGGCCTCCTTGTGTTCTCCTTTTGACCTCCCTTGCAGTTTTCAGTCCTGAAAACTGCAAGGGAGGTCAAAAGGAGAACACAAGGAGGCCACAAGGATACATTTAAGTTAGAGGATGCAAGGAAGTACAGAAGTACAGAAGGAAGAATGGAAGGAAGAACAGAAGGAAGAATGGAAGTAATAACAGAAGTAAAGAGGGAAGAATTGAAGGAAGAACAGAAGTACAGAAGGATTGATGGAAGGAAGAATGGAAGGAAGAATGGAAGGAAGAATGGAGGGAAGAATGGAGGGAAGAATGGATGGAAGAATGGAGGGAAGAATAGAAGAAAGAATGGAAGGAAGAATGGAGGGAAGAATGGAAGTACAAAGGAAGAATTGAAGGAAGTACAGAAAGAAGAATGGATGCCACGGGGCTGCATTTTACCCAGTAAGCCAAGAAGCTATTTAAAAGCCATTTCAGTCTGCTCAGAAAGGTCAGGAGATATTTGACTTGAACTAGAAAGTAGAAAACTGAATTGACCTCTCAGTATTTCAGCTGGTATTTGCTTTCACTTGTAGAATTCTTGCTATATTTGGGTCGAGATAATAAATACAAATGACAGCCATCCAGGTCAGTTTCTGTAGATGGACCTATCATTTGATGATTTTGCAAAAAAGAACAATTATTCAACTGCGAAAGAAATATTATAAAATGGACGGTACTTATTATTTTTTCAATAATTCTAAACAAAGGATGTCCCAAAAATATTTCAATTCTCTTTCTTAGGCAAATAGCCTCACAAAGTCAGTTCTTTGTCTTTTTTCTTGATTAAAGTGTTTGTGCTTGGAAGTAGTCACTTGCAAATAGATATGATTGTTTCTGACAACATTTTGCACTTGATCACGACCCATAGAAAGGAAATTAAATCACAAATTTCATCTATATCCATGGATTTAATCCACTTCATACATACCAAAATATACAGAGAAGAGTGATCCGGGTTTATTCACCAAGTAGAAAGAGTAAGGGTTTTTCCTTAAACATTTAATGATTGATTGATTGATTGATTATTGATTTTATTTGCTCATTATAATGGGAGGCGAATATTGTAAAAATATAAATGAAAAGAATAAATAGATAAATGTATGGAAATAAATGAATGGAGCAAGGAGACCCCCTAAAGGCATTAATTATTGCCGCTATAAGGGGGCCACCTTTTTCTTGAGAATGTGTTAAAAATATATAATATAATTTTTATCAAAAAAGGTTAGTACACATTGACTGGCATCAACGGCTGTCTGGAGGAGACTGACGACCACACACATAACAATTTACAATTGAACAATTTGTTTCATAAGAGCTTATGAAGTTTTGCCTAACATAGGATTTAAAGCCATCAAAGCTGTGGGTGTGAATCTTATCCTTAAATATTGTGCACATGTTGTTGAAGATATTTGGATACCTATAACTCATGCCTTCTCTTGCAAACTCATGTCTCACAGCAGGAACTGGTAGGTGACTGCTGGTATGCCGAGTCGAATAGTTGTGAGTATAGTGGGACGAATGAAATTTTTGAGAATGAAAATATTGTGAAAGCATATTATTTTGTATTTTATAGCAGAATTTTAGGTCTTGTAGTGCACATAGATCAGGGATTTTTAAAATATTGTACTGTTTAAAAAGTGGGCTAGTATGAGCATTATATTTTGCCTTAGCTACAATTCTCAATGCTTTTTTCTGTTGCTTTACAAGTTTATCAGATTTTGAGCTCCATATAATTAGACCATAGTTTAGATAAGAAAGTATAAGTGAATTGTAGATTATGTGTAGTACTTTAGATGGTAAGAAATTTTTTAACCTGTTCATAATACCTATTGTTTTTGACATCTTTTTAGAAATAATATCCATGTGAGGTTTCCATTTTAAATTTTTGTCTAGTAGAAGACCTAAAAAGTTAAATTCATTCACAAATTCAATATGAGTTTCATCCAGGAAGAGATCAGGCAGTGAAATGTTCCGTTTGGGAGAGTGGAATGCCATGGCTTTCGTTTTATTAATATTCAGGGAGAGCTTATTCAATTTTAACCAATCAGTTATTGATTTTAATTCTTCATTTATTTTTGTTGACATTATGTTGTTATTTCCAAAAGTATTTAAGGTAGCAGTAAGAGTTGTGTCGTCAGCATATATCACAGGATAAAATTTATCTGTAGCATTAGTCAAGTCATTGATATAAATAATGAAAAGCAGCGGACCTAGAATCGAGCCTTGGGGTACTCCACATGTTAGTTCAAGAAATTCAGAATTTGTTTCATCAATTTGAACATATTGCATTCGATTAGTAAGGTAGCTTTTTAGAAGATCATATGAATTGTTTCTTATCCCATAATGAGCTAACTTATAAGTTAATATTTCATGATCCAGTGTATCAAAGGCCTTCGAGAGGTCAAGGTAAACATTAATTGGAATCTGATTGTTGTCCATCTCATATATAATTCGATTTACTAATTCCAAAGCTGCTAATTCAGTAGAATGTGCTTGCCGAAAACCATATTGACTTGTGTAGAAGATATTTCTTTGCACCATGAAGTCATATATTTGATTATATATTACCCTCTCGAAGACCTTTGATACACTTGGCAAAACTGAAATTGGTCTATAATTGGAGAATATTTGATCATCATCTCTTTTATGAATAGGTGTGACTTTAGCTATTTTTAATAAGTTTGGAAATCTCGCTTGTTCTATTGATTGATTAATTAAGAGTTTTAGTGGATGGGCTAATTCATATTTAACTGATTTTAAGAATTTATTGGAAATTTTGTCATGACCAAACTGGCTTTTGGCTTGAGAGAGTCAATTGCTTTTGTTACAGGGTCTGTTTCAACAGGTTTAAAACCAAGCTGTCGCGCCTCTGGGTTTTTCAAAAAATCTTTAAATGATTTATGTGCAGGCACGTCTATATTTTGTGCTAATTTGGGGCCAATCTCAACTAAGTATTGATTAAATTTAGTTGCAATGATTTTTTTGTCAGACACTTCATTGCCATCAATTAGGAAATATTTTGGAAAGTCACTCTTCTTTTTTGTTTTATTTATTATATTATTAATTGTTGTCCATGTTTTCTTGATATCATTCTTACACATTTCGAACAGGTAATTGTAATAGTTCTTCTTTGCTGTTCTGATGCTACTCTTTAAAATTTTACTATATGTTTTAAAGTTAAGCTTTCTTCTATTATAAATAGGGTCAGCAGGTTGGGTAGACTTTAGTAATGCGTATAATTTATCTCTGAACTTAATATATTTTATAATTCCTGTTGATATCCATTTGCTTTTTTTATGCTTGTATTTATTGAATCTAATATGTTTAGTTGGGAAATGCTTTTTCACTAGGTCTTGTAAGATCAAATTAAAGTGGTTGTAGCTAATGTCAGGTGTTTCTCCTATTATACCATTTAATTTTTGTGCAACTGAGGGACTTTGTAGTTCGGTTTTAAAGCCTTGAATTGCAGCATTATCAGAAGTTGTCACCTTTATATACTTATTTTTTATTTTGACTACCTTGGTTATGAAGATTCAATGTAATAAAATAGGGTAAGTGATCAGAAATTGTGTTAATGATTACGCCTGCTTTGACATTTTCAAATCTATTGGACAATTTTGCGAAAAAGTTGTCTATTAATGTTCCTTTCCTTTGAGTCAAACGAGTAGGAAATGTTATTTTAGGTATATAGCCATTTGATATAACTGTTTCAAGAAATTCATTTACATAATTTATTTCTTTGAATTTAAAAATATCAATATTGAAATCTCCAGTCAGTATTATATTACGGTTATTTCTAAATCTGTTGAATATTACTTCTAAATCACTTATGAGTGCAGTGACATTTTCTATTGTTTGACGTGGCGGTCTATACAGATTTCCTACAACAATTTTTGTAGTGTCACTACTATCATTCCCTAACAGTACTTCTATGAACTGCCCATCACAAATATCAGGGTTAGTGGATTGATCAATAATATTAAATTTAAACCTTTCATGTAGATAGATAGCTACCCCTCCATGTGCACTGGCTGATTTTCCGGCTGAAATAAGATTATATCCATCTATTTGAAACAAAGATAAGTTGCTATCTGCTGTGAGCCATGTCTCTTGCAAGCAAATGGCACTGAGTCTGGAGTTAGAGGAATTATACAGATTAATATATGTTTCTAACTGATCAAATTTAGCTGGTAATGACTGGCAATTTAAGCTTAGAATTGTGAAATTGTTGGCTGTGTTTGAAATTAATTTAGCAAAACCTGTACTGTCATAATATGGAGAAAGTTCAAACAAAGTGGGCTCATCAGTCTCCGCCAGAGAGTCCAGTCCGCTGCCAGCAAAGAGATCAATCAAAGAAGCTTCATTATCCAGTAAAGTATTTGGTTCAATGAGATGGTTTGAAGATATATTTGTTTGGATGTGTGGTTTGATATGTGTTGTATTATTCATTGTTGTTTGCTTGGTTCTTCATTTTTCTTGGCTTGTCTTTTTCTTTCTTTTGCTCTTGTAATTGCTCCTTCGATCATCATAAGGCAATCTTCGTTAAATTTCTCTGGTCCATCTTCATCTATGATGTCGATCTTGTTCATTAGTTCACCCATGTGTTGCAGCCCTGTATCCTTTCTTGCAGATGTGCTAGTCGGTTTCTCTGATGTTGATGTACTGGCTGTGTCGGTAAACGGGACAGTTTCTGTATTTTCAGTTGTTTCTGTCTTATTTTCTGCGTATGATCCATTTATTTCAGCGGCATCTTTGAGAAGGGGATGGTTTGGTGTTATCTCGAATGGCTCGTCTTCAAAATTTATTTTGACGTAGGTTTTTCCATCCTTCGTCCATGTCGAGAAAATTTTCTTCGATTTTTTAAGGAGTCTTGCTTTGTAGAACGTACTAGCTTCCTGTTTTGTAAGATCTTCACTGATAAAGATGTTTAAATTTTCGTAATTTTTGTATCCTTTGATCGTACACAGATTGTGCTTCCCATACTGATCTGAGTGTCAGCAGATATTTAGCTTGAGAAGTAGTGGTTTTCAGTTTCTGTATAGCAAGGATTGAATCTTTTCGGCAATTAAAATGTGTAGTAAGGAAATTTTCAAAAGCGATTTTTTCGTCCATCTCTCCAATATCCAAACCAGAAATGATGACATTGTTTCTCCTAATGCCCATTTAATGGGTTTTTAGAATAATTCCCTGATTTACAAGTTTGCCTTTTTATGACAAAATCATGTCTGAGGTGTAGATTGTGTCTTTAGAAACCTAATTTATTTTGTTTAGACGTCTACTTGATCAATTTCCAAAGCAAAAGCCCCAACCCAATTTCACGAATATGGGTTCTAATCCTCACCGAAACATTCCAGACATGTCCAAAATTGTTTTCAGGGTTTTAATCCCTAAATAAAGGTTGATGTAAGGGCTTTATCTGATTAAATTGACAAAAAAACATGCCTTTTTAATCACAACAAAGATCGTAAGAATGAAATATATTGGCTTGTGCAAGAATTGCAATGCACAATATAAATTAGGTGACATTTCCAAACTGTAATAAATTTTAGAGTGGGAGAGGGGGTTGTGGGTCCCCTGTTTAATTTAAACTTTGGTCAGGCACCTGAACATCAGATCGAGTCATCCTTCACCCCATAGGGTGTCAACGTGGAGGGCTTCTAAATACGCCTACTGAGTGCAAAAATGGAGGACATAAAGCCCAAATCACAATTCATCCTTCATTATGTAATAGGATACTGCTTCATTTTAAGAATTGTAAGATAAAACAAGAATTACAGAATTGACTAAGCAATTATACTTTTCACCTTGACCTGTCAAATCCAGGAAGTGCTGTTCAATTTTGGCCTTCCTGTCTTTTATGGAGCGTTGACCCCAATTCCATTAGTGACACAGCAAGAACATGACAAAAATGGAAGACGATCCATAATAAGAAATGAAATAAATTACGTGTCAATGCAAAATATGACAGCTGTTCACAAACAATTTTGTTTATGCAAAAAAAAAAACGTAAAAAAAAAAATTTGCTGTTCTGTAATTTTGAAACATTTTAAACATGTGAATCCATTTCTTATCACGTGAGTTTTTATTTTAGGTTGTCGTCAACTTTCAATAATAATAATAACATTAAATTGGAAAATAACAGTCTTTGAGAAGTCTCGGACAGGCCAGGTTTTTTTTCTTTTTTTAGACATACAGGCAATTCCTGGCACCCCAAGATTTACTCGATATTGCATGGGCATTACACACCTTAGATAATATCTTCCCCAGGCTCTTCCACTATATTTCAAAAAAGTAAATTTCTAACAGCAGATGAACTTTGTCAGCCAATTAAAAGTTTGATTTGATGATGCCTGATCTTGACTCTTGAGAATTGAGACCACATTAAAGTTTCAGTGAAGAAAACAGGAGAGATTTCTATTATTGATAAATTTCTTTTTCGAAGAAAGAACTCCCAAATTAACCAGACAAGGACTCAAGTTAGATATCACTTTCAGGCCTTTGGATTGAAATCAACTAACCTTTTTCTTTCACTTTGGTGGAAATCTGTCTTCTCATTAATTATCATAATCATATTCCTTAAAAAAAAGATGGGTCATCCAGTGACACATGTACATCCTGGAACCAGCTTAAAGACAGAGAACTGAACGTAACATCCAGGTTGGATAGTTCCACTGTAATTAGGGTTATATGGGGTTATTACACCATCTGTGTTGGCACCTGTGCGCAGCATCCAAATGTTTTGAAATTTGTCTCTTGTTACATGGTTGCATGTTCATCCTGTGTCACTAATGGAATAGGGTCAACATTCTTAAGATGCCAGAAAGGTTGCTGTCATTGGGGAATAGTCTGACTGTGGCATTTCAAAGGGAAATATTTTATATCGCTGCCCTTTGCCTTGGTTGTTGGCACTTCAAACATTTCTTGTTTCTATGCATTTTACATTATTTCCTATTCATAATCATAATAGAATGGAAAAGGCACTGAGTCTCTGCACCAGTGTAAAATCCAAGAAACTTTGCATAATGATATATAAGACTTGGTGTATCTCAATAATGGAAAAAGCGCGCAAATTCTAATATTATATGCTTCTAAAATATTGTGTCATACTCACCCAAACAAAATTTATGATTTATGAAAACAACATAGAGTTGTTATACTCCTTGTTATTACCTGCAACTGCAAACTTTGTTTTTGGGGTTTGCTGATTTCTCTGGGCCTTTATGAAAAGTGATTTCTTATATTTCAACATACCTTGGCAAAATTGCAAGAATTTGCTTGTGTCACTCTACAAATATAGGGTTTTCCCAGACAAAAAATTATCTTACTAGACCATTTTTCTTTCATTTACCATCCTATAAGTGAGTATAGATTTACCATTTGTGTTTACAAGTTATCGCGGAAATTTGAGGTTTTTGGCGAGAATTAATAATTCCTCACATTACCAACTCTTACAACGACCAAGATGAAATTTCTTATTTTTTTCTCCTCTTACATCTCTGGGCGTAGAAGTGTTGCTAATGGAATTGGGGTCAACAATTTGAAGACACCAGGAAAGGTTAACACAACCTGGCAGTGGTATTCCAAGGTGAAATATCTTGTTTTGTCACAATTTTTTCGGCAGCTTTGGCTAAAAGTTTTTTGTGAGGTGCATTGAGAGGAAACCAATCATCTAAGAGCCCGTGGAATAATGTTTTTGAAGGTTTAAAGCTATCCCAGATTATTTTTAAGCATAAAAAATATCCATATTTTGTACAAAGGGACAAAATTTATGACACAATCATTTTTCATGTAGAAATTAATCTGTTCAATGATTTCATTTCTTTTGTAATGACGTTTTCACAATAACTATATGAAGTGATTGATTTCCTTTCAATGTAGGATGCTGTCCTTTCAATGTAGGAAGCTGTCCTTTTAATCTAGGATGCTGACCTTCCAATGTAGGTTTAATGTTCCATCATCCTAAATCTTTTATACATCAAATGTATCTTGATGATTTAGCGATATTTGAATTCTGAAGTTCATTTCATTCTTTCATATTCTAAAGTTTGGCAAAGTAATTTTTGGAGTACCCTCCTCAATATTGTCATTTTCTGTATAAATGCTTACACATATTGTGACACCACAAGGTTGCAACTCAAAAAAAATTTCCTGATTGAATAATTCTGCAACATTTGTAATCGTCCAATTTCTATCCTTTCTCACATTTTGCACTCACTTGCTGCCACACTAATGGAATGGGAGTGGATATTTTATTTGATGTCAGAAAGATAAATACTGAACAAGAGCCAGACCATGGCATCTCAAGGTGAAAATATCTGTTTTCTTAGTCATCTACAGCTGCCATTTGCAGCAGTGATTCAATTGGCTTTCTGAAGGTAAGATTTATGACACAACCTTCATTTGAATTGCTGTCAAACATTCTCACATCCTTTTTCTCATAAACCAATCATTGTATAATTTATGGCTTCACAATGTGGAATCATGGATAAAATTTGAGATAAACATTATACAGTGTATCAAGAAACACTTAAGGCCCGAGCAGCTTGTATGAGTTGCTCCTGCTGTGAGTGCTGTTGTGACATTTTGTCAACTATCTAATTGTTTTCATGATTAAAATGTTGATTTATTTTTCTTTCAGCAACAGACATGTCATTGTGGTTGGGGAAATTTCCAAGAAAAGAAACAGCTTCTTTTGGGGAGTTGTCACCAGTCAAATTAGAAATTTAGAATGGCCTTCAAAGTTTGACAACCATTTTGAAAATGGTAGCTTACCAACCACAGTAAAGCAGAGTAATTACCATAATTTGGATCATCTTACAAAAAAGATAAAGGGCATGTGTCTGCTAAAAATATCATTGAAGTTATCCACGTTGGAAATCAACAGATGTGTGGGCATTGGATTGCAATATTGTTCCCTGCAACAAGGAAATAATCTGTTGATAGGCTGGTTGGTGGTATATGTTCCCCTTGTTTCCACAATTTCCAGCAAATCCTGATTTACCCGGTTCGCCAAACCTTGGATATTAGAAAAATGTTTTATTTCTCACCAGATGCTCAATTATGTAATTTGAATTATCAGCAAGAAATTAATTACCGTATTTCCTCGAATAGAAGCCTGGTCTCAATTAGAAGCCTGTCCCGTTTAGAGGCCGGGGTAGGGGCCCTGTCTAAAATATTAAACGCCTGTCTCAAATACACGCCGGGTCAGCAACTGTATACACTCCTAATTGACTACTTTGCATGCTGCCAAGGTGTTTCCAGGCAAGCTTTAGTTGCGTGCGTAGCCCTGCCTACCCTCGCATACCCAGATTTTTGTTGATTGCTATTTAGTTTAAAACAATAAACGCCGGTCTCAAATAGACGCCTGTCTCGTATAAACGCCGGGGCAATGATCTCCTTTAAAACAATAAACGCCCGGGCTTCTAAACGAGGAAATACGGTACTTGGATCTTGATGTGGTCCTTAATACATTGAAGCTTGATTTATCTGGAAGTTGACAGACACCCTAACAATGGAAGCAACTGAGCATCGCAATTCAGAAGCTGATAATTAGATAACTTGTTTCCAAGCTGGATGCGCACACAGAATTATGTCGCACTATTTAGATAAGAATCAGTTTCATGCATGCACACCCAGATGCTTGGTGGATAGTAAATAGCTCCATGAATAACTTTGGAGCATCCCAATTCACAGCATTTGCTGAATGCAGATCCAATCCGGGGATCCAATTTAGGACAGACAGTAAAATTCACTAAAAATCTCTCATATGCCTTGGTGATAAGCGTAAAAGTCACCTGCATGCACTCCACACACCAACCACATGGTAATTTCTGACACATAAAATCCCTCTGCAGAAGGATATACAGTACAACCCAAAATAAAGTAAGAACGTTTTCTGTCAGAAGTCCCCTGTTTACCTATTTTGCCCTCTTTTCTAATCTCCACCTAAAATCTCCTTACAACTCCCTTTGACTCCTACAACAACCTTAGCCTACATTAAGAACTTAATTTAGACAGCTACCAATGTAACTGCAATTAGCAGAGGTGCAAAACATCAAGAAACCAAGTAATTTTAAAAGGTAGTTTCTAGTAGGTAAAAGTAGGAAGTGATTCAGAGGTAGTCAAAAGGTGTGAAAGGGTAAAGTAGTGGCTGATTCTACCTTCCTGCTGAGGTAATCGTATTATATTTCGGTTTGTACTGTACGTTAGGGTGCATCAGTTGCCCCAACTTTTTAGAGGAAACCTCTCCTTTTGCAGGAATGTTCCTTTTATACTAGAAACACATTGTGTGAAGTTTCAATAAATTTGAAGAATGTCTAGGGGTGGCACACTTGCATAGAAGTTTCTAGGATTTTTGCATTTTCTGTCATTTTATCGGTTACGCGGTTTGTTATATTTCATTGGTTATTAATCCAAGAATATTAAAAATGATACCATGTGGTAGCTCTCATTATGAGCTTCAATTTGAATACCAACATGATGGGTATATGTCCAAGAGAACTATTTCATGGTCACATGAAATTTTGAAACCACATGTGCTAATGTTAAAATAATGAACAAGTTATGTACAGTTGTTATCAACTAAAAGACATATATGTAATTAAGCAAGAGACAATAATTACATGAAACAGTTTATTGCTTGGAATTCAAATACCCATTATCTGTAGTATAATTTTGTATGCATGTTAATAATATGTCAGACATATTCTCTTGAAGTCAAGACATCTCGTCAACCTCCAATTTGTCACGGAGCAGCAGTTTGCTAATGAAGATCTACATTAATACCTCAATCAAATCTGGTACTTGTCAGATTGGCTCTTAAAGCACTAAAATACATAATAGGAGTAGCAACTTCAGCTGGTAAAATGTTTCTTCACCAAAGTGCCAAGACCCTTTCATATCTCCTTATTTGTATTATTTTTTTTGCTACATCAAGCGTGTTGGATGATGTTATGCATTTAAAAAAATTGTGAAATGAATGGAATTGATTTCTGTGGAATAGAATGAATCACTTTGTCTAGCAAAGTTATGGTTGACAATGAAGTGGTTAAATGTCATGTGAAACTGGACTTGCATAAATTTAGGGCAGCCGAAAAAAAAAAAAAACGACATCTCTAAAATGGTTTCACCTTGATTGGCTTATACCAGTCGAGGCCTCTACATGTGGGAGAGGTTTGTGATTTTAAAAATTGAACTGCTGCAGGTTAGACTCCAACTGACAAAGATGAAAAGACCAGTCCTATCACAAAAAATGTCTTTCCGTTTATTTGGAACAAATAGCTTATGATGAGTGAAAAAAAAACCACATAAATTTGTAAAAGTTACGAAAACAATGCTATAATATTACAGTTTGAAATCCAGGTAGAGAGTAACTATGATATGGTAAAGAAAAAAATTGCCATGGTGAGGTTTTGGAATCTTTGGATTTGTAAAAATCTAAACAGAATGGAAAATGTAATTAATCTAAGAGAATTTAGGCATTGTCCCATGTTACTTTGGATGAGTTTCCTCGATCGGACAACTTTGAAGGAAATTGGCTTGTTGTCTTTAGATGAAGTTTTGACCTTGGTACTGTAGCACAATATATTGTATATTTTTTGACAGTTAAAATTCTTACAATTCCTATAATATAATGGCTGTAGGCTAGGTCACCTTTTGCGCTGAGCAGTTGAAATGCAAGTTTGGCACACCAAGCTTCGGAAATTAGTAACATTCACCAAAATGCAATATATTGTGTAAATATAATGTTTATAAAACAAGGTATCTGAGCTTAAGGTCCCCTTTAAAGGAATGTATATCTGAATATCCCACTTGACATAATAATAATCATAATAGTATTAGAAATATCAACTTGTATTTATTCTAAGGGACTCAACAGATGCTAATATCAGAATTCGTAATTTATGTATTATTGCCAGATAACTTGGATGGTTGCTTTTAGTACTAGATATGACTTCCTGGTACTCAAATTAAAGCTCTCTTTCTGATCTACATCATAGTGCCTATTGTTTTGTTCTAGAATAATTACTAAAGAAGTTATCAAATACCGCAGATTCTGAAATGAGATATTTTTGGTCAAAATTTGTTAAACTTTGGGGCATGCGTGCCACCCCTAGACATGGTCCGATTATTCTGAAACCTCACAGGACATGTTTTTTTAGCAAAAGGAACATAATTGGAGAAGGAGAAGGGGATCAAGCAATTTTTTAATTTTTAGGGGGCAACTGATGCACCCTACTGTACGTGTATATGCAAACTTATTTTTAGGTATTTTGTCTAACCAAGAATGTTAGAGGATGGTTACCCTTCCCTCTAATGTATTGTAGTACAGCAAATTCTAGTATGGAAATTGTGATTCAAGAGCAGTTGCTTCAGCTGGCTCTTCATTTTTCATTATGAAGTGTCTCTTGCATTATGAATAAGAAGAAGTACTACAAAGTAATAGCAGTAATGGACTACTAATAAGGGAAACTTTGCAGTAACTTTGGAGTCTACACAAAAGGAAACACCTTATATAATATGCTTTGTGTTTTCACTTACAGGGTGTCTACAGAAAAAGAGGACAGTCACTTGTGTTCTTTTTTGCACTCTATAAGTTCAGAATTTGGTGATAAATCTGGCATAAGAGTGGATTTTATAGTCAACTATTAGATCTATTGCAAATATGTTTATTTGTGAACTAGATCACTAATAAAGGCAAAGTGGAAGCATGATGTGCAAAAGTGCTTGCGTTGCTCCAAGCTGACCATGGTCATCCTACTTGAGCAGTTATGGTGCTTGTAAGAGAAGGAATGAATCATTCATGAGTAGTGGGACATTTGCTGAAGCTCCAGCTGCCGATAATTCAAATTTAGGACCAAACACTTGGTCTTCGACATACGGTCATCTGATGACATGTAAATCACAAAAATGTCTTAACTAGTCATTGATCAGAGCGCTGGAATCAATGCAAATTTTTTTAGCAACATTCTGAAAGAATTTGTGATGCAACGGCCTCAGACAAAAAACTCATTTTGTGACAAAAACATCTTCCAACAAGGTTGAACACCTGTTCATACTGCATAGATGACTTAGGAGTGTCTAAAAAAAACCTGCTGAGCAAGGTGGAGTGCAACACATTGTATCCTGCGCTGAACCCAGTGAATTACTTGGTATGGGCAACTTTGAAGACAGAATCAAGCAAGTTATCCCGACCCTCGCAGTAAAGTTAAAGGCCTCCGTCATGTCTGCATGGGGCAAAATTTTGTGCATCAAAAATGCTTTTGCATCATTTCGGTCTCATCTGCAGAAAGTTACCACAGCAATGGGTGCAAATAAATGGTAATGATGACCGTTCTGATAATACTGTTCATATACAAATCATGTTTTGTTGAATAATGATGCTTTGCACAAAATAAAATTTACTAAAATTCTCCTTCGCTATATTCTTTTCTTTAAACCTCCCCCTAATAAAAGCCTTAAAGTAGGTCATTCAAACTCCTGGGAGGTTGTCACTCTTGTCAGTCCAGGTTCACCACTTTCCTGACCTTCCCATTTGTGGTTTTACATTTGAGTTGAAGAGGACTCAGGCTGTAATTGTTAGTGTCACTCAAATGTACATCAGGACTGAAAACTGCAAGGGAGGTCAAAAGGAGAACACAAGGAGGCCACAAGGATGCACTTAAGTTAGAGGAAAGATGCAAGGAAGTACAGAAGTACAGAAGGAAGAATGGAAGGAAGAACAGAAGGAAGAATGGAAGTAATAACAGAAGTACAGAAGGAAGAATGGAAGGAAGAACAGAAGTACAGAAGGAAGAATGGAAGGAAGAATGGAGGGAAGAATGGAGGGAAGAATGGAAGGAAGAATGGAAGGAAGAAAGGAAGGAAGAAAGGAAGGAAGAAAGGAAGTAAAAAGGAAGAATGGAAGGAAGAATGTAAGGAGGAACAGAAGGAAGAATGGAAGGAGGAACAAAAGGAAGAATGGAAGGAAGAACAGAAGGAAACTCAAAATGTCAACCATCTGCCTTTGCCTCCCATTCATTTTGACCTGCCACAGGGCTGTAATTTAGCCAAGAAGCTACTTAAAAGCCATTTCAGTCTGCTCAGAAAGGTCAGGAGACATTTGACCTGAACTAGAAACCTGAATTGACCTCTCAGTATTTCACCTCTGCTTTCAGCTGAAATATTATAAAATGGATGGTACTATTATTTTTAAATAATTCTAAACAAAGGATGTCCCAAAAAGATTTCACTTCTCTTTCTCAGGCATATTGCCAAGCAAAGTCAGTTCTTTGTCCTTTTTTTATTAATTAAAGTGTTTGTGTTTGGAAGCAGTCCCTTGCAAATAGATATGTTTCCAGCAACATTTTCTACATGATAACGACCAATACCATAGATAGGAAATTAAATCACAAGTTTCATTTATATGGATTTAATCAACTTCATACATACCAAAATATGCAGAGAAGAGTGATCAGGGTTCAATCACCAAGTAGAAAGAGTGAGAGGCTTTCCTTAAACATTTAATGGGTTTTTAGAATAATTCTCTGATTTACGAGTTTACCTTTTTATGGCAAAATCATGTCTGAGATGTAGATTGTGTCTTTAGAACCTAATTTCTTTTGCTTAGACGTCTACTTGATCAATTTCCAAAGCAAAAACCTCAACCCAATTACATGAATATGGGTTCTAATCCTCACCGAAACATTCCAGACATGTCCAAAATGGTTTTCAGGGTTTTAATCCAAATAAGGTTGATGTAAGGGCTTTATCTGATTAAATTGATTAACGATCACTCAGACTAATTCTCAAATAAACGTGCCTTTTTAATCACAACAAAGATTGTAAGAATGAAATATATTGGCAAAAATTTACTAAAGTGATACTTTTACCTTGACCTGTCAAATCCAGGAAGTGCTGATCAATTTTGGCCTTCCTGTCTTTTATGGAGCGTTGACCCCAATTCCATTAGTGACACAGCAAGAACATGACAAAAATGGAAGACGATCTATAATAAGAAATATAATAAATGAGAATGGGAAAGTGTAAATATGAGAAATTACGTGTCAATGCAAAATATGACAGCTGTTCACAAACAATTTTGTTTATACAAAAAAAATTTTACAGCAAAAAAAATTTGCTGTTCTGTAATCTTGAAACATTTTAAACATGTGAATCCATTTCTTGTCACGCAAGTTTTTAATTTTAGGTTGTCTTCAACTTTCAATAATAATAATATCATTAAACTGGAAAATAACCGTCTTTGAGAAGTCTCAGACAGGCCAGGTTTTTTGTTTTTTTTAGACATACAAGCAGTTCCTGGTACCCCAAGATTTACTCGATATTGCATGGGCATTACACACCTTAGATAATATCTTCCCCAGGCTCTTCCAAGTGCTATATTTCAAAAAAGTAAATTTTCTAACAGCAGATGAACTTTGTCAGCCAATTAAAAGTTTGATTTGATGATGTCTGATCTTGACTCTTGAGAATTGAGACCACATTAGCGTGGAAAGTTTAAGTGAAGAAAACTGGAGAGATTTCTATTATTTGATAAATTTCTTTTTTGAAGAAAGAATTTCCAAATTAACCAGACAAGGACTCAAGTTAGATATCACTTTCAGGACTTTGGACTGAAATCTTCAGTGAAACGTTAACTAACATTTTTCTTTCACTTTGGTGGAAAGCTGTCTTCTCATTAATTATTATAACCATATTCTCTGCATATTCCTTAAGAAAATGACGGGCCATCCAGTGACACATCGACATCCTGGAACCAGCTTAAAGATAGAGAACTGAGCGTAACATCCAGGTTGGATAGTTCCACTGTAATTAGGGTTATTACACCATCTGTGTTGGCACCTGCACGCAGCATCCAAATGTTTTGAAATTTGTCTCTTGTTACATGGTTGCATGTTCATCCTGTGTCACTAATGGAATAGGGTCAACATTCTTAAGATGCCAGAAAGGTTGCTGTCATTGGGGAATAGTCTGATTGTGGCATTTCAAAGGGAAATATTTTGTATTGCTGCCCTTTGCCTTGGTTGTTGGCACTTCAAACATTTCTTGGCTTCTATGCACTTTACATTATTTCCTATTCATAATCATAATAGAATGGTAGCCACTGAGTCTCTGCACCAGTGTAAAATCCAAGAAACTTCGCATAATGATATATAAGACTTGGTGTATCTCAATAATGGAAAAAGCGTGCAAATTCTAATATTATGCTGCTAAATAATATTATTTATACTATTGTGTCATACTCACCCAAACAAAATTTATGATTTAATGAAAACAACATAGATTTGTCATACTCCTTGTTATTACCTGCAACTGCAAACTTTGTTTTTGGGGTTTGCTGATTTCTCTGGGCCTTTATGAAAAGCGATTTCTTATATTTCAACATACTGTGGCAAAATTGCATGAATTTGCTTGTGTCACTCTACAAATATAGGGTTTTCCCAGACAAAAAAATAATCTTACCAGACCATTTTTCTTTCATTTACTATCCTATAAGCGAGTATAGAGTTACCATTTGTGTTTACAAGTTATCATGGGAATTTGAGGTCTTTTGGCAAGAGTAATTCCTCACATTACCAACTCTTACAATGACCACGATGGAATTTCTTATTTTTTTCTCCTCTTACATCTCTGGGCACAGAAGTGTTGCTAATGGAATTGGGGTCAACATTGTGAAGACACCAAGAAAGGTTAACACAGCCTGTCAGTGGCATTCCAAGGTGAAATATCTTGTTTTGGCATAATGTTTTTAACAGCTTCAGTCGAAAGTTGTTTGTTAGCTGTTTGGAGCTAGAAGAAATTAATTATCTAAAAGCCTGAACTGGACACCTTGTCGTATCATCTCAATGTGATAGGGGAGACCGGGGCTGGTTGTCACAGGGGCAGGTTGTCACACTTTTTATTGCACTGAACTAGGGAGTTACACAGCTCAACCAAACATTGTTTACTCCTTTTATAACCCACTGGAGTCTTTTGGAAAAATCTTAACCCCTGGAAGGGAGTTTGGTAGGCACACGGTCTATTAATAATTTCCGGTCACAAAAAGTAAATTTTTGCCTGCAACTTGCATGTTATCCTGCTCATTAACAAATAGTTGTTGAAAAAGGTAAAGTTTATACACATACCACGTAAATAAATCTTTAAATAATGATAGGAAGAAATAGTGCAAAATATGAAAAGAACAGTCTTGGTCACCCGGTTTTTGCATTTTCATCAGTCGGGGCAGGTTGTCACAAAAAGATGGGGCAGGTTGTCACACTTTTTGTAGCTGGTTGTTACCCACTAAGACCAGTCTTTTAAACCAAAAAAACTATCACAAATATAAATTAGTGATTGATACATGCTATTGATGAATAAATATGTTTGCAGATATGGAATAGTGTCAAAGTAAATCTATTTCAAATTTATAAAGAAATTTTCTAAAAAAAAATTTAATTTTCCTCCTCCTGATCAGAATGTTTTTCTGCTGCTTGGTAACGTTCATTTGTAGCACCCTTGCACACAGTAGCGTGTTCGTTGAGGTCTGCACTGGACAAGCAGAGGATTCCTCATATGTCCAAAATAACTTGTTTTTGTCAAGATCTGCCTTAAGGAGTCCCACTTCCTGTTTCCGAGCTCTTAACCAAAAGTGTGACAACCTGCCCCGAGTGCGTGACAACCTGCCCCGAAAACGTGACAACCTGCCCCGAGTGCCGAATAAAAATAAAAGACCCATAAGATGTCAAGATTTCGAATGATTTAGATAAATATTGATCAGATAGGTTTAGGTCACTCCCCTTTTAACATTCATATAGATTGGCAGTGCTGCTGCTTGCTTTAAATAGAAATAGTAGCATATTTAAGTTCTACACAGTGTGACAACCTGCCCCTGTGACAACCAGCCCCGGTCTCCCCTACTGATGATGCTTGCATTATTGCAGTTGCCTTTCAGAGAGTAAATTTTCCCAATGTTACCTCATTTTAATTAATATGTCTACAGATAAAAGCAAGTAAAGGACCTCCTCGAGTTATTGACCAGAAAGAGATGTGGAAACAGCAATTTGAAGTTATGAATATAGAGCAACCAAAACTTACTGCTTGTAATTGTGTGAGTGACTTGTAAACTTCAATCAGTTACACTTGTCTTATGAGTCTTTACCTTTTCTTGCAGGCAGCTGGGTGATGTAGTGGTTAAGGTTCCCGTCTGCTCCGCTGAAGGTTTTTGCCTGCATGGGTTCGAACCCCGGGTGGGGAACCCGAAATTTTCAGTGTACCTTCATGAGCAAAATCCCAGCTGGATGTCGTTCGGATGAGATGTTAAATTGACGGCCCCTTGCATCAGTGTCTCAGCTGGGCAAGTAAAAGATCCCTCACCTGGGGTAAATGTGTAACATGTTGAGGACTCCTGCTCTCTCTCTCATCTCATCAATCAAGAGGGCTGCACTTACCATATCTATCTATCTATCTATCTGTCTATCTTGTCATACCAAACAAAACAAAAAAACTAATTGTGATTTTAGTAAATCACTCATTACAGTCTGTCACTTTGATAAAGAAAAAGAGTGGACTGTTGCACTGTGAAAATGGCACTCTGTGTGTCATCATGCTTATGATTTAATTTGTCATGATAATACCCAATACTTTCAATGTTAATTTTATTTTTAAAAGCATTTTGCATCTGATTTTCACTTTAAAATCAATTATGACCAGTCAAATTGCCTTCTCTTAATCATGACTAATCATACAGCCTCGCAATTTGAAGTGCATTTTGCACAGTGAACTAGTCCTAACTTTTTCTATATCAAAGTGACAGACTGTAATGCTATACAGTGATTTGCTCAAATCACTGAGATATTCCTTATAACACATCAAAACCAGTGTTGACCATTCAAGAAAAGGTCAAAACTCACCAGAGTGTGTTTAGTGCTGAATAAGCTACCCTGGTTAAATAAAAGCGTTTTGGCCTCGAAAACATATCATGTTTTTGAAAATCTCCACAAAACAGCTGCAATGGAGAAGTTATCAGAATTATCTTTAAAGTTTGACAGCCATTTTGAAATTGGCAGATGCTACCATACTAATTGTGACCATATATAGCAAAGGTCAAAGGGATGTCTTCAACATCATGAAAATTATTCTTGTTGGAAATTAACTGATGTGTAGACAGGAGATTGTAAGAGTGGTCCCTATTCCAAGAAATTATCATTATTTGGGGCATCGGCCAACGGCTGACTCGAGTGTAAACGGTTTCAATCCCACCTATAGTAGCGGGTGGAACTGAAGTGAGGTTTCTATCTGGAGAATTTCGGAATCTCAGTGTTGTTGGGGAATATATAAAGTAGGGCTCTGTAGTGTGTTGGGTATAATAGGTTGTTCCCAGCACTTGGATTGTGGGCTAGCCCTTTAGCTCAACAGATATGACATCTTAATCTGATGAGGGAAGGTTTATTATAATAAAGTCTGTATCATTCTGTAAAAATAATTGAATAACAGTGCCGCCCATTTGTTAATAATGTTGTTATAATAAATGTGTCAGTATTTACAAGATGGTTCTTTCGTCATGAATGCTTGAATGTGAAGCGACACGATTCGGTCTAGCTTAAGAAATTTGATTTGTGTAACATAAATTGGTGACAATCTTTTAGCATCTTTTATTAATAAAATTTATATTTCCTCTTGCAATTTATAGCATTGTCTGGAATCCCATTAAATTCAGCAGTCCGCTGTTCTTCACAAATTTTATTGCAAAACTCCATCTGACAAGAGATTAATCATCTACTGCAGTAGATTAATTAAGAGCTTTCTGGTTCTTTCAAGTTGAAAGAAAATTAAGAGTTATGGAGAAGACACATTTTCAGCAGAAATTTGACAAGAAGAACCCGAATATGAAGAATCATTTTATTAATGTCCTTTATTGTGACAATGTGATTGTTTCATGAATCTGTTAAATTCAAGCTTCTGGAAGGAGAACTAGCAAGAAATACTTTGATTCAGGAAAGAATTTTCATTTGCCATCCCTTTTCAATGCTGTAAATTGTCAACTGAATTGGTTGCTAAAATATTTGAATTTTAAGAAGAAGCATCACTTCAAATGTAGGCCTGTTATGTGGCTATGTTCATTTCAAACTTCAAATGAGTATTGAAAATTATTGAATGAAAAGTAACATTTCCATGAAGTCCTGCATAATGAACAGTGGCGCCAGTGTATAGGTGGGGCTGATATTTGCACCACTTTTTAGCCAAGGCATAGATGCTATGTATCGAGAAACATTGTGAGTGTCTGAGGACCCTTTCTGAGAAGGGTTTGGCCTGATTCACCCACCTTATAGATCTTTGCGGATCAGTGGCCCACATCATTTTCAAAATTAACTTTCAACTTGGCCATGTGATGTCACTGGCTTAAAAGTGTTTTAATGACTTGTTTGCATCAGTTAACTTACCGTTTATTGGTTAAGTAGGCATGTGATATACCTATCAGCATAGGTGTCAATAAAAAAACCATTTGTATTTGTATTTGTACACAATCAGATAGTCACAGAATTGGCCAAACAACAACCTTGGCAACACTAATGAGTCTACAATGTTCTCTGGGGCTACTCGCGGGGTCACACTTCCGACAAACGGATGGAACAGAAGTTGATAGGATGCTGTTTCCCGTTGCAACCGACAAAAATGTGAGAGACATTTCTGTGAAAGAGTTGTTGTAAACCAGAGAAGTTCCTGTCTGTTTGTGATGTGTTGCCAAGGTAACAGAATGAAAAAATAGCAAAGCCTGTGCACAAACAAACCATTAATGAAGGTGTGACTTTAGGAACACCAGAGAAAATTTCTTGAAAATACAAATAATCAACTTCTCTCGTTTTTAATATTATAGTTTGAGTTTCTAAAAATGATATATGAATGACAATAAGTTATGAATGAATTATTTGGAGAGGCTTACATATTCATAGAAACAACAAGTACACAAATTCCTAAAAAGCAACTTAGTCAAGCCTCTGGATTTTTTTTAAATGTAATATGAAAATCATGGTAGCTGATAGACCTCATGGAAAATATGGAGGAATACTATTTCACAGCCACAACTGTTGGGTTTTTGAAGAAAAGCTTTAATGCAGAAATTATATTGGCTGGATGATTGATGAGGTGGCAATCACAAATCTAGAATTACGTCAGAAAGCCCACTGTGAGTATACCGACTGAAGACACAATAATCATCCACAGAGTAAAAGAATGATTATCTAAAAGCCTTGGCCTTTAGGCTGAGCTTGGTACATCCTGAGTTGTAAACACATGGGATCTACTTCTTTCTGCTGGTAATCAATTATGAAAAACAGAGGAACTTGTTTGCACTGTCAGCATAAACTGAAAAAAATATATAAAGGAAACATTATGTGATTCGGTCCTATCAAAAAAAGGAGTCTTAGTGTGATTTATTTCTTATGAAATCAAAGATTTCAATATTGTTTCATCTGTGATCTTACAGGTCCAGCTGAAAGGGCCTACAAAATAAAAGAATCCAGTCAAAGCAATTATAGAACTTGCATCATAGGTAGACAAAATATAGTGCCTTGAGCCCCCCTTCAGCTATAGTGCCACCTGTAAATATATAAAACGCATGAAATTGTGCCATTGCATCAATACTAAACATATTCTGCCAAACAGCTTGTGGAAGCAAGAATACTCATCCAATGAATGGAAAACATATTGGGTCATAAAGGCCGATATGTGAGGCATGTAGGATTACAATGGCTGCCTATTTCATGGCTGTAGTCATAGTTAGTTATGGGTCAAAGTCATTGATAAGTAAGTGAAACACAGGCCCAATGTTATCAAATAGGGGAGGGAGGTTCACTTACTTATCAACAAATTTGGCCCTTACCTAACTCCGACTACAGCAATGTCATTGTTATCCCACATGCCTCACATATCGGCATTTTATGACCCAATATGTTTTCCTCTCATCCGATGAGAATGCATGCTTTACAAACAGTTTGGCTGAGGATGTTCAGCATTGATGCAATGACAAAATTTCATGCATTTCACTTTTTCACAGATGGCACTGTAACCTATTTCCGAGATCTGCAACTATGACATATTATTTCCAAGTTGCAGAAAGAGTTGCCATTGCTGCACTGAAGTTGTGTTTGCAAAGATGGACTTTTTTAGGAGGCCTGCTGTGACGTTGTGTTTGTGACGATTGACACTTAGAACAAAAAATTTAACAATAAAAAGACAAGAGACATTCATTTTCTATCCATTCCAACATAATTTCTTCCCATCTGCCATTAGCGCAGTAGCCTCACAAGCACGCCTTGTCTCAATTCAAGAACATATTTTCTACCTAAAAAGTTTATCCTATAACTGGAACATCTGACCTGGAGTCAGTTCACAGTCTGACGAAAGAATATAATGGCACACCTTAAGCCTATTGCTCAGAAAACAGGAAATAATTATCCGCTGTACTCTGTACAAAACATGATATGATGACAAACAGGATTATTGCCTGGCTAGGTCACCTGATTTTAGACTGATATGTGAACCTTTTTCACATCAACAAAAGCAAAATTGTTTGGTTACTTCTTTACAGCTAATACTTTTTCTATAAATAGGACATAATTATGCTGTATAGTCAAGGTGGAATAAACAACAACTCATGGCAGGCAGTCCAAATAATAATAACAATAAAATTTATAGGGGAACGAGGGGCAAAACGGGACGCCTAACTTCGAAGGCTCGCTGCACGAAGGTGGTTTATCATGCGAATGCCAAATAAGGTCTGATCCATGAAGAAGTACCAATACCACTTGCTCAAACACAGAAAAGTGCATTTTTAATAGTTCCAATTCAAATTTTCCCCTATTTTCAAAAATGCAACTTTATTCCGTTTTGCCCCATGCTTGGGGCAAAATGGAATTTCATATGGGGCAAAATGGGAAGAAATAAAGTTGCAAAAGTTCTGCAATAAATCAGCTGTTATGATAATAGCCCAACTAAAAAGCATGTTGACAAACAAAAATGCATTAATTCATGTCATTGCAATGTGAGACTATTGCACAATTCAAGAGTAAACATAGCAATAAATTATGAAATCAACATCTCAATACAGGACGCAATTATAGCTGGGGAGTGATGCTAGTAATTCTACATTCTATGTAATTATTTGACAAATTATTTAACCATAAACATTAGGTTAAAAAAGGAACAAAATTAGTTAAATTTTGTGGAAATGTGACATTTTTATGAATATTCACATAACTGATTTCCGAGTTTTCTTAATAAATTAACAATTAAAACTGGTATTGGATTTGACTATGCTTTTTGAAAGGTAGTTACATTCGTTTCAGTTTCAACGATACAGGGTTTTACCACTAAGCCTAAATCCTCAAGGTATTACTGATGACATGGATTAGATACACAAATCTCTTGTGTTTTTTTAAAATTTTGCCTGTTATATGGCCAGAAAGTTTATCAAATGTCTCAAATGTCATGGTTGAATTGACCCAATATCAAGCATTCAAGCTTCAACCTTTTCTAGGCTGGGATTGCTTTTTTATGCTTCCCATTTTGCCCCCGCAGGAGGACTCCATCTTGCCCCAACCATGCAGGGTAGATTAATAATGACCTACTTACAAATGACTAAGCACCAGACTACATTTTTTTGCTTAATAAGCAAGCTTAGTAGTCCTCTTATAACACTGACTATGAATTATTCGGCTGGGAACGTCATTGGAGGTACTACACCATTTCCAAAAATTATGATTTTTTTAAGAAAATCGATCAAAAACTTCAAATTAACATAACTGCATACCTGTAACGTTCTCATCAACGAAACTCTCAGGAAAAGTTGGTCATGTATCCTATTTTATTTTCCAACCGAAAAATTAGAAGACAGGTCAAAACGTTCCGAGAAAACTTAAAAAACCATTTTGCCCCGCCGGTCTGTTTTGCCCCTCGTTCCCCTATAGTGTCACGACTTATAAAAACAATTAACATTAGCCGAACGGCTATTACATGACAAGAAGACACAACAACAAAAAGGTGATAAAGCTGGACAGGCTGTAACAAGACATAGTACATCATGTCCTTCCTCTCATCAAATTGGTCACAGACAGTCCAAGGAAACACATAATGTAAATAAATGTAAATGTAGAATTTTTTATGGTCCATTACACCGACGAAGTCAGTCTCAACAGACTTTACAATTACACCCTTGGCAGGCCTGTTCAAGCATGAGCCTTTCTCAACTCCCCGGGGAGTATACAGCCAGGCAGCCGTTTCCAGCGCACACAATGCTAAGTCACTCTACAATCGCCATCACTGCCTATAGCCAAGTACCCATTTACACCTGGGTGAAGTGAAGCAAAGAGTTACGGAGGATCTGCTCAGTTCCTGCATGCCATGGGTGGGACTCGAACCTGCAACGTCTCAGTTGCCAGGCGAACACCTTATGCACTAGGCCACGGCACCTCAGGGATGCAGATGTTTTTGTAAATGTATTTGAGATCTGCATTCAGATTTTATGATGCCACACAACTTTAAGAACATCACCCCATGCTGTGTATCTACATTTGACCTCAACTGTATTAACAACCAAAGAAAGTTGATTGCTTACATTGGAAATAACCCAGGAATTCAATGCGCCCAGCCCCACTACATTTGTGAACAACTTTGATTGCAACTTCAGACAATTTACAATGACAGTTATGGTACACTTCTTAAGCTAGCTCTGTCCAAATGAGTCGTTCAGATGCTATGTGGTACATCCATGGATCTAAATGGCGCTTCCCATTATTGACCGTATTGGCATTGCACTGTTTTAACACTTCTTCAGTCCAAGTACAGTATCACCTTCCCAGAGAGATTTTACCCATGTAATTGATTATTTAAATCGGAAAGCATAGTCTGTAAAAGGAGAGACAATTTGGTACATGTGCATAGTAATAGAAGGCGTCGTCTGCATCGGGACATTTTGTACCAGCTGCCGTTCCCCTGTATGAAGAGAATTTTATGCTTCTATGGAATTGTTTATTTGTTCTCATTGTTTCACACTGGGGATGCATTTATTGCACATTTCTATTGATGGATCCTGATTTACAATGCATCCAATGACATAACCCCAGATCGCGTGGCAAAAGGAATCGCAAAATATAAAAATATGATTTGGTCTCATAGGATTGCCCAGAGTAGTATTTATGTGACAAAGAAACATGTTATTGTCTGCATTTCTTTGTGTAGCCTAGACATTTTTTGATCTATTCCCTCATAAAACGAACAGTTTGACGCCATAAATCTACATAATGTAGACTCAACACAGAATTTTGCAGTTCCACCATATTTATAAGCCCCATTAATATTGTTGCTATATATAAGTCAAAAGTGCAGGTGTTTTACTGGTATAAAACAGCCTTACAAAGCAAAGGAAAAGTATAGTATTTATTTTGGCTTGCTGAATTTTTCCTTCGTAGACCCTACAGCTTATAATGGAATATAAAAACTGCAATCTATATTAAAAATGCTGCAAGCCAAAACTAATTAAAATGTTACTTTTCATTTTTATACGATTTTTGTTCTCACTATAGTAGGCAACTAGTAGGCAACTAGTAGGCAGGTACAAAGGCAAAGTATGCACCATACATAAGTTACATGCAACAAGTTCAGATTTCATAAATCTGTCTTCAGACAACGGTTTAACATTTAGAACTACTAGTTGGCAATGTTCATTTTCTTTCAAACTTTAACCCAGCTGCTATTTAGCCTTTCTGAAATATTGCCTTGCCTCTGATAATTTTCTCCTCCTGTCTTTTGCAAAGATTCTGAAACCTTTCACTTGTGAGTTCCTGAATAACAACTTTTGTGAGTGTATTGTGGTTGGCATTGGTTACTGCCTAGAAACTGCACCCAGCGAAGCTTTGCTGAAATGAGAAACGGCAATCAAAATCAATGAAAGATGTCTCAATTTGCATATTTCCTAAGGAAAATGCTAGTTTGCAGAAACTTTTCAGACAAAAAAGAAATGTGTTAAAATGTGGATGGTGTTTCAAAATTGCATAGAATGTTGTCAAATAAACAACCCAGCCACTTAACCAACCCTTGCTAGAATTTTAACACTTCTTTGTTTAGAAATGCATAACATCTCCAAACTAGTGAGGGACAAAAAGCATTTCTGTGGTGTTTTTGTGGTTGACATGTAGGAAACCAGAAGCCTCTATGGCAATGTTACAAGCATGCAGAGCATGCAGAGCAGATGGAATCATAAAACAGTTAACTATTGTTATAGTTATGGGGAACCGCTTGCCCATACAACCCTCTCTAGGCATTTATGTTTGACAAAACTGTGTTAAAGATAGACTTATCTTTGCAACTAGAGCGACAATTAACCTACATACAAAACAAAATTATATTTTCGTCCAAATATAGAAGCAGAACAATCATCCCAGCCTTGACTCTGAGAGTGTTGTAACTGTCATGAAGGGGATCAATATGGATTATTGGCAAGAGTCTCTTTTGACCAATTTATCTTTTTTTTTCTAGTATACTTTGGCATTCACGGATGTTTCAAGAAGTCACTTTGATGCTTATCAATTTTACTTTTATGTCAGTATAAACAACAAGAGCAGGTATACTGCCTCCATATCCCCCATGCCCTACACATTTACCTATACCCACCAGAATTCCAATTTAGTTATGCCAAATATTTCCACCAGGGCCACAATTGTGCATACATGTAAGGATGTGGAGACACCTGGGGTTGGAGTTTGCTTTTAAAAATAACATGGCTGCAGACCAAAAGCACAGCTAAAAGTATTTGGGACGTGGAAATGGTTATGATATTTATTGATTTATGGTCAGATTTGACAAGTTTAGGGGGGTCTGTGAATGTTGGGAAAGGATGAGCATTGTGCATGGTGTGGTGTTTGAGATATTTGGATGCCATGCATGGATACTAAAAGTACAATCCCCCATAGCATAGCATGGGGGATAATTAAACATAGCCCTTGACCATGGGAATGGGTCCCAGGGCTAGTACATTGTATATTCATGAACCATCAGGCTCCTCCATTTGGGACTTACGTTCGATTTCTTGGCGGAGCAACCTAAATATTTTAACAAAACAACCCAAGTCAGGGTCACTGAGTAACAATATCTGGAGCTGTGGTGTGAATTAATATCACTCGAGACCGAATGTCTAGAGTGATATTAATTCACACAACTGCTCATGATATTGTACGAAGTGCCCTGACGTGTGATTGTTTTGATTTTATCATCAGTTTTAACTCAAATTTTTTGTTATCAATAGAGAATATTTTCTTGCACTAAAAAAATGTTACGTCACCATGGAGCATCAATGGATATATGACGTCCCAATCCAATTGATTTGGTCATTGTTTGGTTTATGACATCATCAGGCAGCTGAAATGCTGGTGATGTCATAATCATTGTTAAAAAATATCACTCTTGAAGGGTGGTTTTTCTTATAATATCATAGGCCCTGATATTTTTATAGTAAACAGTGATATTCACAGCCAACCAGCTGTTAAATAGGATGTCTTCATCTTCCTGTACCAGCAGTGCATCTTACCTCATTATTTTGGTTGGTACTTGTCCATCCTACTAACCTCTATCTCCATCTTAGTCATGTGACGATCTTGGTCTCAATCCTGTTTTAAGAGATTCTTGCCTTTTATAGCTTCCTCCATCTTTTAGTCCGCAATATCTCTTGACAAAGAATACTGAAAGTGCTTGAAGCCAGACAACAATGGTTGCATTTTAACCAGAGATGAAGGGCTTCTCTTTGTGCTGATTCATCTCTTTATCGCGCATGGAAGCCATTCATGTTCGCATTCTTGACTGCTCATTCTCTTTTTTAGTATGTAGTTAAAATAATTCAATCACTGTGCAGTCCCATTTGTTAATAATGTTGTTATGATAAATACATAGCAATTTTCATAGTCATGAATGTGAAGTAACATGCTTTGGTCTAGCTTAAGAAATTTGATAATTTGTGCAACATAAATTGGTGACAATGTGTGAAAATCTTTGATTAATAAGATTTAAATTTCCTCTTGCGATTTGTTAGCAATGTCTAGAATCCCGTTAAATTTAGCCGTCTGCTGTTCTTTAGAAATTTGCTTACGCAACTGCACTTAAAAGAGATTAATCATCAATGTGACAGATTAATCCTTTGACTGTTTTATTTCAATGATTTTAAGAGCTTTCTAGCTCTTTCAAGTTGAAAGAAAAATAAGAGCGAGGGAGAAGACACATTTTCAGCAGAAATTTGACATAATGAACCCGAATATTAAGAATCATTTTGCTAGTGTCCTTTATTGTGACTATGTGGTCGTTTCTTGAATCTGTTAAATTTAAGGTTCCATAAAGTAGAACTAAGAAAAAATACTTTGATTCAGGAAATAATTTGTATTTGCTATCCCGTTATAATATGGTAAATTTTCAACCGAATTGCTTGCTAAAATATTTGAATTTTAAGAACAGGCTTCACTTCCAATGCAGGGCTGTTATGTGACTAAATTCAATTCAAACTACAAATGAATATTGAAAATGATTAAATGAAAAATGCCAAGGAGGCCTGCATAATGAACAGTGGTGTTAGTTTATGTGGGGCTGATATTTGCCCGACCACATTTTAGGGACCGTTCAGAATTTATCACTGTGGGGGTGTGGGAGTTTTGCTGGAACTTCCCGTCAAAAATTGATAACCCCCCTTGAGTTTCATGCGGATTTTTATTTGAGTACCCCACCCTAAGGTTTCATGCATATTTTTAGTACCCCCCCCCCCCCTCGACATACAAAGCAATACACTCATATGTATACTGTTACACACGGCCACTTCGTGGACTTTTGCGCGTAAAAAAGTCCAAATAATAGGCTATGTAAATGGCACTGCCATGAAATTCGCGCGGCATTTTCATAGAACTACTGCATTATCTTCATATTCAACTTTCACAAGGCCAATTTATCTTTTTAAAGGACTGGGCAAATGGGCAGATAGATAGAATATATAGATGAGATCAGATCTATAGATAAGATTAGATAGATAGATAGATAGATAGATAGATAGATAGATAGATAGATAGATAGATAGATAGATAGATAGATAGACAGATTGCACTGGCAGCTGTGTAATTCAAATCTGTGTTAAATCTGGATCTATAAATTTGGATCTATTACGTTAAATTGTTGATGTTACATAACTGACAGCTACTAACATCAATAAAACCATAGCTATTCAGAGATGACTGCTTACTATTAGACTGTTACATAATTTGTTGATAGTTATTGATGGTTATGTAACCTTAAGTGTTGTTATGATTTCATACTTGGTGAGCCATTTAAGTCATAAACATTTGTGTTGACTTTTAATTTTCAGTCACTTTTTACAATCAGGGGTATGGAAATAATAATTTCCAATGTTGATACACATGTTGATTTAATCCCTGAAATATGTCATTGGAGGTTGTTATACGACAAGACTGAAATTTTAATGCTATTTTGGAAGATATTTGAGGTATTTTAATTATTTACCAAACTAAACTCTGACTAAACTACTAGCTCCACTTTTATGGCAACTACAGGCACTTCCTGTCCAGGCAGTCACTGTAGACAGGAGCACCACACAGAATGAGCTGTCCTTGTGCTAAGTCAGCTTCGCTCATGGCTGCCTTCGGCAGCCATGAGCTGCGCTCATATAATGAATTTATGTGTGTTTTGTAACATTTTTTCTTTGTTAAAAATTCTTACCCCCCTTGGAAGTGTTGTAAAAAATTAATGCCCCCCCTTGAAACACATGTGAAAGTTAGCACCCCCTCGGCCAAAACTCCCACCCCCCCAGTCATAAATTTGGAACGGTCCCTTAGCCAAAGCATACACATGTAGATGTTTTCTATAGAGAAAAAAATCGTAAGTGTCTGAGGATCCTTTCAGAGAAGGTTTTGGCCTGATTCACCCAACCACCTTATAGATCTTTGCGGATCAGTGGCCCACATCATTTTCAAAATTAACTTTCAACTTGGCCATGTGATGTCACTGGCTTAAAAGTGTTTTAATGACTTGTTTGCATCAGTTACCGTTTATTGGTTAAGTAGGCATGTGATATACCTATCAGCATAGGTGTCAATAAACAAACCATTTGTATTTGTATTTGTACACAATCAGATAGTCACAGAATTGGCCAAACAACAACCTTGGCAACACTAATGAGTCTACAATGTTCTCTGGGGCTACTCGCGGGGTCACACTTCCGACAAACGGATGGAACAGAAGTTGATAGGATGCTGTTTCCCGTTGCAACCGACAAAAATGTGAGAGACACTTCTCTGAAAGAGTTGTTGTAAACCAGAGAAGTTCCAGTCTGTTTGTGATGTGTTGCCAAGGTAACAGAATGAAAAAATAGCAAAGCCTGTGCACAAACAAACCATTAATGAAGGTGTGACTTTAGGAACACCAGAGAACATTTCTTGAAAATACAAATAAATACAACTTCTCTCGTTTTTAATATTATAGTTTGAGTTTCTAAAAATGATATATGAATGACAATAAGTTACGAATGAATTATTTGGAGAGGCTTACATATTCATAGAAACAACAAATACACAAATTCCTAAAAAGCAACTTAGTCAAGCCTCTGGATTTTTTTAATGTAATATGAAAATCATGGTAGCTGATAGACCTCATGGAAAATATGGGGGAATACTATTTCACAGCCACAACTGTTGGGTTTTTTAAGAAAAGCTTAAATGCAGAAAATTTATTGGCTGGATGACTGATGAGGTGACAATCACAAATCTAGAATTACGTCAGAAAGTCTACTGTGAGTATACCGACTCAAGACACAATAATACAGAGAGTAAAAGAATGATTATCCAAAAGCCTTGGCCTTTAGGCTGAGCTTGGTACATCCTGAGTTGTAAACACATGGCATCTCCTTCTTTCTGCTGGTAATCTATTATGAAAAACAGAGGAACTTGTTTGCACTGTCAGCATAAACTGAAAAAAAATATAAAAGAAACATTAAGTGATTCGGTTCTATGAAGAAAAGGCGCCTTAGTGTTATTTATTTCTTATGATATCAAAGATTTCAGTATTGTTTCATTTGTGATCTTACAGGTCGAGCTGAAAGGGCCTACAAAATAAAAGAATCCAGTCAAAGCAATTATAGAACTTGCATCATAGGTGGACAAAATATAGTGCCTTGAGCCGCCTTCAGCTAACCTATTTCTGAGAACTGCAACTATGATTCTGATATATTATTTCCAAGTTGCAATTATAGGAAGAGTTACCATTGCTGCACTGAAGTTGTGTTTGCAAAGATTGACTTTTTTAGGAGGCCTGCTGTGACGTTGTGTTTGTGACGATTGACACCCAGAACAAAAAAATTAACAATACAAAGACAAGAGACTTTTATTGTCTGCCCAATCCATATAATTTCTTCCATCAGCTCAGTAGCCTCATAACAGCACGCTTTGACTCAATTCAAGAACATATTTTTTACCTAAAAAGTTTATCCTATAACTGGAACAGCCGACCTGGAGTCAGTTCACAGTCTGACGAAAGAATATAATAGCACACCTTAAGCCTATTGCTCAGAAAACAGGAAATAATTATCTGCTGTACACTGTACAAAACATGATATGATGACAAACAGGATTATTCCCTGGCTAGGTCACCTGATTTTAGACTGATATGTGAACCTTTTTCACATCAACAAAAGCAAAATTGTTTGGTTACTAGTTTACAGCTAATGCTTGTCTATAAATAGGACCTAATTATGCTGTATAGTCAAGATGGGATAAACAACAACTCATGGCAGGCAGTCCAAATTGGTCACAGACAGTCCAAAGAAACACATAGGGAAGTAGATGTATTTGTAGATGTATTTGAGAGATGTCAACGTGTTTGGACAGTCTTTCCTATATAAATTGGATTTGCATTCAGCTAATTCTGTTCATTTCGATGCTCAGCATATCATAATTATTTACTATTCACAGAGTGTCTTGATGTGCATTCATGAAACTGATTCTCATCTAATTAGTCAAAATTAATTATGTTTGCCCAACAAGTTTGAAAACCGCTTATCTAATTATCAAAGCGCAAGTCAGATCCTCAGCTGTTTGCAGTTGTGTTTTGGGTGTATCTTTAGATCTACTTCCAGATAAATCAATCTTGATGGTTTCTCAAAGCTGCGATAAGAACCCAAACCTCAATTCAAATTATTTATAAGGGAGCCAAAGCTCGGACACTGAACAACTTGCACAATGGTTCTTTAGTCATGAATGCTTGAATATGAAATAACATGGTTTGGTCTAGCTTAAGAAATTAGATTTGTGTAACATTAATTGGTGATAATCTGTTGGCATCTTTAAATGATTAAATTTAAATTTCCTCTTCGACCTCTTGCAATTTGTTAGCCTTGTCTGGAATCACATTAACTTTAGTAGTCCGCTGTAACAGTTCTTCAGAAATTTTGTTGCAAAAGTCCATCTGATAATAGATCAATCATCTTCTGCAACAGATTAATCTTTTGACTGTTTTACGTCAACGATAACAGAGATTTCTAGCTCTTTCAAGTTGGAGGAAAAATAAGAGCCACGAAGAAGACATGTTTTCAGCAGAAATTTGACATAGCGAATCCGAATATGATGACTCATTTTGTTAATGTCCTTTATCGTGACAATGTGATTGTTTCATGAATCTATTCTAATAATTTAAGCATAGATCTATAAAGGAAAACTAACAAAAAATACTTTGATTCCGGACAGAATTTTCATTTGTTATCCTTTTTCAATGTGGTAAGTTGTCAAATGAATTGGTTGCTAAAATGTTTACGTTTTAAAAACAAGCCTCACTTAAAATTTAGGCCTGTTCCTTTCAAACTTCAAATGAATATTGAAAATGATAAATGAAAAGTAACATTTCCATGAAGTCCTGCATAATGAACAGTAGCGCCAGTGTGTAGGTGGGGCTGATATTTTAATCACTTTTTAGCCAAGGCATAGATGCTATGTATCGAGAAACATTGTGAGTGTCTGAGGACCCTTTCTGAGAAGGGTTTGGCCTGATTCCCCAGCACCACTTTAAAATGAAACTGTCACAGTGGAAAATGAATATGTGATAGATCAGACTCCCCTCCTGGACAGGTAGGTAATCCGGAGGTATCCTTACGTAATTTTTTTGGTTAGAATCAAACGTTTGACCAAACAACGTATGACAAAGGTAGGGCAAAGGTAATTTCCAAACGTTGCACTCAGATGGAAAACCAAACGTAGGTCGCAACCTTAGTAAGAGGTTGGCAGATAGTTTGTTTTATAGTTCGGCCTAACGTTCCAGTCACACGTAAGTCATACCTTTGATTGAGAGGTTGGAAGAACGTTTGGTCGTAACGTTTGGCTAAACGTGTAAGTCATACCTTTGGTTGAGAGGTTTGAAGAACCTTTGACTATTACGTATGACCATACCTTTGATTCAAAGGTTTGTAGAACATTCATTTGAGAGGTTTTTAAAACCTTAGACTACTACGTAAGTCATACCTTTGGTTGAGAGGTTTGAAGGACGTTTGACTACTACGTATGACCGTACCTTTGATTCATAGGTTTGTCAAACATTCATTTGAGAGGTTTTTACAACCTTAGACTGTTACGTATTACCATACCTTTGATTCATAGGTTTAACTAAGGTATGGTCGTACATTTGGCAATACGTAAGTTCCAAGGTTTCTCCAACGCATTTTTGATATGTATGGACAACGTTTGAAAGTAACGTTCAGGGCAAACGTCTGATCATACGTATCTGCCAAAGGTTTGTTGAAGGTTTGCACAAAGTTGCAGAACCTAGGATCCTGATTCACAGAGCGCCTTGTAGCGCCATCTATTTGATACCTATTCCAATCTATCTGGTTACTTTGTGGATATAAAAACTCCAACAGGATGCTTGCTGTTGACCATTAGATGACGACATGAAGAAATAGTTGATGCACCAGTTACAAAGATTTCAAAATTAGTTATTGTGAAAATGTGAAAGATTATCTTGGTAAAAAAAAATCTAAAAATTTTCCATAACCACAAAGATGCGTATGAGAATTGTATAAGACCCAAGTTTGATGGTGCCTCATTGCAACTGTCCTAGATGCCGAGAATGTTCCAATTTTATCACGGTAAAATTGCAGTAACATTTTCATTTTCACCATGCAAGGTAAGTGTTTTTTTTTTACAATTTAATTTAATTTATAGTCCCTAAGTGGACTTGTAGACTGCTCAGTAAAATGAGGAAGAAAAGTCTATTAATTTTGGGAGCCATCCTTTTTGGATAGCTCGGTTTGTACTGCTTTAATTTTTTGCTTTATATTTGCAGATCTCAGTTAAAAAATCAAATCCTCTCCCCCCCCCCCCCCCCCAGTGGCTGGGATTGCCCAGCCACCCCTCCCCCAGACCCACCCTACCTGGACAATAATCCCGACAGCGAAATAACGACATGCCAGCTTGAAATGCAGCAATAGCTGCATTAAAAATATTTTTAAATGATAAAAATCACATCAAATCAGTTCAACAATGTCAAAAATAACCCCTCCCCCCCCATCAAAACAACCAGGATTTGCCCTACCACCAAAAAAATATTTCACTTACCTGGCTCACTTCAGAGGCTTTCCGAGTAAAAATTAACGACGGAATCCCTCGCAGACCAAGGTAAATCCATGCATTGAGTTCATGTGTCCACAGACTGAGGTAATCCGAGGTATATATCTACGATTTAAGTCCATTTTGCAGTCCGTCATTCCGATGGCCCAGTCCGGCCATGCGTTTTGAGAATGGGATTCTGAACTCTCCCACTTCGATCGGCGAAATATTCCAAGAATAACACTCCTACAGTCCGTAACACTGTTTAAATAAGTGCACAAGATATAAATCCTCCAAGTCCACCACTTTTTAGATGCTGTCAAACAGTTAATCAATCGAAAACAGAGTATTTCCGAGCGCTTCATAACATTCCACTCGAATCCAGCGCCATGATGGGCGGAACTGGTTCGTTGCGCATGCGCAAAAATAAGACGTCGTGGACGAGGCCACTTTATTATAGGTGCGGGGGAGGTGTTTCCCGCGTTTAGTCCACGTTATATTCAGAGGTTAAAGAAATACGCATTATCTACGATATTTACGCACGTATCATAGCCGTAAGCAATTGTCGACAGATTACGTAGTTTTACAACGTTGGACCCGATGTGAATTGGAGGTATGTTGAGAGGTTGACATGAGGTTGACTGGAGGAAAATGTCCGGGAGGGTCATGGCCTTTAGTAAAATAAACATCTACCTCTCTCTCCCTATGATTCCCTAAACTCTCTTTTTAAGTCGCCATTAGCCAGATGAGAGGCAGTTACAGCAGATTCAATTAGTATGATTTTCTCTGGCTAGCAATTTCATCATCTTCGTAAGTTCTTCAGCTTGGCTGATTGGTCCGTGTGCAATAAAACATCCTCGAGGTGTGTAAGTTGAACATGGAAAGAAATCAAAAGTGTTGTATACTGCTTCAATGAGTAGCAAAATTTCGTCAGTTGATAAGATCAGCAGGTAAAACACCAACAATCACTGCCCTTACCAGACCCATCACTGCCTTTGAAAATTAATATGTATTTATGCCATTCAAAAAAGATTGATGCTATGTAATTCAGTGCCACAACCAATCACATGAATTACATTTGCTACATTTTACTCTCCTATTGCAGAAACGCACCCTTCCTGAATTTGCTGTAAAATCTCCAGTTTGATGACAGCACTGTCCATTGTCCATTCTACTGTAAAATCAGATAGATCAGGCCAGTCACAGGATTGGCCAAACAACAGCCTTGGCAACACTAATGAGTCTACAATGTACATGTACTGTGGGACTACTCACGGGTCACACTTCCGACAAACGGATGGAACACAAGTTGATAGGATGCTGTTTCCCGTTGTAACCGACAAAAATGTGAGAGACATTTCTGTGAAAGTGTTGTCGTGAACCAGAGGGGTGCCTGGTGCCAGTCTGTTTGTGATCTGTTGCCAAGGTAACAGGATGATAAATTAGCAAAGTTTCTACACAAACAAACCATTAATGGAGGTTTAAGTTTAAGTTTATTCATATTTTATAGTGCACATCAATGTAACACATGCTATGGCACTTTATAGAGTAATGGAAATGTACAGGTGTGACCTTCTCTTGATCATGACTAATCAAACAGCCTCAATATTTCCCATGTTGAATGTAGAGAAGATGACACTTCGACAGCTATAATGAGTCATGAAGTGCCATTTTCACAGTGCAATAGTCAACTCTTTTTGCTTATCAAATTTCCTGGCTGTAATATGCAGATGTGGCATTTGTCAGCCACAACTGTTGGGTTTTTGAAGCAATTCATTAATGCAGAAATTATATTGGCTTGATGATTGATGAGGTGACAATCACAAAATCTAGAATTACCCCAGAAAGCTCACAGTGAGTACAGAGACACAAGACACAATAATGCATTGAGTAAAAGAATGATTATCTAAAAGCCTTGGCCTTTAGGCTGAGCTGGGTACATCCTGAGTCATAAATGAATGGGATCTCAGACTTTCTGTTGGTAATCAATTATTAAGAAACGAGTAACTTGTTAGCAATGTCAGCATAAACTGAAAAAAAATAGTATAAAGCAAACACTAGAAATAGACATAGACATAGACATAGATTTATTGGTCATGAAACATGAAATTTGCTTGTGATGACATACCCACATGAAATAAATTTGTAAAATCAGAAAGAGTCTATACAGAATTTAAGAGTCTCAGCGGTTGTCTCTCAAAAAAAGCAGCCTTAGTATAATTTATTTTTCATGACAAAATTGAAAGATTTCAGTATTGTTTCATTTGTGATCTTACAGGTCGAGCTGGAAGTGCCTATAAAATAAAAGAATACAGTTAAAGCAAACTATAGAACTTGCATGCATCATAGTCGTAGATGGACAAAATACAGTGCCTTCAGCTATGTAACCTATTTCTGAGAACTGCAACTACGATTTGACATATTATTTCCAAGTTGCAGAAAAGTTGCCATTGCCGCACTGAAGTTAGTATGTCTGCAAAGATTGACTTCTTTAGGAGGACTGCTGTGACGTTGTGTTTGTGACGATTGACACTTAGAACATATATAAATACACTTGATTTTGTTGCCACTAGTGTTTATGGCTAGTGGCAACAAAATCAAGTGTATTTATATATTATAATATAAACTAGTTTATGTTATTATTTAGGACTTATTATATCATGTTGATTGTGATTTAGGAAGTTGGACTTGCTGTGGCTGTACTCTTGACTTGAACCTGGGCAGCAACCGCGGCTAAGGTGTAGTTAAGAGATGGTCACAGCCATTGATGATATGTATTATAAAAATGAAAATTTGATTTATTTTGAATATTATGTATGTATAAATTTTAACAATGGAATATTATTTCTACCTTAATTGGGGGTGCACCCGCCTTTTAGGTAATGGTGTGCAAATACTCGGGTGTATCCCCGTCAAAACCGCCACTCGCTTGTTGTATGTTTAAAAAAGTTGTTTGTATGTTACATCGGTTTTGAAGAAAATAAATCTAATCTAATCTAAACAAAAATTTAACAATAAAAAGACAAGAAACTTATATTGTCTGCCCATTCCAACATAATTTCTTCCCGTCTGCCATTAGCACAGTAGCCTCACAACAGCCTGGTCTCAATTCAAGAACATATTTTTTACCTAAAAGCTTGTCCTATAACTGGAACAGCCGACCAGGAGTCAGTTCACAGTCTGACGAAAGAATATAATAGCACACCTTAAGCCAAATGCTCAGAAAACAGGAAATAATTATCCACCTTGCACTGTACAAAACATGATATGATGACAAACAGGATTATTGCCTGGCTAAGTCACCTGATTTTAGACTGATATGTGAACCTTTTTCACATCAACAAAAGCAAAATTGTTTGGTTACTTCTTTACAGCTAATGCTTGTCTATAAATAGGACATAATTATGCTGTATAGTCAAGGTGGAATAAACAACAACTCATGGCAGGCAGTCCAAATTGGTCACAGACAGTCCAAAGAAACACATAGGGATGTAGATGTATTTGAGAGATGTCAATGTGTTTGGACAGTCTTTCCTATATAAATTGGATCTGCATTCAGCTAATTCTGTTAATTTCGATGCTCAGCATGTATCGTAATTATTTGCTATTCACAGAGTGTCTTGACATGCATTCATTAAACTGATTTGGATCTAGTTGTCAACAGCGCAAGTCAGATCCTCAGCTGTTTGCAGTTGTGTTTTGGGTGTATCTTCAGATCTACTTCCAGATAAATCAATCTTGATGGTTTCTCAGAGCTGTGACAAGAACCCAAACCTCCATGCAGATTATTTATAAGGGAGCCGCAGCTCGGGAACTGAACAGGAAGCCTCGCAGAGCGATAAAAAGTTGATAAAGATGCGATATAACAACCGATATTTGAATTCATCAGGGATTGAGGCATCACTTTCTGACATTAATTTCCATTGTTTAGTGGTTTACCAATGCTTATTTTGCCAAATATTGGAGAAAAATCCAAGTGTATGTTTACTTTTGACCCATCAAATTTTAGACAGTTTGGATTCAGAGCCTCTTAATATAATCACATTTGATTCTGGTTTTTTCAATGACATGATTGAAGAAAAATAATAGCAAATAATCTGAAGTGTTTTCATATCAATATTGACAGATGTTACGATGCCACAGAACTTTTAGAATATCACCCCATGCCGTATGTTTACATTTGACCTCAACTGTATTAACAACTAAAGAAAGTTGATTGTTTACATTGGAAATAACCCAAGAATTCAATGCGCCCAGCCACACTACATTTGTGAACAACTTTGATTGCCACTTCAGACAATTTACAATGACAGTTATTGCACACTTCTTAAGCTAGCTCAATCCAAATGAGTCATTCAGATGCTATGTGGTACATCCATGGATCTAAATGGCGGCTTCCCATTATTGACCATATTGACATTGCACTGTTTTAACACTTCTTCAGTCCAAGTACAGTATCTTTTTCCCAGAGAGATTTTAGCCATGTAATTGATTAGTTTTAATTGGAAAGCATAGGTTGCAAAAAAAGATACAATTTAGTACAGAGTAATGGAAGGCGTCGTCTGCATTGGGACATTTTGTACCAGCTGCCGTTCCCCTGCATGTATGAAGACAATTTTATGCTTCAATGAAATTGTTTATTTGTTCTCATTGTTTCACACTGGGGATGCATTTATTGCACATTTCTATTGATGGACCCCGATGTCCAACGACATAACCCCAGATCGTGTGGCAAAAGGAATTGCAAAATATAAAAATATGATTTGGTCTCATAGGATTGCATTATGCAGTATTTATGTGACAAAGAAACATGTTATTGTCTGCATTTCTTTATTTGGCTTGGCAGTTTTTGGCTTTGCATTTCTTTATTTGGCTTGGCACTTTTTATCTATTCCCCCCATAAAAATGTTAGCCGCCATGAATCTACATATTGCACACAGCATATGCATTTTGCAGGCGCTGTAAAAGGCTGAAGGCTAAAACAAATCAAAATGTTACATTTGATTTTATACAATTTTTGTTTCTACTATTCTGTGAGGAAGAACAAAGGTTAAGTATACACGTTACATAAATTGCATACAAAAAGTTCAGATTTCGTAAATCTCTCTTCAGACAACGGTTAAACATTTAGAACTACTAGTTGGCAATGTTCATTTTCTTTCAAACTTTGGGGCAGATTTCTGCTATTTAGCCTTTCTGAAATATCGCCTTGCCTCTGATAATTTTCCATTCCTGTCTTTTGCAAAGATTCTGAAACCTTTCACTTTTGAGTGGCTGAATAACAACTTGTGTGAGTGTTTCGTCGTTGGCATTGGTTACTGCTTAGAAACTGCACCCAGAGATGCTTTGGTGAAGTGAGAAACTGCAATCTAAAATCAATTTGAGAAATGTCTCAATTTGCACATTTCCTAAAGAAAATGCTAGTTTGCAAAATCTTTTCAGACAAAAAAGAAATGTGCTAAAATTGCAAATAAACAACCCAGCCACTTGACCACCTCATGCTACAATGTCAACACTTCTTGTGCCTCGTTTTCATGATTGCAAAGGCAGGACCTCTGTCAATTAGTAGAGTGGGACAAAAATGATTTATGGTACTGTTTTCTTGCTGGTGGATATGTATAGCAAACCTGAAACATAATTACTTTTTTGTGGTTTTGACTGGGGTTGTGTATGTATAGCTAGTTGTGTGAAATAATGGCAAAGAGGTTGGTCAATAGCGCCTTAAAATTATGGGGAGCTGCTTGACATAAAACCCTCCCATTTATGTTTGACAAAACTTCGTAAGATAGCCATTGATATTGTGAATTATCTTTAAAAACAAGAGCTAAAATAGTGACAATTAACCTACAAACAAGACATCCAAATATAGAAGCAGAACAATCATCTCAGCCTTGACTTGGAAGACATTGTCAGTGTAATGATGGAGATCAAAATGGATTATTTTCTTTGACCAATTTATCCTTTTTTGTTGTTGAGTATTTTGGTAGTCACAGATGTTTCTTTATATAATTTTGAAGTTATTCAATTTTACGTATTTTTCTGTAAGTATACGAAAAACCAATTGGCTCCTCTAATAGGGACTTCGGTTCAATTCCTGGCCTGACAATCTAGATGTTAGATATCCTCCTTGTCCTGTACCACAAGTGCATCTTACCTCATAACTGTGGTCCTTACATTTCCAACTCACCTTTTATAGCTTCCTTTAAAATTTTTTTGTTTCACAATCTCTTGACAAAGAATACTAAAAGTGCATTGGCGCCAGACAACAATGGTTGCATTTTACACAAGACGAAGGGTTTCCCTTTGTGCCTTTCAAGTCTCTTTTTCAGACTTGGAAGCTCTTCATGTTCACATTATTCACTGCTCATTCCCCTTTTTAGTGTGTTAAGTTGTTCAATAGGTGTACGTCTACCATTCTGCTATCATCTTCTGCAAATTTGGCAAAGCTAAATATGATAAGATTCTCAACAAAGCCACACAAATGCTTCAATGGGCTATTCATTTTCATGGGACTGTCTGCCCAATAAGTCCTTCTTATGATGTGGTAAAATAAAAGCAGTTAAATTCTTGAGCCGAAGATGTGTGAAAGTTTATCTTAATAAAACTGTGTACTTTTCAGTGTAATAGTGCCAAGCAATCTTGTCAGGCATATAATCTTGAATTTTTAACAATTAACCAATAATTTCACAATGTAACATTGCCAGTATGCTGTATCTTGTAAGTATTAGAGACTCAAAGGCAGTGCATTGAAACTAGTAGGCCACAATTTCAGTTGGATTCAAAGGGTGTCAGTCTTTTTAGAGGCGCACAACACAGACGACAAGTCGAAAAACTTTTGCAAGTTGATGTGCCTGGCTTTCAGCTTCTAAAGGAGAAATTGAAAGAGAAATGATGAATTGTAGCCTCATCTTCATATTAGACTGGACCGCAATAAAGAATCACCAACATAACTCTTCACTGATTCTTCAATTTTTCTTCTTATTTAATTTCTTGCATCAAGAGTTATTGGAGACAATGAAAACTGAAGGTTAAAATGTATTGTGATGGATTGTCAAAGTTTCTTTTTGGCTCTGATCTATGATGTGTCACAGTTTCCTTAATAGATAAGCTGAATCTCAAGATGATATTCTAAAAAGAGGTTTAGATGTTCTGGGAACAGCTTCACAGAGTTACAGAAATTTTGCATCCTGTGTCAAAGCTACCGAAGCTGAAAAGGAAAAATAGATGTTATGTGTTTAAATATAATATCTTAGCTCACTTCTTGATGGTGCATTTGTCCTGAAGTCCCTGAAAACAGCTTTTATGGCTGACAGGCCCATATTGACTCCATGCAAGCAGGTTGAGGTTTTAAGTGACAAGAAAATCTGTTGCAAAAACTAACCAAAATGAGCTTGGAAACTTTAATGTAGGCAACCTTAGCTATATTCTCCAAAATTATATAATATATACATGGCCAGACTGACCCCAGTCCCTTATTGCTGAACAGTGCAAGCTGTGAGGAGGCTGGCAGATTTCAGGTTTATGCGTAACATGGGTAAATTAAGTTTCCTTGCTGCATGTTGAACCTCACCAAGATGAGACATTTGTATTAACCAATTGTTCATGCATAGTTACTACATATAACGTAAAATTTGGCATGCACAGTGGTAATAAATGCTTTAATGTGTCATTTTCATCTTTCAGGTCAGTTGTGCCACAAGAGGGGCAGTTTCATGGCAGTTGCTGCTTCAGAGCTCACTGATATTGTGCCTTGTGAGCATGCAAGGGCTGTTCTAACTTTTAAAGTTAAAATGTAAATAACTGAATCTGGTGTATGACCTCTGTGTGCAGACTTTAAGCATCGTCCTAAAAAACATAACCATCACCCGGGCTACTCTGTTTTTGATGAACATAGGACACCATTTCCACTGTCTGGTTTTTAGAATTAGCTCGAATAAGCCTTCAGGTCTCCTTATGTTTTTCTGTAATATCAGATCATAATAGCAGCCAGTGGCAAACACTGTTGATATTGTGAAATCATCTAATGTTTGTCCCTTGGCTTATAATGTTAATTAACTTGTTTTGTTTTGAAGCATTTGAATAACAGGAATTGAATGTTAAGCAGTTCAGTTCGGTCCAATACTCGCTTCTGCCACTTAATTTGCAAAACAATCTGTTTGATTCTCACTTTTGGACAAAGACATTTTGAATAACATTTTTTTTGGTGGACCCAATATGTTGGAAAATATGAATCACTACATTTGAATAAATATGCGCTGAGTTTTCGTTTCCATGGCAACTGAAAAGTAGTTTGAACATATCCTACAGGTATAATATTTTCAAAATAGATATTGGCATACCAAATGTGAAAATTTCATTTATAGCTGCTTCAAAGAGAATTGTCTGCCAAAAAAAATTGGTCAGAACTTTCTGAATGCCCTTCTTATATACGTATACATCAAAATTGGCAGTTTTATTGAACACAGAGAAGACATATCATCAGGTCATGTCACATGATACTTTGCTCATCAGACACACCCCTATCATGTACATGTCTCCCAAAGCACCACAAGGTGATACAATGATCATAAAATCTCTATGAATTTTGCCTCTTTTATAAGTGCATAACTCATTGTTATGTAATGGCATCAGTAATACAATAAAGTTACAAATTGACACCATAACAAAACGTATCATGTTTGATAAATGGGTAAGAAGCGACACAGCATGCATTAGATATAAATGTTGGCTATATGTCTTCATAAAACAGTCGTCATAAAATCAAGATGCCATTATTACTAGCTTCTGTCACATAAATCATAAAAATAGATGATTGCATCCGCAATTTACAGTGCGATCACGATCATCGCAGAATACACTGAATCATAAAACATAATTCATGTACCATACAAACAGGCAGATAAATGGACTAAATAACGCAGTGAGTACGCAAACTGGCAGAATATAACCTTTTCCAAGAATGGACTATATTTCGGCCCCAAATAATATCTTCCCCAATCAATCATTCCCAATTTTCCCTCCACATGTGATTATGAGAAGTATCCCTAGACACTAAAATTTGATAGGAGGCCAATTGGTTTTGAAAGTGGCTTGATCATTTCACTTGCTGGGAAGACAGTAAAGTAAAGGTTATCCTTAGAATTACAGAAAAGCTCATGATGTCATGCGTTGGCGACCTCAGTTTGCAATAGCCCATTGACAGCCAGGTTATCTCTAATCTTTCTCTAGTCTACCAAATTGAGTATCTAACCAAGGCACAAAACAAGAATTCATTTTCCTGCAGGCGCAATAAACTCAGGCATGCAATTATGCTTTATAATCGAATAACAAAAGGCATGTCAAGCAAATCTCAGGTGGTTGTTATCTGTTGCCTATGGGGAAGCAACAAACTTACAAAAGAAGAATAGCGATGCAGTAAAAGAAACTACACAAAGATTATCGAACATTCGAGGCTTTGTGCCCTAGGATGTATAAGTGTGAGTTGATGGCAGGCTCAGTGGAGTCAATGTCATCCACTTTTATCCTTGAATAGATTCTTAATGTTTCCGAAGTCAAGTTGGGAGCTTTATTCCATAAAACAAATTTAATGGTGTTAAACAATGCAACATTGCCATTGGATCTCGTCATACCGTATATTCTTTGTTTGCGGATATATGGCCAGAGAAAAGAAACAAAAAGCCAGAGAGAATTTCTGTAAAGTCAAGTCAAGGGTAGTCAAACAAAACCTTGGATACAAGTGATGTGTTTACAAGTTACTCAGAGATTCATGTCAGACGAAAAACGAGGACTAGGAACTGATTTGGTGCTGTTTCCATTTCTGTGAAGAAAAAGTGACAGACATTAGGCATCAAGTGTCGAAGACTATCAAGATACCTGGTAATTTGCTGGCTGACGACCAGAAAAGAAGACAGAAGAGGTCTGTTGCCTGGGTACACACTATGTGGAAGAACATCAATTTCTGAGAATTTCTTTTGTGGGATGTGAGAGACAGTGAGTAGGCCATGATGCTGCTGAAATACTGTAAATGTCGACATGGTATTTGAAATGGGTCATCTCAGTATCTAGGGCTGGCCGGTAGTTAGTAGAACATGTGTTGACAGGCATGACGGTATAGAAAGGTCAAGTATTGTTCAGAGTAAGCAAATAAGACCCTGGATATGGTCAGGGAATACTCACTGCCTCTCACATCCGACAAAGCAAATGACCAGAAATTGGTGTGGCGCCGTTTCCGTTACAACGAAGAAAAATGTGACAGAAATGAGGCTTGAAAGTGTTGAAGGCTATTTATATATTGTTTTGCTCCTTGTTGTTTTTCACTTATAATAACTAGAACCTGTTGCCATGGTAACACTTATGCTATTGTCTTAAAAGAATTTTGATGATTGCTAAATATCCCAAGCTCACTTGGAATTATTATAGATAAGGCTAGAAAATAGTCAGAAATAGCTTATTCAAAATCTCTAATTTTGATAAGCTGTATTTTCTGTCTTACTTTGAAAGATACATGTTCGTATTTAAAAACCTTTCTGCCTCAATTTTAATTAGGGATTTGGGATCATCACCTTTCGCTGCATTCTGAAACGGTTTGTGCATTCAGATGCTATGAGATACGTTAGGGATTTGAATGCCAGCTTCCCATTATTGACCATCATGTAAAGTACAACAGAATACATACACTACTTATACCAAACTGCTTTGAGAGTACAGTGTCACTAGCCCAAGGAGACATTACCGATGTGATTGATGATTAAAATTGGACAGTAGGCAGTAAAAAGAGAGGCAATTTTGTGGAGTTTGAAGGAATGGCATTGGTTACAATAGGACATTTAGTACCAGCTGCCGTTCCCATGAAGAGCATTTTATGCTTCTATGGAATGGTTTATTTGTTCTCATTGGGATTCATTTATTGCACATTTCCAATGTCTGATCCTGATTTACACTGTATCCGATGACAATATCATTTGATTAAATACAGAATTCTGAGACACAAAAATAATATTTGGTCTCGTAGGATTGCCTTATGCAGTATTTATGTAACCAAAAAATATGTTATTGTCTGCAATTTTTTGTGTGGTAGGACATTTTTGGAGCGATTCATGCCATAAAACCAAACACTGGAAGCCATGAATCTTCATAAGTACACAACATGCTGCAATTCTGTTGCAATAGTTCCATTACTACATGTATTGTTGCAAAAATAACTTACATTGTACAATTGGTAGAGTTAGCCCGGTAACCCAGGGAATATGCATAGCAGAAGAAAAAGAGATGAAGAATTGCATACATTGCACTGGAATACAGTTTCTGAGGTGGGCTTCGGTGTTTTTTGTTTACTTGTCATATCCATTTAATCCATTAACATTTAAGTATAAAATGTAGTAGGTTCTTGATGTCAACATATTAATCCTGTACCATTTTAGTTATCAAAAGACATGCAATTACTATGAATACCATATTTTCATAAAAATCAAGACGTGTTTGATCCACAAGCTTGGAAACCACTGCAAGACTATAAAAAAGTGTTAATAACAAGCGCATGAAGCTCTGCAACCACCAACAAAACTGCCCTCTTAAAATCGGCAGTGAATTCAGTTAGGATACATAAAAATGAGAGTTAGGAAAACACCATACATTGCAAGTACAGAGGCAAATACTTCAAGGAAAGATCACAGACAAGTTCATGATCAATCAAATAAACTAATTAATAAATTGATGATTAATATTGATTATGGAAATTGAACATGTGAGGTTTTCTAAACTATTGCACAATGATATTGCTTGTAACAAAGATGAAGTGCCAGTGAATTTCTATAACGTATGGGTCCATTTTATGACATTCATATGAAAAAATCCAATTCCATGCTTGCAATAAAAAGACTGAATGGCTCATGTCCCAAGTCTTGACAGGCAAGGACTATGCCCTGTGACTGTAATGGATCTTCTTTATTGACTATAACTCCATAAATAACAGCAATCTAACCGTATGGAGAGTGCAGGAGTTCATAAGTTGAGCAGAAAGTATTATGAGATTCAGCTTATGGTTCTGATTTTCTATTTCTCCTGAAAGATAGGGCAAGTTTACCGCATGCAGGTCAGACAGTGGCACATTGTCAAGATACTTTCAGTCACATCAGAAAGAAATCATGGAAAGCAATGGATGGAGCTTCTATAGGTTGGTGATGTAATGGTTCGTTGATCTACATCATATTTTGTTCAATACTTCCTGCCGGGTTGGTAATGACATATTTCAATATTTACTGCATAGAATATTCTGTCACCCATGGCCTGCATGAAGGTACCAGAAACAATGGAAAGCCAAATAAAATCTTATAGAAGCCAGTTGCACCAGAGTACATTTTAGCTTGATATTTATTATAGGAAGATTATAACGAAGGTCACGTCAAGACCTTACGGAAATAATCGTTCCTTAAAATTACTGAAGTCACAAATGATGCTTTTGTGTTGGCAACATCATATTGCAGGGGTCCATGAACCCCAAGTTATCTCTCATTATTTCTCTACAATAATCACACAAAATTAATATCTAATTGAGTTTCCATGGCAGAAAGTCAGAGGTCACTGTCTCTCAGGTGCTATATACTCAGTCAAAGCAATTGTACATGCAATTGAATAACAATGGGCAAGTCAAGTAGATCTCAGGTGGTCATTCTCTGTTGCCTTTAGCAAAACAGTTCTGAGACAGACTGACTGGAAAAGAGGAATTGTATATTGCAGCAGAAGAATCAGTACTGAGATATTGTGTGCTCATTCAAGGCTTTGCATACACTGCAATACAATTATTATATCTGCACAGTTGATGGCAGGCTACCGTAACACCGAGTAAAGTTGGCAATCCGGGGGAATATTTGTCCGGCTATTTTAACCCACTTGATGGCAGAAATGCCAACCTTCCTCACTGACACAGATGGCAAATAATCACTTTCACAACTATATATATATATTCCAACATCAAGTGGGTTAAAATAGCCGGCCAACTTTCCCACAGATTGCCAACTTCACCCCGTTCTATGGTACGGTTTACTACCATGCCCAATCAAAACATTGATACTGTTTCCCTTGTTCCAGTTGCCAAGAGGAGAATAATTATTAATTATTGCAGCAAAAGAATCTGCACTAGAGTATTGTCGCGCATTCAAGGCTTTGCGTGCAACACAGTACAATAGTCTATCTACAAAGTTCATGGCAGGCTAGGGTTTACCCCCATCCCCCACCACTAAAAACAATGATGCTGTTCCCCTTGGTAAAGTTGTCATGAGGATTAAAATGTAGATGTAGGAATACCTTGGGGTGGGGGAAGAGATGTAAGTTCAGAGTAGGTAAACAGAGGACATCTGACCAAAAATTTTCTTACTTTTTTATTGGGCCTATGCCAAGTGAAAGACAACAAACTGCAGAAGAGAATATTGGTACGTCAAACAAGTGCAGTAAAGCAAAAAAATAAATACAAAGTCTACAATTTACTGAGAGATTTACTTCCGATGGAAAGAAAGTTCTAGAAACTGATTTAGTGCTGTTTCCGTCACAGTGAAGAAAAATGTGACAGACGGTAGGCATAAAAGTGTCGAAGGCTATCAAGATGTCTGGTCATTTGCTGGCTAATGGCCAGTAAACAAGACAAAAGAGGGCTGTTGCCTGGGTACACACTATGTGGAAGAACCGAAGAACATTAAATTTCTGAGAATTTCTTTTGTGGGAACAGTGAGTAAGCCTGGACTGCACTAAAATTGTTTGTAAATGTACATTTGGTATTCAAAAAGGGTTGTCTCAGTACTTGGCGCCGGTGGTCTAGTAGTAAACGTGTTGGCAGGCGGGACACAAGGTTGCATTCTTGAATTCATACATGTATGTACTGCATGATACTGTTGAATTATTGTAATGGGCACAGGTCATTTATTTATTACAAAAATCACTGCTCTTAGCCTAAAAATCATTTTGCTTATGAAATGAAAAAAGGTGTTACGGTCTCACTGCAATAACCCTTATGAATAGATGGCATCTCTGAAGATTATATAGAAAACACAGCAGCAGAACGGTTAATCGGAAAGGTGAAGTGAAGAGTAACCAAACAAGACCGTGGATACAGTCAGAAAGACTCACTGGCTCTCACATCTGTCAAAGGAAATCACAAGAAATCGGTTGGGCCCCATTTCCGTTGTGATGACAAAAAATGTGAGAGCCATTAGGATCAAAAGTGTCCCAGGCTATCTATATGTATTGTTTGGCTTGTTGTTGTCTTTCCTGAGCTGATGACAAGAGTCTGTTGCCATGGTAAAAGCTATGTATGCTATTGCCTCAAAGTGTTTTGACATTTTGCCAAATATCTCGAGCATAATTAGAGGTTAGACAAAAGTCAGAAAAAGCTTATTCCATGTCTATGTCTAAAAAGCCTTATTTTGTCTAACTTTGTAAATAAATGTTTGATTTTGGACAACCCTTTGTTTTCTTGATTTGCAATAAAAATTCTCCATGATGCAGATGTGTCCAGTACTACCTGAAGAATCAAGAACTTTGAATTAGCAGTCCGTCTCAGCAACAATGCCAGATTTTGGGATCATCGATTTATATCAGGGTGCTGTTTTATGGAATGGTATCCCTTGTCAAGCGAAACGTAATAAAACTTTTTGATTGTTAAAAAAGTCTATCCGTGTAAAATCTCATTTTAAAGAATGCCGATTTGTAAGATGACAAAACTATACCTGATATTTATTGTCAACATAATATTTCTCACCTGTACATAATCATCAATTGTACATTGTTTGTTCATTGACGACTAAAGATCTCGCAGTTTGTGTTTTTTGTATTATGTTATCACCTCTGACTTTAAATAAAATTTTAATTACCTACTTAAATTTTACTTATACTTTCACTACACTCAAAAAGAGGCTTGCGTCAAATTTGACAATTCAGAAAAATGACTACAAACAATATTTTCTGTCCAAATTGTGAGGACAACATATGATTTTTATTGAAATAATAGAGATGAATCAGTTTCACAAATTCATGTATATTCCTAAAATAAATATAATATTTTTATAGTTTTAGGGGCAATCGTCAATTTTTATGACTGATCTGAACCTGATTCACAATACTTTGTCTGGCTTCTTAACTATTTATACCAATTGTCCCCGGTTGATTTTCTTGTCACTTAATCGTTTCACTAACACATTATGTCATTATGCCCAGTGTCTGCATGGAGATGCATTGCAGGATACATTTCTAATTCACACCATTTTGTCTGGCTTCCTAGTTATTTTTGACAACTCCCACTGGTTTCTTATTTTGTCATTTTTTTTCATATTACAAACACCATTATATGACAATGTTATGTAATATCTACTCAGAAAAAAAGGTTTGTGTGAAACTGACAAAACGAACGTTAGCTGGTGTCCATCCAAAATTTTGTGTAAATTCAGACAAAAAGTATGTATATTTTTGACATTACATTGTCAATCTTGATCAATTTTTTGTGTGATTTGATCAATGAAATGTCAAAAATACACATACCTTTTGTCTGAATTTACACAAAATTTTGGACGGACACCAGCTAACGTTCGTTTTGTCTGTTTCACACAAACCTTTTTTTCAGTGTAATGTGCCCGATTTGTTAAGGAGTTTGTGTCATTGCTATGCAAATGGATAGGAATGCCATGCCTGGAGCATATTGATATGAAGATAGTCAGGCAGCTAAAGAAATTAACTTTTATTTCCATCTCTTGCTTGGGGACAATATCAGATGATATAAATAACAACAACACTTTTCTGCCACAGGTGGCCATTAATAATATGATCTGCTGTTACCACTAGGTATGAAAAGGCCACTAAAAACTTCTGAAGTATATTCTGAAGTTCTTCACAAATACCAACACGTGGAATGTGGACTCTGAGAACATATATTACACCGTACCATAGATAAAAATGTGCTTTTAAAAAGGTCAACACTTACATTGTGGTTCTGTTAAAATGACTGGCATAAAAATATGTTTGAGCTGTAAATGACACTCTTAAAGAGCTCTTGTAAGTCAGCGAATTCTTTGACGAAAAATTCAATTTGCAGTTGTACATCATAAATTTAGCTTGGAATGGCAAGTTGGTAAATTTGGTTAAACGTGACTCTAATCTTTTTTTTTTTTTGACATAATTTTTATTCTGGTGACACACTAACTTTAAGGATAACAATAGTTCTGCTTTCCATTGTACAATGGGCATTCAGAAAGTTCATAGCTTTTTAACGAGTTTTCGGTACGAAAACTCGTTATACTAATCACTCATGACGAGAGAGCGATTCACTCGATTTAATGACGCAGGTCTAATGTGCGAATTAATGACTTGTTATAATGTAGCTAGTTGCCTAAATGAATAACAAATACATCGTAGATTTGTGCGCATCAACGTTTTTGTGTTGTTCCTGGGCTGTTAAGCACTGTATTAAAAGAGATTGCCCATAAACAGTGCAGACATCACAAAAACGTCTGTTTTGAGAAGACATTTTGATGTTTTGACGAAATGTCAACTGATTCAAACCAACAGCACTCACCACTGTGGCATCATATCAAATATTCCAGAAAAACGTATGAGGTACTCCTACTAAGTGAACTGTCGCAATCCTAGTAATCATCATACAATAGCCCCAGTCTGCTCACAGACTCTGAACGAACAGCACAGCTGGAGAGTCTGCCAGAAATCGGATGAGGTCAACCAGTGAGTGAGCCCTAAGGGATTATTAAAATACCTAAATGGATATTCCAGTAGCCATGACTGATATACAGCATAGTTAGTCCTCTCTCTTTAAACTTCTGAATAAAGTAATATGTATGAATTTTAAAAACATGAACCACAACATTAACAATTTAAAGCTTCTCAAATCATGTTCCACAAGTATATTAAAGATGGATCATAATAAAGGTACTTTTTCAGAAGTTTGGTTTTTATAAATACCATAATTCCCCAAGACCAAAACCAATTTTCATGAAAAATGCCACTTGCTCTGAAGAATATCAAATATAGTTGAAAAATACCAAACTGGTTTTTTATTGTACACACTGGTTTTGCACAATACCACTAATATCCAAAATTTTTAGAGTGTAGAGCAAAAAAGTAAATACAAAGTCAACAAGTTACTGAGAGATTTATTACCAATGGAAAGAAAGTTCTAGAAACTGATTTGGTGCTGTTTCTGTCACAGTAAAGAAAAATGTGACAGACAGTAGGCATAAAAGTGTCGAAGGCTATCAAGATGCCTGGTCATTTGCTGGCTGATGGCCAGTAAACAAGACAAAAGAGGGCTGTTGCCTGGGTACACACTGAGTGGAAGAACGTGAATTTCTTGTAATTTCTTTTGTGGGAAGTGAAAGACAGTGAGTAAGCCCTGACTGCACTAAAATTGTTAGTAAATGTACACTTGGTATTCAGAAAGGGTTGTCTCAGTACTTGGCGTTGGTAGTCTCGTAGTTAAGGTGTTGGCAGGCGAGACACAAGGTTGCATTCTTGTATTCCTATGTACTGTATGATACTGTTGAATTATTGTAATGGGCACAGGTCATTTATTTATTACAAAAATCACAGCTCATATAATAGCCCTAAAACCATTTTGCTTATGAAATGGAAAAAATGGTATTACTGTCTCACAGCAATAACCCTTATTAATAGACAGCATCTCTCAAGATTATAATATAGAAAACAAAGCAGCAGAACGGTTGATCAGAAAGGTCAAGTGAAGAGTAAACAAAAAGATCCTGGATACAGTCAGAACAACTCACTCCTAGACACTAGCTCTTACATCTGACGAAGGAAATTACCAGAAATTGCTTTGGCGTCGTTTCCGTTCTAATGACAAAAAATGTGAGAGACATTAGGCTTAAAAGTGTCCAATGCTATCTAAATTGTTTGGCTCTGTGTTGTCTTGCCTGTGCTAATAACAAGAGTCTGTTGCCATGATAAAAGCTATGTATGCTATTGCCTTAAAGAGTTTTGATATTTTGCCAAATATTCCATGCTTAATTACTTGAAATTATTATAGAAAAGGTTGAAAAAGTCAGAACTAGCTTGCTCTATGTAAAAAATTATGCTTTATTTTGTCGTACTTCTAAAAATAAATGTTTGATTTTGGACAACTCTTTTTGTCTTGATTTGCAATTAAAATTCTTCATGATGCAGGATGTGTCCAAACCAGTACTACCTGAAAAATCAAGAACTTTGAATTACAACGGATGACTTCTGGTTTCAACATTACGGTTGAATTCGACCTGCACACTGGGGAGCTCTCAAGAGGATTCTATATGTGTATCACCTGCAACACAATTCATAGTGGTGTCAGCCAAATTGTCAACAACTTACTGGACAGACTGTATCACTTTCCAGGCAGGTTGGTGAGTATTGAATTCAGCTGTCTTGTCAAAATTAGATGTCATTGATGGTAACAGTCCATCAGGTTCAAGTAACAATGCCAGATTTTGGCACCATCTCCTTTCGTTACACTCGAAAAGAGGTTTGCGTTAAATTTGACAATTCATTTTAAAACATAACGATAAACAACATTTTCTGTCCAAATTGTGAGGACAACATATGATTTTTATTGAAATAATAGAGGGCGGTAATCATTATAACTGCAATTTCATATAATGGTGAATCACTTTCACAAATGCATGTATATTCCTACAATAAATGTAATATTTTTATAGTTTTAGGGGCAATCGTCAATTTTTATGACTGATGAAAAGTAATCTGCAGTGATATCATTATGACAAGTGTTTATGAAGATATATTGCCAGTATCTATATCTAATTCACACCACTTTGTCTGGCTTCTTATCTATTTACAACAATTCTCCCCAGTTTATTATATTGTCACTTAATCGTTTCACTAACACATTATGTCATTATGCCAAGTGTCTTCATGGAGATGCATTGCAGGATACATTTCTAATTCACACCATTTTGTCTGGCTTCTTAGCTATTCATGAAAACTCCCACTGGTTTCTTATTTTGTCATTTTATCATATTACAAACACCATTATGTGACAATGTTATGTAATATCGGATGTACCAGATTTGTTAAGGAGTTTGTGTCATTGCTATGCAAATGGATAGGTATGCCATGCCCTCGAGCATATTGATATGAAGATAGTCAGGCAGCTAAAGAAATTAACTTTTATTTCCATCTCTTGCTTGGGGACAATATCAGATGATATAAATAACAACAACACTTTTCTGCCACAGGTGGCCATTAATAATATGATCTGCTGTTACCACTAGGTATGAAAAGGCCACTAAAAACTTTTGAAGCATATTCTGTAGTTCTTCACAAATACCAACACGTGGAATGTGGACTCTGAGAACATATATTACACAGTGCCATAGATGAAAATGTGCTTTTACAAAGGTCAACACTTACATTGTAGTTCTGTTAAAATGTCTGGCTGAAAATATGTTTGAGCTGTAAATGAGACTCTTAAAGAGCTCTTGTAAGTCAGCCGATCCTATTATGTAAAATTCAACTTGCAGTTGTACATCATAAATTAAGCTTGGAATGACAAGTAGGAAAATTTGGTCACTAGAATATGTTTAACATGACTGTACAGTCAGACCAAGAATTATTCAGACGCTTGCTGTTTTGTTGTTATTTCAAGGAATTACCAATTAAACCAATGAAACATGCAATCGAAAACATCCTTGGCATTACATGTAACCTGCACAAAACAAATTTCTTGCAAATTGGCAAGAAATGTGGTGAAAAAAGCTACTTTTGTTAACTCCATGAACCAAAAATTATTCAGACACTTTCACAATGTTATGGAAAGTGAACTATTTACTATTATTTGTCAGTATTTATATCAAAATAATGTTCATAAACTACCTAGGGACCATCATGACAGTGAATAGAATGACAGGTTTGACCATCAATTGAGAAAATTGGGATAAATATTTGAGATAAACATTATGTCCAGTTTATCACATTTTCTTGCACTCTTTAACCTCAGTCATGACTTGCATTGATTCAAATTGCTTTAGTTTACCATAGAATTGTGTTCTTAAAACTTTGAGTCACAATATGAAACTTCAGAGGCCGCATACTAAGTTCAGTGCGCTTTTGTATTTATTTGTCCAATTTTACCAAAACAAAAAGATGTCCATGTGGCACCAAAATCTAACAAATTTTCAAAAATCAAGATTCATTATCCATTTTAAGCTATATTCCATGCATGGTTCGAAAACCAACTCAATGGGGCACTTTGGACTTCATTTGGGAAGGGGGCAAAAATGTGGTTCTTCGGCCTCAATCATCAGTCAATGCTATTCCAATGGAGATTGCTCCATGAAAGCACCCTGTAGCTTTAGTATGGCACACCACTTGTAAACAACCGGTGTGAATGCTATCCTCTATATGCAATAGAGTGAACAACCTCAGGAAGGCCGTGCAACTTTATTTCAAGTGATTTGATGGATTGCAATTGCTCAACGGGCAAGGATTCAGAGAGCAGTTGGAGCCAAAAACAAAAGGAAAATACCAAAGTGCATAAAAGTTTTCAAGTAGGCCTGTATTTCAATTTTATTTAGATAGAACAGTTAACAATTGTCATTTTATGATATTCTGAAATATTTCCAATTGATATCTGAGAGATTTCAGCCACATTAATCAAGAAAATGTGATAAACTGAATCAGATGTTTATCTCACATATTCATCCAAATTTTCTTAACTGATGATCACATCTGTCATCCAATGTGGCCACAATGATTCCATGGTAGCTTATTAGCAATATTTGGAATAAATGTTTCTGAAAAGTTCACTTTCTACAACTTTGTAAAAGTGTCTGAATAATTTCTGGTTCCTGCAATCGACAAAAGTAGCAATTTTTATCAGAATTTGTGTCAGTTTGCAATAAATTTGTATTGGACAGGTTACACTTAATAGCAAAGATGATTTTGACTGCATGTTTCATTACTTACTTTGTAATCCCTTCAAAATAATAACAAAACAGCAAGCGTCTGAATAATTCTTGGTCTGACTGTATATATATTCTGAGCAGTTTACTGGAAGAGGCGCTATATAAATCACTATTATTATTATTATTATTATTAATCTTTTTTGGACATCATTTTATACTGGCGACACACTAACTTTAGGGATAACAATAGTTATGCTATCCATTGTACTTTGTATATGAATTCTGACTGCTTTTGGTTTAAACAGTGAGTCTACCAGATCTTGTTACAACGTCTACATGTTGACCTCTGTTTCATTGCCAATGCTTTTAGGTTTGGCAGAACATACTCGTATGCTGTCATGTGTTGCCACCTAGTGGCAAGTGTGCAATTCTGTGAGCGTCAGCAAGGCCCACATAAACTGAGTTTGAGGAACTCACAAAATTTTGTCTGGAAGAAACCAGGGCTGTTTCTGAGTATGTTGATGGCCTTGTCTACTTCCTTAGAGAATGTGATTGCTGAGTATTGCTGAGTCTTACTCTGGTTTATCTCAAGAAATGCAAACTATTACTTTGGAGCTACATCATACAAAATTAACTTTGTGCCAGGTGGCTACAGCATGCAGTTTTTAGTTTCACCAGACTGAATTGCTGAAACTTGCAAACCCTGACGATTATCCTTATTCAGTTTTATCAGGCTTTTCTTGTCAATCCAAACCAAATTGTTTGCGTTTTGTGATCGGACTGCCCCTCTTTGGATCGGTTCCCCACCACTAAAAACAATTATGCTGTTCCCCTTGGTACAGTTGTCATGAGGATTCAAATGTAGATGAAGGAATACTTTGGGGTGAGGGAAGAGATGTAAGTTCAGAGTCGGTAAACAGAGGGCTTTCTTACTTCTTCATTGGGCCTATGCCAAGTGAAAAATAACTTACTACAGAAGAGAATATTGGTACGTCAAACAAGTGTAGTAAAGCAAAAAAGTAAATACAAAGTCTACAAGTTACTGAGAGATTTACTTCCGGTGGAAAGAAAGGTCTAGAAACTGATTTGGTGCTGTTTCCGTCACAGCGAAGAAAAATGTGACAGACAGTAGGCATAAAAGTGTCGAAGGCTATCAAGATGCCTGGTCATTTGCTGGCTGATGGCCAGTAAACAAGACAAAAGAGGGCTGTTGCCTGGGTACACATTCAGTGGAAGAACATGAATTTCTTGTAATTTCTTTTGTGGGAAGTGAAAGACAGTGAGTAAGCCCTGACTGCACTAAAATTGTTAGTAAATGTACACTTGGTATTCAGAAAGAGTTGTCGCAGTACTTGGCGCTGGTGGTCTAGTATAGTTAAGGTGTTGGCAGGCGAGACACAATGTTGCAGTCTTGAATTCATACATGTATGTACTGCATGATACTGTTGAATTATTGTAATGAGTACGGGTCATTTATTTATTACAAAAATCACTGCTCATAGCCTGAAAATCATTTTGCTTATGAAATGGAAAAAATGGTATTACTGTCTCACAGCAATAACCCTTATGAATAGACAGCATCTCTGAAGATTATAGTATAGAAAACACAGCAACAGAACGGTTGATCAGAAAGGTCAAGTGAAGAGTAACCAAACAAGACCCTGGATACAGTCAGAACGACTCACTAGGTCTCACATCTGTCAAAGGAAATCACCCGAAATCGGTGCGACGCCATGTCCGTTGTGATGACAAAAAAAGTGAGAGCCATTAGGCTTAAAAGTGTCCCAGGCTATCTATATGTATTCTTTGGCTTGTTGTCTTTCCTGTGTTAGTGACAAGAGTCAGTTGCCATGGTAAAAGCTATGTATGCTATTCCCTTAAAGATTTTTGATGTTTTGCCAAATATCCCAAGCTTAATTACTTGGAATTGTTACAGAAGTGGTTAGACAAAAGTCAGAAATAGCTTATTCTATGTCTATATTTAATTAAACCTTATTTTGCCTTACTTTGATAATAAATTTTTGATTTTGGACAAACCTTTTTGTCTTGATTTGCAATCAGGATGCGTCCATGCAGTACTGCACTCTAAAAAAACCAACATGGATTTTTAAAAAATATTGTCACTTTTTCGTTTCACTGACACATTATGTCATTATGCCAAGTGCCTTCATGGAGATGCATTGCAGGATACATTTCTAATTCATGCCATTTTGTCTGGCTTCCTAGTTATTTATGACAACTCCCTCTAGTTTCTTATTTTTTCATTTTATCATAGCACTAACACCATTATGTGACAATGTTATGTGATATCTATAATGTGCCCGATTTGTTAAGGAGTTTGTGTCATTGCTATGCAAATGGATAGGTATACTATGCCCACGAGCATATTGATATATAGATAGTTAGGCAGCAAAAGAAACTAGAACGGGCACTCGGAGAGCACAAAGCTTCGCTGTCCATTTAAAATTGAACTGCGACTACTGCAAGATGCTGCATGCACATTATACAAATATTGGATGGGAAGGAGTCCAATATCGAGTTTAATAGGATGAAGAGAAGTTATATATATATATATAAACTTTTATTAGACAACTAAATATCATACAGATAAATTTGTCATATATTGGATGAATTACCATCCTATATCTGTTGCATTCTCCATCCAATATAAGTTATATTTTTTGTATCCAGTATACATTTTTTGGATACAATATAACTTTTTTGGATCCAATATTACTTTTCTCACCATAATATAGCAAGGATATTATCCTAGTATACTTGTGATTGGCTGACAAAATCCGAGTGGAGAATATAAGAAGTTGATTAAGACTTTTAGGCTTAAATGTTGTTGCAGCATCATTCTTTTGATTTTCTACAATTTCATGCTAATTTCGGAAATTCTGGTCGGATTTTCATCAAATAAACATTGAAATGTTGCTAATGTAGTGCTTTGGCACTTTCTACGTTTTTGCCGAGAAAATGTAGAATTATATACCCTCTTGGCTGCTGGTGCTGCAGCACAAAATGATAGTGCATGCTGCACTGTAGAGGCCATTTTCAGATTTCTTTAACTGTGGGCCCAAAAAAGCTCCAATAGCCAGTAAAATTTAATCAGGTCTTGTGTAGTACAAATGAACACATCGTGCCAAAGGAAATCTAAATGCATTCAGTAGTTTTTGCAGGAGGCAACTCACATACACACTAACGCACATGCTGAAGTGCCAGGGACCACAATAGCTTCTCAGCGAAGCTAATAATTAGGAACTTTTACGTCCATCTCCTGCCTAGGGACAATATGACATCGGATGAAACACTTTTCTGCCACAGGAGACCATAAGAGCTCTTGGCAGATTGGCGGTCTACTGGTTAATTCATTTTCTTATATTCAATTTGCAAACTGGCTTTGCCAAGCCAGTGATAGTTTTCTGTTGGTCTCCCAATCTTCTTATTTGATTTTGTACCTTCACACCTATGCTGCAAGATATGATAAGCACTGGATCAAATGATTTTAAATCATAACTGACAGAAACAAAACATTTTTAAGCCAGAGACATCATGTGGCCAAGTTGAAAGTTAACTTAGCTAATCTGCAAACAGCTCTAATTTTTTTGAAAACATTTCATTCTTGCGACACACTTACTTTAAGGATAACAATAGTTCTGCTTTTCATTTTACTTTGTTTATGAATTCTGACTGTTTTTTGTTTCGACACTGAGTCTACCAGATCTTTTTAAAACATCTACAAGTTGACCTCTGTTTCACTGCCAGTACTTCTAGTATAGCCTTGGCAGAAGATACTGGTATGCTGTCATCTGTTGCCACCTAGTGGCAAGTTTGCAATTCCGTGAGCTCCAACGAGCGGTCCACATAAACTGATTTTCAGGAACCAGGGCTGTTTCTGAGTATGTTGATGGCCTTGTCTACTTCCTTAGAGAATGTAATGGTGAGTATTACTCTGGTTTATCTCAATGTTGAATAGAAACTTAGTGAATGTGCCAAGAAATGGGAAATATTTCTTTGGAGCTACATCATACAAACCTAACTTTGCGCCAGGTGGAAGCAGCATGCAGTTTTAATTTCACCAGACTGAATGTGGACAGCATAATTGCTGAAACTTGCAAACCCTGATGATTATCCTTAGTCAGTTTGATCAGGCTTTTCTTGTCAATCCAAACCAAAGTGTTTGTGTTTTGTGATTGGACTGCCCCTCTTTGGATTAGTTGCAAAGGCAAGTGTTTGTTCAACTTGATCGCACCATGAAGTAAATTTGGAGTCAGATTTCATAACTACAATTTCTAATCTGCCCTCTTTGATATTTCAGAAGAGTGATATGGGTCTGGCAATTGAAGGTATGAAATATACCATTAGAAATGGAAATGCACCAGCAGGTCAGGTAAGGTACTATTTTCTGCAAGTATTTTAAAATGGGATGTTCTGCAATTATTTAATTTTGTTGCAGTTTTCTGCTATTATTTCGATGCAATTTTCTGCAATTATGTTGATGCTATATTCTGCTATCAATTAGATGCTATTCTAAACAATGATTTGGTTGCTACTCTGTTAAATGTTGTAGTCTGCTTAACTTTTCAATCACTTTGATAAAGCCCTCATACAAACTTAATGTCTTACCTAGTGAGGAAACCTTAATTTCATGATGCAACCATTGTATGGCCACATCACTAAGGGGGGTACTTTCAAGAGCAGCTGTACTTCTAACCAGTTGCGTCCCTATGGGGGGCATTTGCCCCCCCCCATATAGGACCTGTACCCCCCCCAGGTGCCCCCCCATATGATCTTTCCAAGTCTGGCTAAAATAAACAAATAGTATAGCGATTCACTGGGTTGCCCCGCAGAGAATCGCATGACCTCCAGGTGCTCCGCATTCGAGACCCCCTAATTACGACACTGCTTCTAACTTGCAAACCAACCAGAGCTGAGTGCTTAAATGTCTTCATGCAGTTCATGTCATAGTCTTAGTCTTAGTTATTACTGGAGTCAGGCAAGGTTTTGTCTCTTTTTCCAGGCCAAAAATTATCCAGTTTGCATTATTTGACGAAATGCAAGCAGAATTGCACTAAATATGATATCAAGTACTGAACCATTGCATCACCATTCACCACCAGCCTATATCTATTGCTTTCCAGGATTTCTTTCTGATGATGTGACTGAAAGTATCTTGGCAATGTGCCGCATGTGACATGCCTGACCTGCATGCAATAAACTCGCCCTATCTTTCATAAGAAATAGAAAATCAGAACCATAAGTTGAATCTCATGATACTTTCTGCTCAACTTATGAACTTCAAGGGCATTCATATTGGGAGATTGTTGTTATTTATCATGTTAGAATCAATAAAAGAGGGCATAGTCACTGCCTTTCAAGACTCTCAAAATAAGCCATTCTGGATTTTTATTGTGAGTATGGAATTGGATTTTCTCCATAAATGCTATAAAATCCACCCATGCAAAATAGAAATTCTCAGGCATCTGACAGCCATGCAGAATTCTATCAGTACTACACATACATGTCTATATGAAATCACTTTGCAGCTATTAACAAAACAGCATGTCAGTGTTAAAGCAATCATTGATAATTTAATTTTGTTGATGACCTGTCTGTCATCATGAATGAGTAGTCACGGAGTTTACCAAATGCTGAGGACTCGCCCCAAAGGACTCTCGTCTCCACAATGTCTACGACTTCACCACCCCATGACCCTGTAAACGGTCTTAGAGTTAGACAGACCAGTACTCTTTCAGTGCTCAGTATCATATTTTATCAGCAATTATAAGATGACTATTTTTCTTATCACTGCCTGATTTGACATGGGGATGTATAAGGGTCTCAGGTGACTTATACATCGCGACAATAGTAAAGATACCCTTATGATGGAAGTGCAGCTTGCTGTGTACTTATGAAGATTTAGAGCTACCAGTGTTTGGTTTTATAACATGAATAGATAAAAAAGTGTCCAATCCACACAAAGAAATGCAGACAATAACATATTTCTTTGTTACATAAATACTGCACTAGGCAATCCTATGAGACCAAATATTATTTTTGCATCTCAGACTCCTGTATTGAATCAGCAGTAAATGTCATTTGATGCATTGTAAATCAGAACCTTACAATGGAAATGTGCAATAAATGAATCCCTGTTGAAAAATGAGAAGCAATGAAACATACTTCAGAAGCATAAAATACTTTTCAGGGGGATTGCATGTGGTACTAAATGTCCTTATGCAGACAATGCATTTCCATCAAACTCTGCAAAATTGTTAATTACAGTCAAGTTATTTCCACATGCTCTCTCTGTCATCTTGTCAATCAACCCTCTTCTGCACCAAGAACTGGGCTTCTATTAGAAGACTGCGCTTCCCATATATATCTATTTGGAAAAAAATGCCCTTCAAACTAATTTTTATCTATGAATAATGGAAAGATCAATCACCAAATTTTATAAAAACCTGTTGTAAGATGCAGAGAAAGGTGATGATCCCAAAATCATGAATTATTACAGAGATCTCATAGAGTGTTAATGTGGAATTTTAATTGCAAACCAAAACAGAAAGGCTTTATGAAATAGAGATTTTGAATGACTATTTCTGACTATTTTCTCAATTCATCTGTAATATTCCCAATTAAGCTTGGGATATTTAACAAAACATCTCCTTTTAAGACAGTGCTTAGCATAATAATAATTAGAGGTGTGCCGATACTGGTATCGGGTATCGGTATCGGCGGTATCGGCAGCAAAAGTATCGGATCGGCAGATCGGTTTTTAACCCTGCCGATACCAAATTTGGCCACCAGAGGGCCTCACGCGGCCAAGTTATGCTTGATTGACTGCTCCCCATCCAGCCAACAGCATGGCAGGCAATTAGACGCTTCATTGCACAGGCAGCCCAGCTCAGTCAGGGGAACTCAATACATAAATCTGAATATCTCTGTATCAGACTTTTGAATGTATCTTTTGTTGCTAAAGCTATTACTTAAAGATAGCATTTGGTGAAAAATTCTATATATATGCATATTATAGAGTTGAGTTGAGTGAGGGACTTGTTACATAATACCACGTGGTCACGGGTTTGGGTTCATTTTGCTTGGAGAGTAAAATTTAGCAGCTAAAACAATAATAAAGGGCCTATGCCTGACCATAAGCATCACCTAAAGAAATTTTCACTTAAACAATTTAGTGAGGTATATAAATTAATAATTATTGTTCCTTTCTCCCGGACCCCATCCCTGGGCAACAAATAAATTTAGGTTTGAAATATATGGATTTTAGTTTATAGGATAAGGCCTATACAGGGAATCAACCTTTTTTCCAGTCTTTCCCCTAACCAATATAAATGTATTATATTTGAAATTCCAAGAAGTCATCTGGGCATATATCCTTGCTCATTCCGGGAATCTTTATTCTCAGGTAATCTTCCCGTGCCGTGGCCGAGGGGGGCAGCCTGGCCAGCCAAGCAGACCCGAGAGTGGCCCTGGGAGGGCCAGGGAGGCACAGCTGCCGTGCAGTCACTGGAGTGTCAACAAACCATATCAATTTAGACAATGATCGGAACTTCAATGAAAGAGCAGTGGTCCACAGAAAAATATTTTGTTTTTCTTTGAATGACGTGTAGAAGGCTGGCCCGAATTGTAATGCCCAGAAAGAAAAAATGAAAATAAATTAAATGTCCTCTATGTACATTTTCATCATGTTCTGTACTTCTTTGTGTATTGCCGTATTTGACCAATTATAGGCCTACGGATATGCAAAGATAGCATACATTGCATTTCATACATCTATCTCACATGGAGCTTCATTTGTATCTAAGCCAGGTCAGCCGATGTTGTATATAGAACCATTTCTTCTGTTAATTTGTTTTTACTCCCCCACTGAGTTAAATTGTCCACGGAGGATAAATAGACCCAGGTGAAGCTTTGTATATTGTGTATTACATAAGTGTGCATTGCATAGGTAACCTATCTGAAGTAGGGTTTATCACTTTCCCTGTTGTCCTGTCAATAAATTGAAAATGATATAATATGATCTCTTGCCAAAATTGATTGACTTCTTAAACAGCATTTAAGCCAATAACGAATCATTATCAAGATAACATGAAAGTGATTAAGACATTGTATGCAGACCCAGCTATGTGTGTGACCAATGATGCGTGTCCCTTGATGGAGTTGAGGGAGCGTGGTAGGGGGGCAGGCCTACAATGTGGGACCTGCCACCTGGTGACCTGGAGGACTTAACAGGTGATTGAGTATCGGTATCGGTATCGGAATCGGCCGATACTTTAGGGGAAGTATCGGTATCGGCAAGTATCGGTAAATTTCAGGATCGGCACACCTCTAATAATAATAATATTGTTACCATTGCAACAGGCTCTTGTCATCAGCACATGAAAAACAGCAAAGAGCAAAACAATATTGATAGCCTACGACACTTTTAAGCCTGATATTTCACACATTTTTCTTCCATAGAGTGTTAATGACATACATTATAGAAATTCACAGACACTCCATCAGTGTTATATGCAAAATCATCGTGCAATTGTTAAAAAAAACCCAGCAAGTTCATTTTCCATAATCAATAATTTATTAATAAGTTTATTTGATTGATCATGAGTTTGTCTGTGATATGCCCATGAAGTATTTGTCTGTGTGCTTGCAACGTACTCTCAACCGGGTTTTGCTTATTCTCAATTTGATGTATCTTAATTTAATTCACTGCGGGTTGTAAGGGTGCAGTTTAGTTGGTGGTTGAATCATAGAAATACATAGAAAGGACATGAGGCTCTAGCAGATGAAGCAACCAAATCCGCCATCTTGGAACTGCCTGGCAGCCTGGCATTTGGTAACTGTGACGTCACCAATAATAGTGACGTCACTAGTAACAATGGCATCATGTCACGTCACAATCAGCAAAACACAACATCTTGTTGCTCCTGCTGTGATGTCACAATGACGTCATGTCTCAGGGCAGTTCCAATATGGCGGATTTGGTGACCTCATCTCGAGGTGGCTTCATACAGCCTCATGTCCGTTCTATGTATTTCTATGGGTTGAATAGCTTCATATGCTTGTTTTTTTGTCCCTTGCGGTGGTTTCTATACTTGTTGATCAAATACTTCTTGGTTTTTATGAAAGTATAGTATTCCTGGTAATCACATGTTTTAGATTACTAAAATGGTACAGGAGTAATATGTTGACAAAAGGAACCTCCTAAATTTTATTCTTATAAATCTAAATGGATTTAACGGAAATAACATGAAGACAAAGCACCAAAGCCCTACTCAGAAACCTTATTCCGGGGCGACATCTTCAATTGTAAGTTATGTATGGCAACAATAGTAATGGAATTTTTACCATTGAATTGCAGCATGAAGAGTCATAGCTACCAGTGTTTGGTTTTATAACATGAATCGATCCAAGAATGTCCAAAGCACACAAAGAATTGCAGACAATAACATATTTCTATGTTACATAAATTCTCCATTAGGCAATCCTACCAGACCAAATATCATTTTTGTATCGCAGAATTCTTTATTGAATAAAAAATACTGTCATTGGACACATCGTAAAAAACCTTACAATGGAAATGTGCAATAAATGAATCCCCATTGAACAATGAGAAGAAATAAACCATTCCATAGAAGCATAAAATGCTCTTCATGGGAATGGCAGCAGGTACTAAATGTCCTTTTGCGACTAATGCCTTTCCATCATACTTGCCGAATTGTCTCCCTTTTTTCAGCCAACCTTCATTCCAATTTCAATCATCAATCACATGGGTAAACTCTCTTTGGGATAGTGATATTACAATCTCAAAGCAGTTTGGTACAAGTAGTGTATGTATTTTACATACTTTAAGGCCAGTTTACACGATGAGCAGACAGGGTAGAGAAATGGTCAATAATGGGAATCTGGCATTCAAATCTCTAATGTATCCTGTAGCATCTAAACGACTCATTTGCTCAGACTCAGGATTACTCTAGCTCTTAAGTGTACAATAACTGCCAAAGTAAATTGTCTGAAGTGGCAATCAAAGTTGTTCACATTCAGTGTAGTCAGAGCTATAATGGGTTATTTTCAAGGCTGAGTGACATACATCCCTGACTCAATCCAAGCATAATAGTACTTGCCAATGTAATTAACTTTTGATACATACATGTATACACTATACAAAATTCCGGGTAGCCGAGTGGTTAAGGTTACCACCTGAAGGTCTTTGCTTGCATAGGTTCGAACTCTGTGTTGGAAACTCAAAATTTTCAGTGGACTGTTATGAGACAAATTCATTTCATCAGACATAAGAATTGATGACTGTCCCTGCATATGTGGTGTGCCTCAGGGATCTACCCTGGGGCCACTGCTTTTCTTATTATATATTAATGACTTGTCCCTAGTGAGTGACATCTTAACTTTTGTTTCATTTGCTGATGATACCAACATATTTTTGAAAGGCAAAAACTTACGCGAGATAACTTACACCTTCAATGTAGAACTAACTAAACTTTCAGACTGGTTTGCTGTGAACAAACTTTCCTTAAATTTTAATAAAACAAAATGTATAAAATTCAGTAGTGATAGGACTAATTGTAACCTTAGAATTAAATCAGATGATTAAGAAATTGCTCAAGTAGAAGTTATTAAATTCTTAGGTATATATATAGATGATAAGTTGACATGGAAATACCACATTAACTATATCAGTAACAAAATCAGTAAATCTATTGGTATTCTGTATAAAGTAAGATATACTCTTAACCGACAGTGGAAATTAAATCTCTCCAAAACATTTTTGCCGCTGTCATAAAGATCATTGTGATTAGATTATATTTCTTCTCCCATAACAAAAATAATTTTAAATGGCACAGCACAAAATTCAAAAAATTTTTTTCACTGCAGGCTCACAGTGTACCAATGAGTCTGGGTATCTTTGAGGAATTTGATTTTGTGGATGTCTCTCATTCGGTATTTACTGTGACCCATGCAGGCTGTGAAATGTGCTGTCCTCTTCTGAATGGAAGACATTATCTGAGGTGTCAATAACGACAATACAGTATAGTTAGAATTCAAGACTGCAACCCTGCATCATGCCTGCCAACACAAGTTCTACTACTACCGGCCAGCCCTAGATACTGAGATAACCCATTTGGAATACCACATCCACATTTACAACGTTTTAGTACAGTTTGGTCCTACTCACGGCCCTTACATCAGACAAAACAATTACAAGAAAGTGATGTTCTTCCACTCAGTGTGTACCCAGGCAACAGACCTCTTTTGTCTTGTTTACTGGCCATCAGCCAGAAAACGACCAGGCACCATAATAGCCTTCGACACTTTTATGCCTAATGTCCGTCACATTTTTCTTCACAGCAACTGTAACAGCGCCAAGTCAGTACCTAGTCCTTGCTTTTCATCTGATGTGAAACTCTTGAGTAACTTATAAACTCATCACTTTTATCCAACATCTTGTTTGACTACACTTGACTTCACTTTTAGGAAATTCTCTCATGCTCTTTGCTTCTTTTCTCTTGCCATATATCCGCAACGAAAGAAACTCCATGAACCTACTGTATAATGAGATCCAATCCAATTTCTGCATTGTTTGACACCATTAAATTTTTTTTACGAAATAAAGCTCAAACCATGACTTTGGAAACATTACAAATCCACTCAAGGATAAAAGTAGATGACATTGACTCCACTGAGCCTGCCATCAACTCCAACTTATACATCCTAGGGCACAAAGCCTCGAATGTTCAATAATTATTGTGTATACTTTCTTTTACTGCAATGCGATTCTTCTTTTGTAAGTTTGTTGCTTCCCCATAGGCAACAGATAACAACCACCTGAGATTTGCTTGACATGCCTATTGTTATTCAATTATAAAGCGTAATTGCATGCCTGAGTTTACTGCACCTGCAGGAAAATGAATTCTTGTTTTGTGCCTTGGAAACTCAATTAGATTCTCAATTTGGTAGACCAGAGAAAGACTGGAGATAACCTGGCCGTCCTTTGGCTTCTGCATCTGAGGTCGCCTACGCTTGTCATATGAGCTTTCTGTAATTCTAAGGATAGCCTTTACTTTACTGTCTTCCCAGCAAGTGAAATGATCAAGCCACTTTCAAAACCAATTGGCCTCCTATCAAATTTTAGTGTTAAGAGATACTTCCGATGTTAGAGGTACTTCCGATCGGATTGAGTACATGTATAAAGACAAAATCATTTTGAAAATGTCTACTTTCTATGTGCTCAGTTCAATTTTTGGAATGAACAACGCACTTAGGAAAGGAACATACACACTTATTAGAGACCCTGCTCACATAAACTTGTACTTCATAACAACAGAAACTCAGTGTTAGAAATGATAACATGGCAGAGGCCAATTGTGAAACGAACCTTACATTGTCCATGCTGTATTTCAAATTTCATGTAGGGTGAGAATGGTCTTTAAAATGCATGTACAAATCCATTGTCGAAAAAGATGAATTGGGTGGATGAATATTTTTCTTGTCTGTCATTTGATTATACTTGGCCTTTTTGTCTTGTAAATAACTGCAGTGTTTTAGCTTTTTAATTTTTCACAATTACCAGAAGTTTGGTTTGGTATATAAAGAAGTTATTTTTCTCATAATTACATTCAAGAGCTTTTTCTGTAGTCAGCAGATCTGATAAACAGCACCAAAAATGACCTAGCATCCATAAGATTCTCTTTGACTAGCTTTATGATAAATCGTCCAGAAGGCAGAAACAGTACCTATTGGAGGATAAGCTTGCCTTCTCCCGAAAGTTAAAACGTAGTTTCATTGCCTCCTACCAAGAATCATGTCATACCCAGAACTGCCGTGTTTGCACCACATGAAATTCTATTTTTTTTTTTTCTTTCTATGAGTTACTTTACTTGAGTCATTACGAAAAGGTTACAAATACAATTTTAAAATATATTGTAAATATATGAAAAGAATTGAAAAAAATGAATATATTAATTGGAAACAGAACGCTCCTTTAACTACCTAATTATTACTATAAAACATTTTCTGACATTATTTGAATCAAAAATTTCTGTAAACATGATTGTCATCTTAATATACTTGACTTTATGTTATAAATTAGTTTGTCATGTTATGTAATCACCTCAGTATACCATCTTCATCCCCCATCCCTCATCTCATTACATCATCACCAAGGGCCCAAGTCTTACGAGTAATATTACTCCTTTGGGACCCCTCAGTGTCATTGATTTGTAATAATGATTTTTTATGTACTGTAATTACCTGTGTATGATACTGAAAAATAAACTCTCTCTCTCTCTCTCTCAGCTTCCTGCCCTTGCTTCTCATTGGTCCCGGCATTTGTGTTCCAGCATATAGAGCATTTCAATGCACCCTACAGGCTTTATAGCTCTAAGATTCACACAGACAGTAATACAATAAAGTGACAGTTTTTGGTAGTAGATTTAAAATATGTGAATCTCATAATCACATGTGGAAAGAAAATTGGGAATGATTGATTTGGGAAAATATTATTTGGGCCCCAAAATATAGGCCCTAGGCCATTCTGGGAATAGGCTCTATTCTGCCAGTTTATCCGCCTAATTGTCAGTTTGCCTGTATGGTACATGAATTGTATTTTATGATACAATGTGTTCTGAAATGATCGTGATTGCACTGCAAATTGCGGAAGCAATCCTCTGTGTTTATGATTTATGTGACAGAAGCTAGTAATAATGGCATTTTGATTTTATGACAAGTGTTTTATGAAGACGTATAGCCAACATTTATATCTAATGCATGCTGTCTCGCTTCTTACCCATTTATCAAACTTGATACCTTTTGTTATGGTGTCAGAGTGTCACTTTATTGTATTACTGGTGCCATTACATGACAATGAGTTACGCACTTTATAAGAAAGGCAAATATTCATGAAAATATTTTAGTATCATTATATCACTTTGTGGTGCTTTGGGGGAGCAAAGTATGATGTGACATGTCCTGATGATGTGTCTTCTCTGTGTTCAATACAATTGCCAATATAGATTTTTACTTATATAATATAAATGCTTTGTGATTCACATTTTACCACAAATCACTTCCGCTGAAAACTGTTGTTTATGCTAATGTTGTGGACTAACAGGAACTAAAATGGTGTCAGCAGCATGTTTTTGTCCAAAAATGACAATAAATTGTTGACAGATTGTTTTGGCAAATTCTATGATGGAAAAGAGAATAGGACTGAGCCTAACTACTCAATATCTAATTTCAGTTGTTGAACTGACGAAAAAGAAAAAACTTAATTTACATTTTTAGCCAAGGAATTAAGCATTATATAATATCACAATAACACCCGTTTTTTGCCACTGGCTGCTATTATGATCTGATATTACAAAAATATTTGAATATGTAACCTTAAGGCTTGTCGAAGCTAATTCTAAAACCAGACTGTGGAAATGGCATCTTACATTCATCAATAATTGAGTAGCCTGGAGATGGTTATGTGTTTGAGAACTACAATTTCTGACAGAGCACTTGTCGTTCTGATGCTTCTAAACAAATCAGATTAACCTAAAATGCTATGTATTTAGTCGCCAAAAAACTTAGAACCATGTCTGTCTCTGTTCGGGACTGTCTAGTGGAAGCAGACTGCTAACAGTCCCTGGAAAATCGAATTGGGTCAACAATAATTTGATCTGTTTTGGACAGATCACAACAGCTGTCCATATTACGACGCTAAATTACTTTCACAAAGCATGGTTGCTGGCAAATAGCCAGTCCACTGCTTTGAGTGAAAATGTTTGGAAATCATGAGACAAAAATAAAGTTTTGAAACTTTAGCATACATGTAAACTTTGCCTGTGAAAGGGATGATTTTACTCATCAGAAGTTTGATGGTATTCAATCTACTTATGCCATTTAGGTATTAGTTAGACACCGATCTGGAGGGTTCTAACATGCATTTTTGTCAGTGAAAAATTTATGTTAGAACCCGACAAAGAGGTGTCTAACTGACTTAGACATCATACGCTTCTTCTATTATACATTTTAAATTATAATTTTTGCAAAATAAACAATAATCTGATTGTTTGTTTGCTGTTGTTAACAGGGTTAATCCCTAGCTGGGCGCTGACATGCAAAATTGTCAGTTAGATACCAGCTTTTCCAATGGTGTAAGTATCTTGGTGAAAAAACTATGTTGTCAACTTATCATCACAATGCAATGCTCATGTCACGCATTATGACTCAATGCTGGGAATTAAAGCCTATTCACAACTGGCGTGCGGGGTGTCAGTTGAACTCAATTCTGCCAATTAGTGGGGAAAATGAGTGTCAAATACTTATTTCCTCAGACTATCGGGGATTGTGTTTGTATATTACATCACAATTAATTTACCCATGTTTGTGCATCTCCTGTCTTCTAAGTTTGGACCAGATCTTGCTGCGAAATTTCAGAAATCTGGGGCAAACGCAGAGGCCCCGAACTGAAAATATGGCAGGGGATCAAATACTTATTTTCCCACTGTAGATGTCGTCATGCTTTTTAGCGGCTCTCTTAGTATAAGAGGAGCCGCTTATGCATTTGAAATTCTGCCGAACCTTGTGGGTCCATTTTCTGCTGCCTAACCTCTTCAATCCTATTGTCATTTACCATGTATCATGTGATGAGCCTCCTCGTGAAGCATTCAACTTTTGGTACATCTCAATCCCGTAATAAACTCTCTAGAAAGGGAAATCCATTCTACCAAATGCTCCAGTCATGAATGACATCACATGCATCCCCCAAGGGGGTTCCCCAAGCAAGGAATCCCCAAGCTTCATGGGTCACTGAGCAGCTGCTCAGCAATCATGGCTTGCACAATGCACAGGCACTGAGGCACAGAGGTTTGTTGACAGATGTGCAGTTTCAACTTGCAAAGAGCACTCAGTTGAATTTGTCAACCTGTTTTGATAGTTTTAAATTGACATTCTGATATGTGTAGCAGGACTTATTGCTCTGGTAGACACACAGTTGGCCAGCTTTGCTTGTCTTTCATGTTTCAGATTTTTCCATATGGAATTTTCAGAATGTACATCCAATTACTGGCTGCGACAGTAAGAGAAACAAAACTTAACAGAGCAAGCTAAATGACCAGGCTTTGACACTAAACTATAATACTTCTGTGAACAGAAATTTTCTAGTCCTTCCTGTTAGCCCCCCCCCCCACAATTTATGTGCTCTGATATCAAAAAATAAAATTCCAGTATGCAGGGAAATATCGACAAATTGCCTGGGGGGGAGTAACAAGGGGTGAATAACCTTTTCCTATTTCCCATGTTCATTTTGGGTCTGTGGCAGAGGGGGGTCAGCATATTTACGATTTCATTGCAAATTCTCACTACACGCCACAAGAGCCGCTTTAAAGTGCCTTGCGCACATTATGTTTTGAGCATGATGTGGAGATATTTCATTCCAGTTTCCCAGTGTCTCTTATCAATCTTTAGGATCTCGAATAAATAAAAAAAGTACACAATTATAAAGCAAGGTCATGTGAATATTTGTGGCAAGAAACAATTACTTGGAAAATTTATAATGACCACACCCTTCAGTTCTTACCCTCACCCCTCCATGCCCTCACTTCTAAAGTCACTTTAAAGTGAGGCTGGTGGCTGTCTCTCACATTTTTTTTTTTACAGTTTTGTGTTTTAAAATTAATTTTTACCATGAAAATATTTGTGAAATTGCTTTCAAAAGTAGTGCCGTCAGCAGCAAAATATGTGGGCTACCCAAATCCAAAATTTCTTCAAATTTAGATAAGAATTGTTTAATCTGGACCAATTCTCCCGATAACACTTCAAAATCTCAAGATTTTGAATGGGACGACCCATGACCCATGCTACGCATGGGTCCCAGGGCTAAATTGAACCTAAGACGCGAATATATGCAAGAGGCCTTCCCGCATTATAGGCCTATGTCAAATGGTTTAACCCAATCACAGAAACCTATTTGTTGAGCATTCTGTTTTTTCCTGATTTCTTTATGTTTTACCAGGAAAAGCACTAGAAATTATTTTTGTCCCGCACTACTTATTCAGAGAGGTCATTCATTTCCAATCGTGAGGGTCAAGTGGCTGGGTTATTTATTTGACAAAATTTCTGAGCAATTTCAAGACACCATCCGCATTTTAAGACATCTCTTTTTTGTTCGAAAAGTTTCTAGAAACAATTATTTTTAGTTTTACTATGAAATGTGGAAAATGGAGACATCTTTCAAATTGATTTTAGATTGCAGTTTCTCACTTCAGCAAAACTTCTCTTGGTGAAGTTTCTAGGCAGTAACCCATGCCAACCACAGAACATTCACATCAGTTGTTATTCAGCCACTCTAAAGTGAAAGGTTTCAGAGGCGAGACAATATTTCAGAGAGGCTAAATAGCAGCTGCAAAAGTTTGTTTAAAATGTTACACTTTTGTCTTTAAGACTGTTTGCAAAATCTGAACTTGTTATACAGTACAACCCAAAATAAATTATGATTGCCCCAGCAGGAAGGAAGAATCAGCCACTACTTTACCCTTTCACACCTTTTGACTACCTCTGAATCACTTCCTACTTTTACCTACTTGAAACTATCTTTTAAAATTACATTAAAATCATATTTAAACAAAACCAATTTAAACTCAATCACCCCCGATGTGTTTGGTTTACTTGATATTTGCACCTCTGCTAATAGCAGTTAAATTGGTAGCTGCCTTAATAGAGCTCTTAATGTGGGCTAAGATTGTTGTTAGGAGTCAAAGGGAGTTGTAAGGAGATTTGGGTCGGAGAGGAGAAAAGAGGGCAAAATAGGTAAACAGAGGACTTCTGACAGAAAATTTTCTTACTTTATTTTGGATTGTACTGTATATATTGTAGCAGGATATACCTCTTGCTTCACATAGGTAGGAGAGAGCTGAGATTCTATATGGACTACAGTGTGTAGTACTGTATGTCATCCAGCACAATGCTCATAAATGTATACATTGTACTCAAACTTGTAATCCAACCCTGGACTTAAGATATTTCCTGTTCTAGTTGGACTGAAGGACTCTGACACTATGAAGGTCCGTGCCACATCAGACAATGTCATTATATAGGTTATGAAATCTGTCTCATTGCCAATAAGGCCAGATATAATGGATCTTTAGCTTCTCGGATCTTCTAAAGGCACTTTTTCGAGGGCAGGTCGGTAGGACAAAAAGAAAAGTGAAATCTAAATTTTTTATAATGTCAATTTGATGAAAATTGTGGGTAGAGTAGGTCGGGACAAGAAGCCCGGGTTAGGTGAGAAGCCCCCCAAGGGTTATATCTAAACATTTTTGGTGCGTTTTCTTATTGATAGGATTGAAGCTAGAGGCTTTTTAGGTGATGACACAAATTTTCAGGGCAAACAGCATCAAACCATTGTAGAAATTAAAGAAACAAAAAAATGTGCGTTGTTTTTGTAACTTTGATTAATTCTTTGAAAGGGGTTGTCAGAAATAACTCTGAAAATTTTAAAAAGTGTAATGGATATCTGCATTGCTTCACTTCATGACCATCACATAAGTATGATTTGGATCGTGTTTTTTGTATTTTAGTTCAAAATATAGAGGTCAAATTAAACTATGTGGGTTTGGGGCGAGAGGTCCCACATGGTATGGGGCATGAGGCCCCATTCACTGGGGCCTCGAAGCTGCTTCAGGAAACATTTAATAATGTGTACTTTACCTTAAATCTTGATAGGATAGCTAATTAAAATAGAAAAAAATTTGGCCGAAATTGAAACAGGGCAAGAAATATTAAAAAATAAAGTATGAACAGAAAAATTCTGAAATTCATAAAAAGTGAATAGAACGCCTTAAAAATGATAGAAGAACCCCAAGAAATAACTTTCAAGCTGAATGCGCTCGCAAAAAAAATTGCCATAGGATTATAATAGGGGGCTTCTTGCTCGATGGGTGGGGTAAGAAGGCCATTTTCAATTTTTTACAAAAATGGCCGTTACTCCTTTATAAAAAATGGTAGACATTTGTTTCACTAGTTATAAGTAGAGTCAAGTGATCCCTTCCTGACAGCACAAGCATTCAAATAATCAACCATAAAAAGTAGGTCAAATCACATCTCGAAGTTAAGGGGGGCTGCATGCCCCGCCCTACTCTATCTGTTGGGTCGGTCGATCCAAGAAGCTAAAAATTAAAAAAGTCTGGCCTAAAGAAGATTTATCCTTAAATCGCCAGTCCAATACTTTGCGAATATCATTGCTAATATGTGTCATCTGTCTGACTTGTATACAGAAAACTCTGCTTTTCATTGAGAAGAAATTGAAGTCAGACTGATAAGCTGAATCTCTTACAGACTGTAAATTTGATATGCAAAAGAGTGGACTGTTGCACTGTGAAAATGGCACTTCTTGAGTCATCACACTGATGACTTGTCATGGTCATAACCAATGTTAATTTGATTTTTAATAGAATGTATAAATCACTAACACTGGATAGAAAGTTGAACAGTCTGACAGTTTCAGGGACTATCCAGTCCCCTTCCTCAGAGTTGAATGACAGTGCTTTAGTCCCTGAAACTGTCAGACTGTTTAACTTTCTATCCAGTGTAAGTGATTTATACATTCAATTATTTGGATTATACCTGGATGACTAATCTTCACAATCATTTCTGAAATATGCTAAATATACCTATATATGTGCACATTGGATGATACAAGAGTAATCAACTTGTTTGTTCAAGATTGGATGATACAAAAATGATCGACTTGTTTGTTCAAGATTGGACGATACAAGAATGATCGACTTGTTTGTTCAAGGTTGGATGACACAAGAATGATCGACTTGTTTGTTCAAGATTGGATGATACAAGAATGATCGACTTGTTTGTTCAAGATTGGATGATACAAGAATGATCAACTTGTTTGTTCAAGATTGGACGATACAAGAGTAATCAACTTGTTTGTTCAAGATTGGATGATCCAAAAATGATCGACTTGTTTGTTCAAGATTGGACGATACAAGAATGATCGACTTGTTTGTTCAAGGTTGGATGACACAAGAATGATCGACTTGTTTGTTCAAGATTGGACGATACAAGAATGATCAACTTGTTTGTTCAAGGTTGGATGACACAAGAATGATCGACTTGTTTGTTCAAGATTGGATGATACAAGAATGATCAACTTGTTTGTTCAAGATTGGATGATACAAGAATGATCGACTTGTTTGTTCAAGATTGGATGATTCAAGAATGATCAACTTGTTTGTTCAAGATTGGATGATACAAGAATAATTGACTTGTTTGTTCAAGAACTCTTAGAATAGTCAATTTATGTTGCGTGACAAATAGTGTTAAAAGAACTATAACCTAACTAGTAAGACCTTTTATGCTTGTGCAACACCTACACTTTCGACTTATGCATGGCAACACTAGCATTGGGACTTCCAATTCCTTTTGCAATGCGATCTGCACTGTGCACTAACGAGGGGGGTACCCTCGCCATCAGGGCAGCCATTACAACTACTGATTCGTTATTTCAAAGTGAAATTGCAAAAAATTTAGAGGGAGTGAGGTCTTAAAATTTTGAAGATTGCTAAAATGGCGAGTGGAAGGAATGATTGCCAAGTAACAGATTCACACATGGAAGATGAAGTAAGATATTTAGGAAATTATAAATCACTCGAGGTGAGGGTACCGCAAAAACCAAAAACTGGCAGGGCGAGGGTACCAGCATTTTGGCGAGGGTACCAACAGAAATGGCGAGGGTACCAACAGCATTTTGGCGAGGGTACCAACAGAAATGGCGAGGGTACCAACCCGGAAGTGGCGAGGGTACTGCAAGATTTGGGCGAGGGTCACTTCCGGTTGGCGAGGGTAACCACCAACGCAATTGGCGAGGGTAATGCAAGATATTGCTTAAACAACCAAAAGCTAACAGTTAAGGAAGAAAAGGCAATGAATCAGCTTATTCAATTTGCCCGTTATTGCAACAGACAACAGCATTTACTGACATGATTGCACTTCGTTTAGTTACTAGCTAGGAACCAATCATTAACATAATTGCAATACCCTGTTAATAAAGGAGATTGTTTAAAATAATTCACTCCAAATAAACACAGTTGCACAACAGTATTCCTGTCCATCTTACCCCCCAGCGGAAGTTAGTGCAATGCAGATTTGACAAATTTCGGTATACATCTACAGATTAAAACAAAGAGATAGAACCGTAGAGACATACTTGACTGTGACAACCAGTTGTCAAGCACAGATAAAAACCAGTTAGTTTGTTGGCCATTGTTTTAAAAGCTCTCAACTCTAAAATCTGGCAAGAATATTGCGTGTCACATTCACTAAACATGGAGTGGAACATATCTAAAATACCAGGCCAATACGAGGGAACACATTCTTACCCAAGATGTGGTAGGCTGACATCTAACATGGAGGAATAGTTATTTGATAAAAATGCCCTTTTCCCAAACAGTACCATCCACAGTAAAACTTACGTGAAATATTATATTTCTCCTTGTGCAATGTGCATACAGCTGACATGAGACAACCTGAGATTGTCATGTTTCAATTCTTACGCAGCATACTATTGCCGAGAACTAAAATCCACTCCAAAGATATTAGTTAACTAATATGTGTAATTATACAATAATTATACAGACTATGCAAGCTGTCAGTATTATAAGGTTGATGCCTGTTTCATTAGATACCAAGGGAATTAATTATCACAAGGAATGTATATGAAATGCATGGTGATGCCTAAAACAATTGTGAATGACATGATCAATGCGTGGTACATTCAAGTGAGACCTGCCTTTCACATATATGTATCTGTGAAACTAAATAATGAGAATTCAGCAGTTTTGGGGAGAATTCCATTGTCGGGTCTCGTCTCCAACTTTCCAGGCAGCAATTGTTGGCTCATATGATTGTTTATGAAAAGCAGAACATCGCACATCTTGGAGATTGGACATAGCAAGCAGTCTCATAGCAATGCTGAATGAAAACAATGGCATGGTTAATTGTTAAAACTGTTGTAAGCAGTCAAGTTCTGTAATCATCATGTAGCAATGCAGGACAGTGTATTTGAAGAGTACAAGCTGTATGTTGATAGGGGTTAAGCTTTAAATCACGAACATTGACATTGTTGAAAAAGGAGAACAAAACCGGACATGGACCACGGATTTAAGACGAAGTACACAATCTCAGCACAAGATGAAAAATCGGTGTTACATAGGTATTTGAGAGCTACTATTTAATGAATTATTTTGGTGTATCTCTTGTCTTTCTTTCATAGATAGATATGCAATTAGATAAACAAGTAGATAGAAAAGTAGATAGTCATTTATAAAGGCAATCTATTCATCTATCTATATATCTATCTATTTATATATCTGTCTATCTATCTACTGGGAGCACTGGGTTCATTTTTTAACCACTACAGACGTCTAGAGGGTCTACAGTCGACCTTTTTAGGGTCCCTCCGAGTTAATGTTGAAGGTGATTTTATTGGATATCCAGACAGTCTATCAGGCAACCACCACAAGCAGATGAGACGTCCATTTGGGTTGGATAAAAGTAAGTTTGTGGTCCCAGATTTTGATCCAAGACCTCAGAGCCATCGGACCAGCAATCTTAAATATTAGGCCACAGAATAACACCCATCTGTCTATCTATCTATCTATCTATCTATCTATCTATCTATCTATCTATCTATCTATCTAGGGGGAGGGTTGGGCTAGTGGTAGCGTGCTGGACTGCCAATCGCTGGGTCCAGAGTTCGAATCCAGCTCTTGCCGGGTCACCTAGGCCTATGTTGGATGGCTGTTTCAATCATCCTTCGCTTCATTGCCGTGTCCTCCTCCTGTCCTAATTAGCCTACCAAGTGCATAAATACAGGACGTAAAGCCCCAAACATCCATCCATCCATCCATCCATCTATCTATCCATCTATCTATCTATCTATCTATCTATCTATCTATCTATCTATCTATCTATCTATCTATCTGTCTGTCTATCTAGTCATCATATACACCTAATAAAATCAATATTGCTCTTTATATTATTACTCTGTTAAAATGCCAAAAAAGAACGATTTCCATTGCAGTGATATTAGGTGGTACCCTCACCATGACAATAATTGAAAATGGTGTTACCCTCGAGAGGTGTTTGTGGGTACCCTCACCCTGACGATATATTTCAAGTGCAAAATCTAAAAATTCTGTGACTGATCACACTTGGAAGGCAAGGCCCAGGGTTAGTTTAACATTCAATCTACATGCATGAACAAAATAGGCTTTGGATATGATATAATAAGCCCAGGATGATAGAAAATTACTTTGAATCGAGATTTGCAATGGCTGCCCTGATGGTGAGGGTACCCCCCTCGTTAGTGCACAGTGATCTGGGGGTTATGTCATCAGATACATTGTAAATCAGGATCTATCAACGGAAATGTGCAATGAATGAATCACAAGAGAACAATAAGAAGAATAAAATACTCTTCAGCTCTGGATTGTATCAATGCTTTTTAACATAGGTTATTCTAATCCTATAACTTATCTTCTTACAAGCTTAATTGTAAAATGATTTAATCATATCAATGATATCATAGCGTGAGCTTAGTCAGTTAAAACTAGTTATCTAACATATGTTCAGCATTGACACAAAGGCATGCAGTACACTGACTTACATGTAATCACATTAGAGTAACTCGTGTTAATCGTTGACACAACCCCTGCAGCTGGTACAAAATGTTCTGGTACAAATGACACCTCAATTACACTATTTTAAATTACAGCAACTTTCCAATTTTAGTCAACAATACTGTAATCTCGCAGCAGTTTGGAATAAGTTGTCAGTATATAATTATAATGTACCATTTTAAGGCCTGTTTACATTAAAGAGTGTCTACATGGCCAATAATGGGAATTTAGTATTCAAATCCCTAATGTACCTCTTAGAGTCTGAATGACTCATTTGGTTAGACTCAGGATTACTCTAGCTTAAGAAGAGTGTACAATAACTGTCATTGTAAATTGTCTGAAGTAGCAATCAAAGTTGTTCACAAATGTAGCGAGGCTCAGTGCATTGAACTGTTGGTTTATTTCCAGATTCCAGTTTAGACCTGAAACTTTACAGTCTTTCTTTAAACTGTAAAAGCAGTTGGTCTTTAACAGCAGCAGCAGCTAATAATACAAAAATTATTGCGCTTGTTGTTAAAAAGGTACCTGCATTCAAAAAAGTGGCAGCTGCTTTACAGTGTTATAATCTCATAGTTTTTTGTGAACAAATTGATCTGAGATATGGAAACGACAAAACAAAGTAATTGCGAAAGATATAACATTGAACCTACAAGGACAGATCGACAAACACAGATCAAATATAAATGTGGCCGCAGTGCCAGTTTTATTCCGACAAAAGGACAAGACATACCACTCATACACACATACACACGACAAGACAAATACACATAACACTGATGAGCTGAAGCGATGAGAAGCGAAGTTAGGAAGTAACGAGGTTAGAAGGCTACACTGCCCTTGGACCGGCCAGACTGGAAGGTCCTTACTACAAGTAGAAATAGGAAATGTTAGGAACATACCAATACAATGGATACATATAAAATGATACAAATAAAATTAATAAATAGAAATATGAGTTACGCTCTTACTGGTCAGGGTCCTGAGACACTGGGAGCTAAGGAATACAAAAGGATGAAAAATGAAGATATAATGAGTGAGTGTACAATAAGATACAGCGAATTGGCTAAGAAGCAATAGGTAGCCCTACCGGCCAATGGGCCTAATAGGGAATTTAGAATAGTGAAATGTTTTTGGAATTTGAAATTTTGAGTTTTTTATGAAAAAAAATTTTTTTTTTAAATTTTTGTTTTGACAGAGGAACAAGGGAAAGGAAAAATTAGAAATATAGAGAAAGAGGGAGAGGAGGGTGGGAGTTGAAAAAACGCGACAGGAGGAGATAGAAGAGGGGAGACTATATAGTGGAAAGCAAGTTTGTGACAGCTTGAGAGGCGCCAGCAAAGAAAGGATAGGGGATAAAAATAGAACTGGAATGAAAGAGAGAGACAAAGAAGGAGAAGGTGAGAAGAAACGAAGCTGTGAAGAAACAGGAGAGAGGGAGGAAACATGAACTGGGCACGTGCCTATACCAATAGGCTGCGCGGCAGCAAACCCTAGGAATACGACTGCCCTCAGTTCAACGAACCTTAGCGTGGCTAAGCTTGCATTGAACCTACAAGGACAGATCGACAAACACAGATCAAATATAAATGTGGCCGCAGTGCCAGTTTTATTCCGACAAAAGGACAAGACATACCACTCATACACACATACACACGACAAGACAAATACACATAACACTGATGAGCTGAAGCGATGAGAAGCGAAGTTAGGAAGTAACGAGGTTAGAAGGCTACACTGCCCTTGGACCGGCCAAAGAAGAATAGTCCAAAAGCAGTGTAGAAAGAAAGAGTTAAAAACAGTGGAGAAGGTGTGAGAGATGAAATGAGGAGAGGGCCAGGCAGCGTTAAGAAGAAGAAGTGAGGTGCTTAGCAAACGCAGAAAAGGAATCCGGGTCGGGCCTCATGTAGACAGCATAGGCCCCGGACTTCCAGCGGCCCAACCGCTTAATCTGATCAGACGAGAAGCCAGACCTAGCAGCCTGAGTGGCTGCGCCTGCCCGGACAGAATGAGAGGAGAAAGAAGAAGGATCAATACCGAGAGAGGCAATTGAAGACTTCAACCATGAATTATACAGGAAGTAACAGAGGGGCTGGCCCGAAGCGAGAAGAAAGAGAGGAGAAGATAAAGGCGAAGGGAAGGAGGAGACGAGAGCATACAGCAAACATGGAGCGCAAACAGGATGCCCAGAGCAGCCCACTGAGACAGAGAACCCATGGGGGGCGGTCTTGGAAGAAGGGGCGGTATAGCGGACAAGTGGAGGGGAATGGGCAGGAAGGAAGAGCAAGGAAGAGCGACGAGGGAAGGCGCCAAAACGAGGGTCTGGGCACAGCTCGGACGCGCGCAAACAAGCAAAATACTGGAGAGATAGGGCTGAAGCAAAAACGAGAGAATCGAGGGAAAAGGGGAGAGAGTTTATGATATCAACTAGGAGAGAGAAGGAGAGTGGCGAAGCTTGGGAGGGGGGGGCTGAGCCCGAGCCATGGCTCGAGTGGCTAAGACTACTCTGGGAGACCAGATGGTGGGCTCAGGGAAGCCCAAAGAGATGACCCAAGCTCGCAATGATGAGAGGTAGGACTTGACAGTGCTAGAAGAGAGGCCTTCGGAGTCGAGGAAAGCTATAAAGCGAAGGAGAGAGACCTCAGTAAGAGGCAAGGGAGAAATGGAATGAGAACGAGCAAAGGTGAGAAAACGCTTAATACCCGATGAGTAGGAGGAACGGCTCTTAGGGGCCCAGCCAGCCTGGACCAATGCTTGGGCTCGGACGTCGAGACCTGAAAAGAGAAGAGAACAAGAAATAGGAAGTGGGAAAAAATAAAGGATGGGGGGGGGGCTAGAGGGGGGTGGAGAAGAAGGTCTGGTCAGGCCAGGTCATGGAGGGGGAGGCTGTGGGGTTCCTGGACTTGAAAGAGTCGATCCGAAGCCGGCTTAAATCGTCGGCGTCCAGGTTGTCCGTGGTCGAAATGTAGACTGGGGCTACTGAAAGGTTGTAAAGCTCAACATAGAAACACCAGTGGCGGACGAACCACATAAGATCTTGGACAGGTGAATAGGACTTATTCAAGATGTAGCAGACAGTAGTGTTGTCTATGTGGAAGATGATGGATTTGCCCCGGAGATGGGGACCCCAGGTGGCGATGGCGGACAGGGCGGCGTGAAACTCCCTCCAGTTGATGGACTTCTGCTTCATGAAGGAGGAAGAGCCAGCATAGACGAAGGAAAACCACTGGGAGCCGCACACCGCACCTGCCCCCAGATCGCTGGCGTCTGAAAAAATATGAGTGACGTCAGATGTCCAAGAGGGATTAAAGAAGGAGACACCGTTGTGTGATTCGAGACACCTGATCCACCAGAGGAGATCGGCCTTGGCCTCGGATCCGAGGCGAACAGAATGGTGGAGAGCCTCTACAGATTTAGAGGCATGGAATAGGCGGCCTAAAAAGGCCCTGCCGTGACGCACTACCCTCGAGGCAAAGGAACATTTCCCCAAGATGCTAAGGAGCCGCCTCTTGGAGATTGAACGAGAGACCGACCAGGATTTAATTTCTTCCCGGAGACCAACCAGGCGATCATGGGAGATGCGAAGCTGAGCCTTAGGGGCGTCAATCACGATGCCTAAGAATTCGACTACTTTGGAGGGGGGGGCGATTTTGGAAGGTTGGACGGTGAAGCCTGCTTGGTGACATATCTGCAACATAAGATCAAGATTCTTCTGGCAATCTTCCCGAGAACCTGCGAGAACCAGAAAGTCATCAACATAGCGAACGAGATTGGGTGTGACCCCAGAGTGGATCATGAACTTAAACAGGGCATTGGCGAAAATGTCAAACAAGAAAGGTGCCGAACGAAGGCCAAAATTGAGAACACGAGAGAAGTAGAATCGATTACGACCATAAGAGTCGGGCCAGGAGAGCCCTAGAAGATGCCAGTCGTTAGGGTCGACGAACACATGCTTGTAGGCATCTTTGAGATCCAATTTGGCCATGAAGACCTGACCAGAGGGGAAAGTACGACAAATAGAAACGGCGTCGTCAACTGAGGCGTAAGATAGAGAACAATCATCTGGATTAATAAGAGAGTTCACCGATCCCTTGTGAGGAAAGGAAAGATCATGGATAACTCGAATTTTTGTAGAATCTCTTTTGAGGAATGCCCCGAGGGGGAGACGATAAAGTGGGGGTAAGGTGGGGATTCAAAGGGGCCGTGGAGGCGGCCTGCCTGGAGATCGGCTGAAATAATGGAAGAAACCTGGTCCCTGAATTCGAGACTGGAGGGCCAGTTAGGAGAAACTACTTGAGTTGAAGCAGGGGGCCTACCAATAGGGACACCTTGAACTAGATACTGGAAGATCTGACAAGACTCGGAAGCAGAATAGACCAAGGGGAGATGAGAAGACCAATAAGATAGATTAAGAGCTGGACGAAACATTTGGGACTGTAGAGGTGGATTTGCATCCAGGACGTGAACAATCGACCTTGGGGTCAGGGCCTCCGCAACCTGCACAGACATGGCTCCTGTGGCACTTATCGAGCCAGGGGCATTTTTTATACTGGAAACGGAAGCAGATTTCTTGCTTGAGGTCCTGGGTTCGGTTAGCACTGGGTCCCTGGCCTGGGGCCCTACTGAAATCCGCCCCTCGGGAGGGGCGGCTGCTACGAAAGGGCGGGGGTCTGGGACAGTCAGAGGAGGCATGATCAGACGAGTGACATTTGCTACATTTTGGGACAGATTTAGTAGAGTTGGTGTCAAACGTAATGATGAAAAGTTCATGATCTAGCCTGGAGAAATGGAGAGAGCGGGACTGGCCTAGGCGCTGTCTGTGCCGAAGATCATAAGATAGAACATAAGAGGATTTGAACCTCTGGCAAAGGTTAATCAAGAAAGAACGATAACGAGCCATCTCGAAGAAGACTGCAATACCGTAAAATTTGACTAGTACCATCTCATATATTGCCCAAGCTTCTAGCCACTTAAACATTGTGCCTATTGCACGCCTAGAACGAACAGTTTTAATTTGAACATTTCCTGACTCATCAATCATAGGTCTAACCTCGTCTACAATATCGTACATGTTGGTATTTAAGTAATTCTCAAGATTGGCACACTCACCGCTAACAGCCTGAGATATAGTCCTTTCATCAACAAACTCGATCCCGGTCTCTGACATTGTAGGGACGTCGACATGTTGCGGCCTTGAAGAGTGGAATCCGTAGGGATGGGCGAACGAGTCGGCAGGGGGGTGGTCGATCCTGTTGGCGAATCCCTGGTAAAGGTGGCCTCCATGGCCAAGGACCCCTGAGCTGCCGAGGTGAGCCGGGTGGGCGAGATGGGCGCCACCATAGACGCCGCTGGGGGGGCGCTGGTCGAATCCGAGCGAGGGATGATGAGCGGGGGGGTGGCTTGCCCCCGGAGCGGTCGCCGAGTACGATAGGGGGATGCTGATGCTAGAGTGGATGGGGGCACTGGAGACGAGTCTGGGAGGCTCACTACTAGCTGGGAAGGTATATCCTGAAGGAACACTGGTGGCGGAGAATGTAAATCCAGAGGAGCCAGTGGTAGGGGGGGGGAAGGCCTGTGGCCCTGCGAAGGAAGAGGCCGAGGTGCGCGGGGGGCCTGGGGGTCGAGCGTCAAAGCGAGGAAATCCGTGGCCTCCGAACCCACTTCCAAAGTGCAGGTTACTTGTAGACGGGGGGGTCGGGGCAGCCGAGGCGTTCACGTGGGCGTGGAGCAGGGCGTCGCCTGATAGGGGGGGCCGGGACAAGGCTCCCTGGCTGCTGGGCCCCATGAGCCATCTATCCAGCGATTCACGCTCCTGGGCGCTGGACGTGGGGGTGAAGTTCATGTTGGCGAGGGCGTTGAGGGCGCCTCCGATCGCGTTGGCTTGGTGAACAGCTGTGTCTCGAGCAGGGGATGCGGATGTAGAACCTGCTGCAGACGATGCAGCCTCCTCCTCGTCGGAGATGCGGGGTTCTTCGTAGGAGACTGGAGGCTGTTGACGATTGGGATGAAGGCGGTCTTCCTGCTGGTTGCTCATCTGAAGGGCTCTGTTGTTGGCTTCCTCAATGGCCTGGAGATATGCCACAGCGCAGCGCTTCCCTGTGGGTCCTGGGTGATGCTTGCAGGGTAGCTTGCAGGTCCGACAGCGTGGCTTCATCAAGAAGCAAAGCCTGGAAACCAAGAACAAAGTGTGAGGCACTATTCACGCTCGGGCTGAGGCCGTCAGTCATAAATAAGTGGGTGAAACTCAAACCACTTAGCTTAGCCGGGATAGCTCAATAGCAATGTCGCCGAGTTGACAATATCGAAAGCAGGGTGACAATAGGGGCAGAAGACAATGAAACATGCCCTTAATCTGCTAACGTTAGAAGCGAGCCTTAAGCTTAGAGTTAATCTTAGAGCTATGTTAGAGTTTATTCTTAAGCTAGTGGAAGGAAACGAGCTCACCCGGAGACTGAAGCAGACGAAGAGACGAGCGACGAGAGTGGCTTCTGTAGACGAGATTGGAGGAAGACTGTAGGCGACTCTGAAGGGCGAGACGGCGTTGCGCTGTAGCTGCAAGGTCCTCGGGGATGTCTGCAGGGTGTAGACGAGTAGGAAGAAGCAAGAAGCCCTTGGAATGGTGCGTCGCCGGCAGGTCTGCAAAGTGGAGGCACAGTGGGTAAGAGTTCTACCAAGGCCGTGGCCAAAATATGAATGTTAACACAGTAGGTGAGACTAAGCTGTATTGTCGCCGAGAAGAATTATCAAGGCAGAAATACAAATTATCAGCTTAAAGTAAGGAATCGAGCTCACCAAGTGCCCCCAGCCTGCCGTGGCTGGGGATGTCGAAGACTCGTGGATGGTTCAATCATTGGCAGCATCAGATGTAGAGAGGGGACCCCGGAGACTCGGAGTGGACCCTCGGCCTCCGCCAGAAGAGCCACTTGAAGGTCCGCTGACTGGCCAGTCACCGCAGGAGAAGACGAGGGCGAGATGGAAGCCCTTACTCACTGCAGAGATATATGTCGCGCTCGAAGAATGGAGAGGCTCTCAATCAGAAGAAATTGAAGAAATCATGATATTTGTAGAAGAAAGAAGCACTGATGATGATGGAATGAAGTGCAGAGCTGCCTGGCCTCTCGTGCGTGGTGCACAGTGCAGTTGAAAAAACGCGACAGGAGGAGATAGAAGAGGGGAGACTATATAGTGGAAAGCAAGTTTGTGACAGCTTGAGAGGCGCCAGCAAAGAAAGGATAGGGGATAAAAATAGAACTGGAATGAAAGAGAGAGACAAAGAAGGAGAAGGTGAGAAGAAACGAAGCTGTGAAGAAACAGGAGAGAGGGAGGAAACATGAACTGGGCACGTGCCTATACCAATAGGCTGCGCGGCAGCAAACCCTAGGAATACGACTGCCCTCAGTTCAACGAACCTTAGCGTGGCTAAGCTTGCAGTAGGTTTTCTTGCCGTATTATGCTAACGAATTCTTCATTGTCCAAAATGAGTGATGCTGCAATCTTAAATTTAATTAAAAAAACCTCTGATTGAACTGCACTATGCTTCAAGTTTCAGATTTTCCTTTGTTACATTTTTGTCTTGAAACATCTTTTGTTTGTATTCAGATTATTTGACTGACAATTGATAGTTTAACCTTTCAGGAATGGTTATCAATAAAGTTCTTGCTTTTTTCTTTAAAGTTCTAAATTCATGTGCTTCTGTAGTTATTTGAGACTACCAATTGAAACGACTTTCCATTGAGTAGATGTACTGTCCCATGTCATCTTATAAATCTATGATTTCTGTCTCGAGAGTTTATAAAATTGAAAATATATTTAAGCAGACTTATAATAAATTTGTGTAAGTGATATTTTAAACATGTGGATCGCTACAGTCTTATCTCATGTGAACAGTCATAGGACATAGCTTTTGACCGAAGTGCGATAAACACATTTTCCAATCCAATGGTGAATAACCAGGTTATACTACGAGACAAAAACAAAGTCAAGCATGAGACGATAAGTGGACAGCAAAGAATATGGGAATTATCGCCCTGAAATATTGGCATGTGATTGGCTGACAAAGGTGTCGAATGGTATAATGTACATGTATACACTTCTAACTATCATGTGATGTTGTCAAAGTACAACCTGACTGAGCTATTTCATTACGGTTATTGTAATGTTTTATTTATGAGAGAATAATATGTAATCTCAGAGTCCCTTTGTTCTGATATGGTAGTATCAGTGAGCTAAAGTATATAATTCGAAACCCAGCCGATGTTCTCTCTATTCTACTTATCAATACTTGAAGAGAGGAAATATGAGCCTATCATATTGCACCAATTTAACATTGACCCATTTAAAATGAGAGAAAATATACATACTGCTTAATTGTCACGCGCAGCACTAAGGTTTACAACATCAAAGATCTCACACAGACAACATTGCAATTCGGCCGACATACAGTTCTAGCTGAATATTGGACATTTAAGTGGGTAAGTCTCATTATAGTTTTACAATAATGAATAATTAATATGAAATCTCGTGAATTGACCCCGAAGTCGACTACATAAAGTCGACTAGTGAAGTCATAGTTAGCTTTCCAAGCAGCAAGTTATTGTTCAGTCCAGTCAAGTCAGAGTTGAGCCAGCTAAGTCAAGTCATTGTTGCATAACTTTGCCAATTTTCAACTCACAGAAATGGTTTTGGTACCATTCTAAAGAGTATAAAGAGCAAAAGATGCATTCCACACTCTTTAAGGACTTTTTAAAATCTCTGCAACTAGAAAACACCCTTAAAAATTGACACATTTGAAACCTACGTACATGATTTCCGAGTGAAAAAATTCTGAAATTTCCGAAGGTAATGTATTGTTAAACAATATTTTAGAGAACAGCCCTGTGAAATTGCATGAAGCTAGCTGAAGTTTGTTGAAGTCAAGTGAAGTCAGAATTTAACACCTTAGCTGACTAGTCAGTTGAACTTGTCTTCCTTCCGAACAAGTCAGGGTTTCAACTCTGACTGACTTCGGGTCTACTCGTGAACACTTTGCAGGTTGCCCTATCACACAAATCTCATTCCGAGTCACTCCAATTTAGCATGCAATAATAACTCTTATTTTACTTGAGAAGAAAATCTTCTCATGGCATGACATGCCATTGAATTTTAATAAAGCAGTCTTCTTCTTCTTCTTGACATGGTCCGCTCATTAATCAGAAGACCACTCCATCAGTGGAGATTATACAAACAGTCAAGCACCACTTTTAAAAAGTTCCTGCAAAAATACCATGCACTTTTCACAAAATTGTGTTATATATATTGAGGTGTATTGAAAATTTGATAGCTAATCAAGAATTAAAGTCTGCTATCATTTTTCAGGTGGCAATGAATATCTCAGTTGTCTTTGTGGTAGTCATCTTCCAGGTAGGTTCTATTATTAAGGTTAACACACTTGGATATGAGAAATCTTAAATAACATAAATAATGGAAAAAGATACTGAAGTGTATTCGTGTTTTATTAAAACCACAATATTCTTTTTTTACAGGTGGTCTTGAATTGCAATGGCGAATATCAGTTTAAGAAGGACCAAGCTCTTGTTAATAAACTGCTATACAGATATGACAAGGACATCATTCCTGTCAAAGTTGCTAATGAATCTGTGGATGTGAAACTTGGTCTGTTCCTGAACAATGTAATATATTTCAATTTTCTTTCACATTATGTTTCCGTGAAAGGCACAATTCAGATGGTAAGATATTTATTGTATTATTATCGCTTTTATAGCTGAGTGTTCTTCCAGTTTGTACTTTGCATTTTCTTGCGACTGTGATATCACGGATTTTCTTACAGAGCTGTATAAACTACAGGCACCCATTTTAAGAAACTAACGAAATGCATTGACACATGGATCATGATTAGTTTGTCTAGTTTTGATAGCTGCCCTGGTTGATAACGATGAATGCTGTCAATAAATTTGAACAGTAGGCTCAAAAATAGTATTCATCCTCAATTGAGTATGCGTCACAGTGACTGACAACAGAGAACAACGAATTTATGAAAATAATTTGAAACTGTGGGGACCAGTGTCCAGTGAAATACGATAGAACATACTTTTTCTGGCTTGGTGCAACAGAAGGCTCAAACTCAATTTATTTATTGTGGTTATGCACAAAAAAGGGGGAGGGTTGGTCTAGTGGTAGCGTTCTAGATGGCCAATTGCTGGGTCCAGGGTTCGAATCCGGTTCTTGCCAGCTCAACTGGGTCTATGTTGGACAATCAATGTCAATCATCTATCCATACAAAAACGAAGGCAGGGCACATTCTCTTCCAATGAGCCACCAAATTGGATATTGATTATATGTTCAGGGTAAGATGTCTGACCTGTGGCCCTCAGGGGTGCATCTGCCCCTCAACATTTTGCGCCTTTGTCTCTCAGCTGCTCCTCATACCAAAATGGTGGACTAAATTAAAATTATGAATTACAGAAAACTGCAGTGGCAGATCCGAACAATGCAACTGCGGGAGGGGAACAGTAATGTTTTGGCTTTGACACACCCCCACTTCTTCTTTTTCAAAATTCTGCTTTTATTGGTCATGGAGGTCCAGGGCAGATTCCACGAAAAGCAGCAAAATGACTTACCACAAGTTACATTAGCACAAAGACGGATAAGGCCAGACATAATTGATTCGTAGCTTCTCAGATTTTCTCAGGGTGCTTTTTCTAGGGCTGGCTGGCAGGACAAAAAAAAACTGAAATCTAAATCTTTAACTGTGTCAATCCATTAAATAAAATCATGGGTAAACACTATTTGCTGTTGAATTGGTAGATCAGAATAACTAAAAATATGGCCTTGTGCTAATGTAACAACGTTAAATGATGGAGGACGGAACTTGTTTATGCTGATACTACTGCAATATAAATGAAAACACCAGCAGGGTACCACCCCTGGCCTGCTCCTGGTAGACCTGGCTTTCAGTTCAGAAAAAATTTGAGATCAAAGCATGTGTTCCTTAACGTAATTAATATAGACAAATTTTGCTAATGTAACACTATGAAATGGACAGATGCGAAATTGCAGTTACATTAGCAATAAAAAAACAGCTACTGCACAGAGCTGTTTATGTTTTTGGTGATGTATATAGGCAAATACGATTTTTCAATAAAATTTTAGAATTTCACGTTCGAAATTTGCATAGGTAGCGAGAACACAGAAAAATTCCCATGTAAAAGTTGCTAATGTAACCTAAGTGTCCTGTGACGGAATCGAGTTACATTAGCAGTCTTTTTTTATTTTTTATTTTTTTCAAGTTTTATAATGACCAACACAATTAAAAATGGTTCCAAAATAATTTTCAAGATGTGTTTTATCAATCACACATCATTACATTTTCCTGAATTGGTTTTAGCAGATTCCACAGAGTGCCAAAGTAAGCACGTCTGATCACCAGTAAGTTGGTTGTCCAAAAATGTTCTCATGAGGGATAAAAAATGTCTTTTTAAGAGCAAAAAGCTACATATTTGAGGATTATTTTAATGATATTTATTCATTAGCTCACAGATGAACTGAGTAGTAGGTTAACAGGCTTCAGGAAGCAACAGACAGATAGCAAAAGGGTTGGACAGTTTAAGGTACCCTCTGAGAGCACTTTTTGTGGAATCTGCCACAGACCCACTTGGCCCCTGATTCGCCACTGAACTGTATGCCCCCATTTGAGATCCCTCAGTTACATTGCTGGTACCCTCCCTGAAAAAAGTGCCCCAACCCACTTTCACTTATTCCCTTTCCTAGAACTCTTTTTGGGTCAAGAACAGGCAAAACAGAAAATTGAAAATTGTATTGCTGAAATTCAAACAACAAGCTTTGCAGCAATGGAGATAAAACTGAACTTCTTCTGATTGGAGCACCAAACCAACTGAAGAAACTTCAAGTGTCATCCATCAATGACGATAATGTTGAAATCAAAACGACAGACCATGTCCGCAACTTAGTTGTGCTCTTTGACAAAAATATGACCATGGAGAAACAGATCAACAAAATGTGTTGGAATGCATTCTTCAACTTAAGAAACCTATCAAAACTCAGAAAAAACCTTGACAAGGATGTTTTCAAAACTGCAGTTAATGCTCTTGTCACTCCTCATTTGGATTACGGAAATGGACTGCTGTATGGCACAGCCAGTCGATTGTTGAACAAACTTCAGGTTGCTCAAAACTCGGCAGTTCGATTAATTGAGAGATTGAGAAAACATGACAGTGTTAGTCAGAGTAGGAAACAACTGCACTGGTTACCAATCTTAGGAAGAATTCAGTTCAAATTGATGACAACAACATGAAAAGCAGTAAACAGTCAGGCGCCACAATACATTCATGACCTCATTAAACTAAAATCTCAAAAAGAACATAACGTGAGAAGCAACAACAAATGGGGGACTTCAATGCATCAGGGGTAACCATTAGATAGTGAGTAAACAATGGTGATGTCATCAATTGTGTCATTGTTGTGGTTGTGACATCAACATTGTGACAATGGTGACGTCACAGTGACTCTCTAGTACAGTAGCGCCACCACCAACCACTGAGAAGTCTCCCATTGCTGTTAGTGGAACCTGCCCCATGCAACAAAATAAGTTTTGAAGACCGGGCATTTTCCTATGCTGCACCAAAGCTCTGGATTGGTCTGCCTGAAAAAGTGAGAACTGCAAAGACACTAGAAAACTTTAAGAAGAATCTAAAAACTCATTTGTTTCGCTTTATAAATCCATATTATTATTATCTTATTTTTATTATGATGTCACAGTTCAACTGAGAAAACACACGTCTATGAAAACAATAATAAAAAAAAAAAGTATTTCATAGTGATCACCAGAATGATGTGTAGCAAAATATAAATAGCACTTAAGGATCACTATCTTAAACTGTAGAGGTATTAGGCTCAGTCCTAAAAATTAACATGAAACAGATAGGAAACATTGCGGAAAGCTGCATATTCGCCAAATTCTATGCTCCCCTCAGGCCATTTCTTGATACACCCTTGGTCTTAAAAATTATAGTAACATTCATTTTATTTAAACCATCATTTCTTTATTTATTATCATTTAAAACACATGTTCTTCCATATTTTCTGAACAAATTTTAAGCAAAATACCCAAATAGTGTGTATTGTTTCAATTTTCTACAGAATTAATCTTTTAAGATTATTTATAGTCCGGTTGAAGTAGAGTTTAACCTAGACATAATTGCAACACAATCAATTTCAATTGTGTATATACTAGAATATCCTGCAGATTATGAAAATAATACTCATTTTTGCATGGCAGTGGTGGAAAATCTTCAAAAATGCGTTTTCATGGCAAAAATAAATAGATGAATTTAAACTAAAAAGCTGCCTTGCATTGACAGATATAATGATGTATGCAATCTGATGGTACAATTTGATTAGGTATAAGATCAGTTATCAAATATTGTATTATTTTCATAATCTGCATGTTTTTCCTGAATATATACAATTGAAGTTGCTTTTGTTGCAATTATGCCTAGGTAGGCTAGGTTTAGAGCATTTTAGGACTAGAATGACTGGACTATTAGGAGACTTGAAACTAATCATTGTAACATTGAGTAAATAAGATATGTTTTCAGATGTGGAACGATGTTCGCTTGACTTTTCCTAAATTTACTGGGCTGTCACAAACCCGAATCCCTGCGTCGAAGCTATGGACTCCCGATATCAAGATTTTCAATTCGTAAGTATACCTCATCACAGTAACAACGGTGCTCAAGTTTAACAAATACTTATGATTTTGTCATCAGTCAGCATCAGATACTTCAAAAGAAAATTGTTTCAGTACAATGCTAATTTTAAGACAGTTTCATAACTGCAGGGGTATTTGAAAATCTTAAACTATATTTAATTTGGGGGGGGGGAGTAGTGTATTATGGGCAGTAGTTTAATATGAGCACCCATTGTTGATATGGGCATGCTCATATTTTCTGTCATCCTACAGATTAAAGTTGAATATTTAATTTTCTACTTCTTGTACTGACCCTAATATCATGTAGGGAATGGCATCATACAAAATTTGGAAAGTGGTAATGATGTTGTTTGGGACTCCTGTGTGGAAATATATGTTACAACATAAGCTGTCATATTCAGAAAAGTAGTTATATTGTTATTGGAGTTCTAATTTAATTCCAGAAAAGACCTTCACATTTTAACCATGTACCAACTTTATCTTAAGAAACAAGAGAACTGCACTTTTCACATATATTTGGATGGCTAGGGCCATGCAACAAAAATATTCCCACATTACCCAACTCCCTTGGAACCCTAATTTTCTGACAATAATAATATTTTGTGCAGGGTAGCCATACATATTAGTAAACAGTTATGGTTCTGTATATTGTATTTTCAAGGATTTTATTTTTCAGAATTAATTTTATATAGAAACCTTGTTACCTTACCAGGATTAATGTTCAAATCAATTGTGACAGCTTTTTCAGTGCTGCATAATATTAGAGAATTGACATTTTAATGAGATATTCTAGAATATTTTTACGATGGTAGATGCATGGACGGATGGATGGATGTTTGGGGCTTTACGTCCTGTATCTAGCACTTGGTAGGCTAATTAGAACAGGAGGAGGACACGTCAATGAGGCGAAAGATGATTGAATCGGCCATCCAACATAGGCCCAGGTGACCCCGCAAGAGCTGGATTCGAACCCTGGACCCAGCATTGGTAGTCCAGCACGCAACCACTAGACCAACCCTCCCCCTCGATGGAAGATACTCCCTCTTTAATTAGGAATAGGTATTAGTTAGACACCGATTTGGAGGGTTCTAACATGCATTTTTGTCAGTTAGATCCAGACCGGAGGGAGGGATCTAACTGACAAAAATGCATGTTAGGACCCGACAAAGAGGTGTCTAACTGACTTAGACATCATATGCTTCTTCTATTATATGTTTTAACTGATAATTTTACCAAAATAAACAATAATCTGATTGTTTGTTTGCTGATGTAAACAGTGTTAATCCTTAGCAGGGGGCTAACATGCAATATTGTCAGTTAGATACCGCTTTTTCCAATGGTATAAGTACCCTGGTGATGTCTAACTTCTAGAGCCCGGAGCCGCCGCCATATCAAGCCGCCGTCAGTCACATCAACCTCAAGTCAAGTCAAGCCATCATCAGTTTAAGCCGCCACTGCCTGAGCAGTGTCAAGCCGCCGCCATGTGGAGCATCACATTGGACTGCTTGAAGCCTGGTTTTGTAATTAACAATTGATTGCAGAAGCAGTCCAATGTTGCTAATTGCAATTCTGTGGGTTCTTGAGCTTTGTTTTACCCTCAGTTTGGCTAATTGCTATTAACTAATTGGGGAGAAGCTGAAGGTGTTAATGCTGATTGCACTCCACAATGCAAAATATTTGGTTACAGATAAACCTGCTTAGTGTTAGCAACTGATATGTTATTCTATCTGATATAAAAGAGAAAAGATTTGAGTTCAACTGATGAGTGTATGTATTTCACTTAATACATTTATCATTTCTGAGACACACAATGGGATCTCATGGCCATGGTACTACTTTGGGCCTGTGCTTTTATATACAATGATCAATGCAGAACTTAGCACATTTCTTTTTGGTAGCTCAGTTAGGTTCTGCTGCTATTATTAATCTCAATCAGTGGCTTAACTGGGGGTTCTCGAGCGGGGGGGGGGCACCTGGGGGGGCACGCGATTCTCTGGGGGGCACCCACTATACTAATTATATATTTTAGCCAGAGTTGGAAAGTTCATATGGGGGGGCACCTGGGGGGGGGGCACAGGTCCAATATCGGGGGGCACGTGCCCCTCGTGCCCCCCATAGGGACGTCACTGATCTCAATTGAAAAAGTCTTGAAGTCATCATCTTAATAAGCCAAAATAGTTAACAAGTTCATAGTCTTCACTCAGTAGAATCAATTTGTAAAATGTAGATTATATTTCAATATACTAAAAAACAATATACTAACCATTATTCATATCAAACTGCAAAAAATGGTTAAAAGTTTAACTAAACAAATAAAAATACTATTATTTGCCAATGTATGATCTGCGACTTGGAAAGAAAAGTAACTAAACCGCTAAAGTTGGTCAAGTCAAGTCATGCAACACTCAAACAACAGTAAATGTTCAAGTCAAGAAGGTCCTTCAAGTCAAGTCACTGAGCATTCAAGTGAAGTCATGAAGCTAGAACGCAGGGACTCCGGGCTCTAATATTGTGAAATTGCTTTTCTTTTTGAATTTTGACATTAATCTATGAGGAATCAAATTCAGTAACACAAGCAAGCTGAAGAAAGAAGTAAAATGTTTTTTAATAGAAAATGTTGATGTTTTTCTGTGCACAAAGTTGTCAAAAATGGTAGCCAAAAGACTTGTGTGGCTTAAAAGTCAAAAGATAAATCATTCCCTTACTAAGATAATGTTGCAATTGATCGACTGACAGGAAAATTTGAAGTAATGTATATTATACAGTGGAACCTCATTTAAAGACCACTTCGATACTAAGACCACTTCAATTTTAAGACCACTTAATCTTGTCCCAAATTTTCTCCCATTGACAGCAATGATTATTTGATTCAGAAGTAAGATCGCCCCTATTTTCAGAATTACGACCACCTAATTTGGTGCCATATGACCACGTAACCAATGAAGCAGTCAACTTTTTTTAAAATTCAACACTTTTACTCCAAGAAAATAGCAGTCTTTGAATATTGAAGATTCAGAATTAAGACCACCTCGATATTAAGACCAGTTTGACTGGTCCCATGAGTGGTCTTCATTGTGAGGTTCCACTTCACATAGGAATCAAAGCATACTGAATTACAGTGTGTCTCGTCTAGCATGCAAACTCAAATTTGGTACGGATTCTACAGACTGTCAAAAACCAATGCATAAACTTAGAGCAACATAAATAATTAATTTTGGCAGAACTAAGTAGTGAGCAGTGCTGCAGTGCATTTTTGTGACGTCATGACAATGCAAGCCATTGTTATGGTTGCGTCAAAATTGTAAACAAGTGTAAATGGACTGCTGTCATCAGAAAATGGCCAAAAATCGGGTAAAAACGGTACCAAAACATCGCGAAAATGTGACAAACAATTTACAAAATGGCTAATCTATCCGTGAGTATGTGTATTTCTTCTGTGAGACTCGTAGATGTTGAGGAACCAGGCCTAACACCAGTTCGCATGTTGATGAGACAAACTGTAAGGTGAAATTCCAATAGCCTTCTAAAGGTGCATTTTCGTGCCAAGGAGTTTGTAACCTAACTCTCAAGGTGCTCTTTGTTTTTGCAGGTAGTTTTACATTGCAATGGGAAGTACTATTTCGAGAAAGACCAGCATCTTGTTTATAGACTCCTACAAAAGTATGACAAAAACATCATTCCTGTCAAAGAGGCCGAGGAACCTGTTGATGTGAATCTTGGTCTCTACGTGACAAGTGTCATCGATTTTGATGCAGATTCATATATTGTGTCTGTGAAAGGCATGATATCTATGGTGAGATACATCTATTTTGTTTGATACTTCAGTCTTATATTAGGGAGCATGAAACTCCAAAATTTAATATGTGTTTATATTTTTGAAACTTCAAGAAAATTAATATTTTTTGCAAATGTGTCAAACTTTTTGAAAGTTCACACTGAAAAAAAGGTTTGTGTGAAACAAACAAAACGAATGTTAAGACAAAATTTTGGATGGAGACCAGCTGACGTTCGTTTTGTCTGTTTCACACTAACCTTTTTTTCAGTGCAAGCAGATATTCAATTTTTTTGTAAATTATACCATTTTTGAATTTTTTAACTTAAAAAACAAAAATTCAATTTTTTTGCAATAGTGTTAAAATTTTGAAACTCAAGAAAATCTTCCAATTTTTGTAAATGATACTATTTGTTAATTTTTTTTAACTTAAAAAATATTCCAATTTATAGAAGTGGACTGATGTTCGATTGGTATTTCCCAGCTATGTCAAGCAGACTCGCACAAGAATCCCTGCATCATCCCTTTGGACACCTGACATCAAAGTTTACAATTCGTAAGAAAACATTTTTCGTACTGATTATCTGACCTCTGGATGAAGCACTGGATGATGCTTCATGGTCCATTACAAAAATTTTTTCACCGGTTCCTGACTTTAAAATGTTAAAAAAAGTCCTCTGATTATACGCGATGCAGAGTTAGATTAAATTATGATATGCCAGTTTATATCTCACAGTATAATTAAGCCTACTATCAAACGTATCATATGAAATTTCATAAGGCATGTGGAATTTCATAAGCTCTTTTTTCTATAGATAAATTAAAATATTGCCTTAAAAAGTGCTTTTGACCTGAACATAGCACTGCCCCTTTAATAGTGAAGTAGACTGTTTCGATGCACTTCCATATTTGTGCTAATTCAAAATGATTTTGTTTTGGAGTGAGGTGGGAAGTGAGGCCATATAAGGATGAGGGTAAGACCTAAAGGCTGTGGAAGCGTGAGCATGTGCCTGAGGGCAAGGGATTCAGGAATTTGTTTAGGTTTTTACTGTACATTTAAAAAAAATGTTGGTTGCTTTGATGTCATTACATAGAGTACAACTCAAAATAAAGTACGATTACCCCAGGAGGAAGGAAGTATCAGCCACTACTTTACCCGTTAACACCTTTTGGCTGCCTCCAAATCACTTCCTACCTTTACCTACTTGAAACTACCTGTTAAAACTACATCAAAATTGCATTAAAACAACACCAATTTACACTCCATCACCCCCATTGTGTTTGATTTATATGATGTTGTGTCTCTTTGCTAATTGCAATTACATTGGTAGCTGTCTATTTTAATAGAGTTCTTAATATGGACTAAAGTCGTTGTGAGGAGTCAAAGGTAGTTGTAAGGACAATTTGGGGTGGAGAGGAGAAAGGAGGGCAAAATAGGTAAACAGAGGACTTCTACTGACAATGTACTTACTTTGTTTTGGTTGTACTGTGTGTATAACAAACGTAGTAAAGATATTGAGGACACTAGTCCTGTGTGGTTGTTTCTAACAACAGATGAATACTTTCTGTTTCAGAATAGACAAAAATACAGGCATTGAGGACACTTATGCAGTCGTTTTCAACAACGGAACAGTATTTTATGTACCTCCTGTGGCATTTTCATTCGCCTGCTCACGAGAAGGAGAAGGAACGAATTATTACAACTGCACTGCTAAACTGGGATCTTGGGGCTACGACGGATACACAGTACGTTTCGGGATGATAAGTTGGAAGTCATATTTCATATTTGTATTTCCGATAGATGCATTTGAAGATTATCCAAATTTACTTATAAATTTCAGCTTGATTTGGTGGCGGAGCCTCTGTATGTTGAAGAATTGGTCAAAAATCCAGAGTTCTCGGTCATGGATCCAACCAGTGAAAAACACATGGATCAGTATCCTTGTTGTCTGGAACCGTATCCCAGTGTTATATTCACCTTCATGTTGTCTGACAACAGAAGGACATCGACATAAAATTCTTATGTCTATATTTTGCCTTTAACGTATCAATTGCATGACAACATTTTATCAATATTATCAATTGAAATATATATATCTGACAACTCATATTTCAAAAGTTATTACCTACAACAATAAAGTTCAGCTGGCTTCCTTTTTTTGTCTTTCTTATTAATACAAAGCTCTTTAAAAATGAAATAAACAGCAATTCGAACAATTTAAAGACAACTTCCTAATTGTAGACATTGAGCCTGAATGTGAATTGTTTTCTATGGCATGTATCCTAGGGTGCATCAGTTGCCCCCTAAAAATTAAAAAATTGCTTGATTCCCTTCTCCTTCTCCAATTATGTTCCTTTTGCTAAAAAAACATGTCCTGTGAGGTTTCAGAATAATCGGACCATGTCTAGGGGTGGCACGCATGCCCCAAAGTTTAACAAATTTTGACCAAAAATATCTCATTTCAGAATCTGCGGTATTTGATAACTTCTTTAGTAATTATTCTAGAACAAAACAATAGGCACTATGATGTAGATCAGAAAGAGAGCTTTAATTTGAGTACCAGGAAGTCATATCTAGTACTAAAAGCAACCATCCAAGTTATCTGGCAATAATACATAAATTGCGAATTCTGATATTAGCATCTGTTGAGTCCCTTAGAATAAACGAAAGTTGATGTATTTCTAATACGGTTATAATTATTATTATGTCAAGTGGGATATTCAGATATACATTCCTTTAAAGGGGACCTTAAGCTCAGATACCTTGTTTTATAAACATTATATTTACACAATATATTGCATTTTGGTGAATGTTACTAATTTCCGAAGCTTGGTGTGCCAAACTTGCATTTCAACTGCTCAGCGCAAAAGGTGACCTAGCCTACAGCCATTATATTATAGGAATTGTAAGAATTTTAACTGTCAAAAAATATACAATATATTGTGCTACAGTACCAAGGTCAAAACTTCATCTTATGGCATCAGGCCAATTTCCTTCAAAGTTGTCCGATCGAGGAAACTCATCCAAAGTAACATGGGACAATGCCTAAATTCTCTTAGATTAATTACATTTTCCATTCTGTTTAGATTTTTACAAATCCAAAGATTCCAAAACCTCACCATGGCAAATTTTCCTTTCCCATATCATAGTTACTCTCTACCTGGAATTCTAACTGTAATATTATAGCATTATTTTCGTAACTTTTACAAATTTATGTGTTTTTTTTTTCACTCATCATAAGCTATTTGTTCCAAATAAACAGAAAGACATTTTTTGTGATAGGACTGGTCTTTTCATCTTTGTCAGTTGGAGTCTAACCTGCAGCAGTTCAATTTTTAAAATCACAAACCTCTCCCACATGTAGAGGCCTCGACTGGTATAAGCCAATCAAGATGAAACCATTTTAGCGATGTCGTTTTTTTTTTTTTCGGCTGGCCTAAATTTATGCAAGTCCAGTTTCACATGACATTTAACCACTTCATTGTCAACCATAACTTTGCTAGACAAAGTGATTCATTCTATTCCACAGAAATCAATTCAATTCATTTCACAATTTTTTTAAATGCATAACATCATCCAACACGCTTGATGTAGCAAAAAAAATAATACAAATAAGGAGATATGAAAGGGTCTTGGCACTTTGGTGAAGAAACATTTTACCAGCTGAAGTTGCTACTCCTATTATGTATTTTAGTGCTTTAAGAGCCAATCTGACAAGTACCAGATTTGATTGAGGTATTAATGTAGATCTTCATTAGCAAACTGCTGCTCCGTGACAAATTGGAGGTTGACGAGATGTCTTGACTTCAAGAGAATATGTCTGACATATTATTAACATGCATACAAAATTATACTACAGATAATGGGTATTTGAATTCCAAGCAACAAACTGTTTCATGTAATTATGGTCTCTTGCTTAAATACATATGTCTTTTAGTTGATAACAACTGTACATAACTTGTTCATTATTTCAACATTAGCACATGTGGTTTCAAAATTTCATGTGACCATGAAATAGTTCTCTTGGTCATATACCCATCATGTTGGTATTCAAATTGAAGCTAATGATGAGAGCTACCACATGGTATCATTTTTAATGTTCTTGGATTAATAACCAATGAAATATAACAAACCGCGTAACCGATAAAATGACAGAAAATGCAAAAATCCTAGAAACTTCTATGCAAGTGTGCCACCCCTAGACATTCTTCAAATTTATTGAAACTTCACACAATGTGTTTCTAGTATAAAAGGAACATTCCTGCAAAAGGAGAGGTTTCCTCTAAAAAGTTGGGGCAACTGATGCACCCTAATGTATCCTCTAGGGAAAATTTAACATCAGAACACTTATAACATCACTCTGCCCTTAAGAATAACATAGACGAAAAAAAACACTAAGGCACAGGATCTGCAGTTATGAAATCATCTGTAAATACACTATGTATATATATATATATATATCACGGTATGGTGCATTCCAGGGGTGCCGGAAGGATTCGCGGGCGGCAGGGGCAGTCGGACGAAAAAGGGGCAAATCATATTCGCGCGAAAAAATTTCGAGGGTGTCAATGATAATTTTAAATATATACTAAGTAATTTGTGCCTAAATTTAGTAAAATAAGGCTTAATTCAGTTCTTTTTTCTGAGATCAAAAGGGCGCACCTTGCCCCCCCTGCCCCCCCTGTTTCTCAGACTTAGCCTTCATGACCAATTGATGGAATTCCATCTGAAGTTACAGACTGCAAAGGTATATTCATACTAAAACTGAGCAGCTCCCAATTTTAGGTTACGTACAGTGTTGATAGTGATTGATACTTCAGGGAATTGGGGAGACATTTGCAATTAACTGCTTTTTACAGTTGGGTGATGCCTTTCATGGTTTGATGGGTTATTTATTACTGTCCATATCATTCATGACACAATTACTTAAAGCATACATGTATACCATAATAGCCGTTGCCTTTATGATACATACTACTATAAATGTGAATGATTTAGGGATGTAACGCAAGCTTTTCCAAATTTGAGACTACTGGCTGAAACAGTGAAGATATTTAAATCAAAGACAATGCTAAATTGATGATACGTCCATGCAAGTTTGAACTGATTATTTCCGATGAACTTTCTCGAATTTACTGTTTAGTTGGAGGAGCTGATACCAAAATGCTCGAGTGAGGTGGTACACAATTCTTTTGAACTAACATAGCTTGTTGTTTCAGCTAAGATAACAGACAGATTGTTTTAGTTTATTGTCGTTTTCATAGCTACATGTTTTTTGAAAACTTCGTTTTGCAGCTATACCGTGACATCATCAGGGTATCTGTGAATGTGATTGGTCTAATCTTCATTCTGTGACATATCATTTCAGAGTTTGACATCACGGTTTATGACAAAGGAAATTAAAACTGCCAGGCAATGTTATCGTTTGTGTACATCAACAACAAACAACTAATGCCTTAGCTGATTGTCACACCTTACCAGAAGAGTCGCTGTTCAATGTTTCCCAAACAAAGCCTGTTTTATTGTTTGTCACAAGACACTCGTCATCACAATTTCAAATCACTTTGTTACATTTGTTGTTAGTCATTGTATGCTGCAGGCCAAAAGTTTGGAAACAGAACATCGCTGGTGCAATCCCAGTTAAATGAGCAAATTCCTAAAAGAAAAAATATTTGAAGATTGTTGGCTGTCATTTCTAGCAGAATCATTTTACAATTTGAAATTTGGCAGTTATTTAGAAAACCTGTATAGAAATATAGTCATATAAAATCTTCATATAATTTGTGATGGCAACTGGGGTAAATTGCATTTTGAATGGCCAAAATTCGGGAAAATGGCATGTCCAATGATTGCCTGGTTTCATATAAATCAGTGCTGTGGCACTATTTTTGCAGGTATTTATTTGGAAAGTAAATGGAAATGTTCCTAATATATATGATATGATGCTAAAGCATAGGGAGACCGCAGGACATTGGGTTTTTTCTCACATTTATAACAAGAGCCTGCTGCTAATCTTCTGATTATCTGAGGAGTGTATAATTTCTTTCTGCAGTTCTGCAGTTCTGCAGTTCTGCAGAAAAAACCACAGAATTCTGCAGTTTCCAAAAAAAGTGCAGAATTCTGCAGTTCTGCAAAAAAACTGCAGAATTCTGCAGTTTCCAAAGGAATTGCAGAATTCTGCAAAAAAATTGCAGAATTCTGCAGTTCTGCAAAAAAAGTGCAGAATTCTGCAGTTTTCAAAAAAATTGCAGAATTCTGCAGTTCTGCATAAAAAAATTGCAGAATTCTGCAGTTCTGCAAAAAAGCAGTACATTTAAATTTCTTCCTCCACATGCATATTCTGCAATAAATTCTGTAGTTTGGGAGTGAAATTGCAGAATTCTGCAATTCTGCAATAAATTCTGCAGTTTGGGAGTGAAATTGAAGAATTCTGCAATTCTGCAATAAATTCTGCAGTTTGGCAGGAAACTGCAGAATTCTGCAATTCTGCAATAAATTCTGCAGAACAAATTTATTGCAGAATTCATGCAGTATTTGTGAACCTCTGGTACAAGGGACTTGTCATTACCCAGGAAACGTTGGTAGGGGTGGGGGGGGGCAGTTCTGGGGTCGAGTTGGGGGGGGCTGCTTCAAAATAAACCTCTATGCCTCTATGGACGTTTTGACACTCTGCTCGGCCAATTCTCAACCAAATTTCACTCTGAAAAAAGTGGTGGATACCCTGCAACCAGGTCTATTTACTACAGCTGTCAGCATTTTTGCGAGCTGACCGATCGCCGAAAAACGTGTCGTACGGAAAAAAGAAACAACAACAGACAAACACTGTCAACTTCAGTTAATAGACCTGGTTGCAGGGTACCCGCAACTTTTTTCAGAGTGAAATTTGATTGAGAATTGGCCGAGCAGAGTGGTAGAACGATGACCAATCCACAAGAAAACAAAACATGCAAGTGCTGCTCCCCACAGGAGTGGCGACCTGGGAGAATGGACACCAAAAGAAGAAGAAGAAGAAGAAGTCCATAGCAGTTCACTTGAACTCCAGGTGTTGTTGTGTTGAAATTTTATAGCAGAATTGCAGAATTCTGCAGTTTCCTCCAAAACTGCAGAATTTATTGCAGAATTGCAGAATTCTGCAGTTTCACTCCCAAACTGCAGAATTTATTGCAGAATTGCAGAATTCTGCAATTTCCTTCCAAACTGCAGAATTTATTGCAGAATTGCAGAATTCTGCAGTTTGACTCCCAAACTTCAGAATTTATTGCAGAATTGCAGAATTCTGCAATTTCCCCCCAAACTGCAGAATTTATTGTAGAATTGCAGAATTCTGCAGTTTCACTCCCAAACTGCAGAATTTATTGCAGAATGCTGCAGGTTTATTTGAAACTGCAGAATATGCAGCTACCTACCTGCATAAGTGCATAAAACCTCCCAGGCTGCAGAATTCCTACAGAACTACAGATTCTGCTGCAGAAACTTTTCAAAAAGCTGCTGGGACAGGTGAGCATCAAAACCCCATACCTCCCAACCGACCCCAGAACCGCTACTCCTCTCCCCCCCCCAAGCAGCGTTTCCTGGGTAGTGGCAAGACCCTTGTTGAAGAGGTCTGAACTTAACAGATGCATTGCAATTGATAAGCTGGATTAAATACAAGAGGTTCACAAATACTGCATGGAGCTGCAGAACTGCAGAATTTATTGCAGAATTGCAGAATTCTGCAGTTTCCTCCAAAACTGCAGAATTTATTGCAGAATTGCAGAATTCTGCAGTTTCACTCCCAAACTGCAGAATTTATTGCAGAATTGCAGAATTCTGCAATTTCCTTCCAAACTGCAGAATTTATTGCAGAATTGCAGAATTCTGCAGTTTCACTCCCAAACTGCATAATTTATTGCAGAATTGCAGAATTCTGCAATTTCCTTCCAAACTGCAGAATTTATTGCAGAATTGCAGAATTGCAGGAAGAAATTTAAATGTACTGGATTATCTTCAATCCTTCTACCCCTCAACAACTGATTTAGTGTCAAAAAGTTTGGATGAACTGCTTAGAAATCCCCCTGCAGTTCCCCGAAAATAGTCCATTGCTTTTTATACCATAATTGGGTAAGAAATTATTATTCTATACAAAACAAACAAAGCCAATCTTTTTAAACTATCCAATATTTAAGAGACGTCCTGCACCCTGTATGTAGAGCTTATGAGATATAGGCCTACAGTGCACAGGCACTTAATTGGTATTTTCCTTTCCCACAATCACATGCATATTTTGTTTAATGTTATTATACCTCCACCATGAGAGCAGAGCTGTCATTGGCTGAGAAATGATCACATGTCAGTCATTGCCCAGGACTATTGCCCTCAAAAGAAAAAAAAAATTCGGTCTTGTGAAATAGTTTTCACTTACTTAGATAGATCGATAGATAGATCGATACATAGATCGATAGATAGATCAATAGATAGATCAATAGATAGATCAATAGATAGATCGATAGATAGATCGATAGATAGATCGATAGATAGATCGATAGATAGATCGATAGATAGATCGATAGATAGATCGATAGATAGATCGATAGATAGATCGATAGATAGATCGATAGATAGGTCTATATTTTATCTCCCAGACTTTAAATTTTCAATACATTTTGCATGAGGATTCCGACTGACATTGCCTTTGTGTGTGGCTCATAAAATGCCTGCAAATCCTCCCTCATTTTTTTCAAATCAGCTTTTTCTGTAGCCCTTCTCGTCTTTCATTGCACTCACTCCCCCTGCTCTTCTGGGTCGGCCAATATATGTTACAATTTATTCATCTTGACAAGATGCAATGTATTGTAACTAAGATATCATTCATTTCCAGTTGGAGAAAAACTAACAATATAGATTGTGTGCATAAACCACCTCTGTACACATGTATACTATTCGATAATCGGACGGCTGGCAAACTCACTGCTGCTCACCGCTCAGTGATCGTGACGCTACATGCATGCAGTCATTGCAGTGTGCTGTCCATGCATGGTGACGTTATAAAACCTTAGAATGAGGCTGGCTCTGTTCATGACGCCACCTGCCATGCTGTTGCCATGACTGCAGGATCAGGCCAATTATTAATGACGTCACATAAACGCCGACACTTTTTTTTGTTTGGCGCATGCAAAAGTTTTCCTTAGTATATCCCTGTGTGAGATGCTCTGTCTTCTACCATTTGAAGACCTCTGGTCTCTGCGCTTCGCGCAGAGACCTGACGGTCTCCATTATCACCCGGCTGCAATGTCAACTTGCAATTTCTGTTGAAAATTGCGAAATGGAACCACCTTTACCAAGTATGAAATGACCATTGACCACTCTGTTACATGAAATTTGAACAATGAACGGCATGTTCTGCCTATATTATACTCACCATGATTATTTCACAATGTCAACAACTTGCAGACGAAGTCGTGTTGAGTGATGATGTCATCGCAGATAAGCCCATGTGACTTGCTTATTTTAGGGGACCATAGGGGCGTATCTGCGCAGTAAGGCACTTTTTTCGGCGATCGGTAAGCTCGCAAAAATTTCATTTTACAAACTGCTGCATCAAAATAAACCTCTATGGACATTTTGCCACAGCAATGGCTTTCAAGTTCAAGGTGGTGGTTAGCAGCTTATCATTTCTAAAGTTTTGTCCAGCAGTGTAACTCTCCTTTGAGAATAATATAGGCCTAAGTGGTTTGTTTGCTTTAGTTACATTCTATTGAAGCATCTATCGACCACTGTGGGTATTAAAGCTAAACCAGGTAAACATGCCTTATCCATGTGTCAATGCATTTCGACAGTTTCTTGAAATGTGTGCTTGTTATATACAAAGTTTTGCAACTGTTTCTGTGACATCACAGTTTTGAGATGAAGCAAAGGAAAAACTGGAAAAACACGTATCTATGAAAACGATAATAAAATGACAAGCTATGTTAGCTCAAAGGAACTGCGCAACCATCTCACTCAATCATTTAACCTTACGCAGTTCATTAGATTTTACGAATGTGTTCTTCTTTTTGGAGGTAGTCTCTCTTGTCAGTCCAGGTTCACCACTTTCCTGACCTTTCCATTTGTGGTTTCACGTTTGAGTTGAACAAATTCAGACAGTAATTGTCAGTGTCACTCAACAGTACATCAGGACGGAATAGTAGAAGAAAGATTAAAAGGAGGTAAAAAGGAGGAGGAAAGGGAAGAGAAAAGAAGAGAGGAGGAAGATGTACATGTAGGAAATAAAATAAAATTGAATTCATACACAATTTTTTTTTCTAACTAACGTATTAATTACAAAAAATGAATGATGCCTTTTTTTTTCTCCTGTGACTGACCAATCTTAGAAAAAGTGCCTTAAGTAGAACCGAGAAGGAAAATATTAATTACGTCTGGTCTAATGAAAGACCAATGACATAATTAACTTATTATGCAGCATGTGGGCGAAAGTAATTAGCAGACTGTCTCATATCAGGTCATTACCTGAAGTGCCCTGTTTCCAATTACCCCACTAGGTCCACCGTCAGTCCCACACTGACATCTTTCACATGCAATTCAGAGCTGTCATGCAAGATGCACAGCTTGACTCCAATTAGTTTGCATACAGTTTTTATTGGAATGAGTGCTGACAAGCTGTTAGTCTTTCAGATAACTAATTGGCTGTTGATTAGATTACTGAGACTGAAGAAAATTTCTCTCTGAATCGAGCAAAATGAATTTCGTTTGATACCCATGCAAAAGCAAAATGTAGAAATATGAAAACAGTGAAGTCGGAGTTTCATTAATCATTCCATCTCATGTCAAATTGCATCTTTATTCTAAGCATGTCCAATGTATGCAAAACCTAATCATTGAAAGTGATAAGTCAAGCTTAAATTGAATTGCTCAATTTCCTCAGGTTTCCAAATTTGGATTGTGGAGTTATAATGAAAACCTGACAACTCATGTCAGGAAAAGGAAAGCCCAAAAATAGATTGCTGTAATGATACTAACTCAATTAGTAAGTCATACAAATACCCAAGGCACTATTACCAGAGAAAAGGATAAAACACTGTCTTGTAGTGTTTGCCAATTCTCTTTTTTAGTCAAATAAAATACATTAGAGCTCTTTGCGGATTAGCAGTCCAAACAGTTTCAAAATTAACTTTCAACTTGGACTTGTGATATCACTGGCTTAAAAATGTTTTTGCGATTTGTTTGTGTCAGTTATAGTTTAATCAATTGATTCTGTGCATATCACATCAAGAAGTATGGGTGTCAATAAACAAACTAATTAAAATACTAAAGGTACGAGGGGTGTTCAGGAAGTACTGACCAATTTTTTTAGCAGACCTTTCTCTTCGACATACTTGAATGAAATTTTCACAGTACAAAATTCAGGTGTATAGCCATTGATTCTGAAAATATTACATCCGTGGCCAATGTTTAACTTACTTTTCTGTTACCATGGAAACTGCACCTTGGGGTAGGCAGCGCAGCTTAATTTTTCATACAAAACTCAACAATTTAGCTGTGTAAATCGCCATAAATTTATTGCATATACACAATTAATTGTGAACATAGATGTTCATCAGCAGCTTCACAATTTTTCAAAGTACTCTCTGTGGCATGAAACAAATTTTTGCATCCTTTCAATCCACTCGGTGAAGCAATTTTCAAAGTCTTCCTTAGAAAAGCCCTGGAAATGGCATGTCAAAAGTCCAGATTTGTAGCATGTCTTTCACCTCTCAGCTCATCTTTTAGATTAGGGAATAAACAACGGTCACATGGTGCTAAATCATCATTGAGGTATCTGGAAATGCTGTCCAAATGAGATCCTGGGTTTGTGTACCATTCTTTCCTGTGAGAAAACCCAATTTGATTGAAGCTCTCTGAACGCGTTTCGGGTCCTAACAAAATGCTCATCGAAAATCACTCTTTACAGTGCAAAAATCAGGTTTACATGGCTAAACAATGGATTGGCACAACATTGTGACATCATAAAGTTACAATCACAATTGCCAGTAGGCCCTGCACAGGTTTGCAGTCCTTTTTAACATAATTTGACCCTAGATCTCAGGGAAAACACAATGCTAAGTTCACTTGGAAAATGAGTTGCGCTGGGTTCCCCATCTTGCCGTTTCCATGGCAACAAAATAACAACTTAAATATATTGTGTCAAAGGTGCTTGGCCATCTGTTTTCTTGATACTTCAAGATGTATTCCTGAAAATTTGAGGACTCTAGCTCAAATATAAGCATCTCTCAGAAAAATTGGTCAGAACTTTCTGAACGCCCCTCATACTCATCTGATTAGAAGATTAGGAAACAAACAGGTAACTGTGAATGACTTGGCACAGCCAGTTTGCAAGTTGAAAAGAAGAAAAATTATTTTTCAAGTGGACCGCCAATCTGCAAAGAGCTCTAATGATTTTGGATTTTTTTTTTTTCGATTACTGGTGAATTGACAAATCTTTCTTTTGCGATGCAAAGCTAAGGAAATATCACAAATTAAAGTCAGGGATGAATCTTCAAGAATTGGACATTGCTCGCAATATCATTTTAGAAGAATTAATGAGAGGGGCAATTGGCACATTAAAAACATAGGCTGCACAGCAGCAAACCTTCAACGAATAACACCTTTAGAAGATTACAATTACATGTACACCATAAAATTGGAGTGTTTACCAAATTGCATATCCCATGATACATACATGTTTGGAATAGTGTCAAGTCATGACCTTCAATTATCTCTACTAGCCCACTGCCCTGCCATCGGCCCATTTGCTTGCCGGGTTTTGTAAAACCAGGGAAAGGCCTTATTAGACTAATTTACGCATATTATGGTTCAGTTTCAATCTTGTACAAAGTATGAGCTGTCGGTTGGAAACCAAGAAATATGATGCTGCTATATTTTCTCAAGTTTTTCCAATCATTCTAAAGGTATATCAAAAAGCACTGCTACACACTCTAAAAAATTTCAGACAAAATTGGTTTTTTAGATTCAAAATGGTTTTTTGAAAAACCAAATTTCAATGCAAAAAACCAACATGGATTTTTTTAAAAATCCATGTTGGTTTTGCATTGAAATTTGGTTTTTCAAAAAACCATTTTGAATCTAAAAAACCAATTTTGTCCCGACATTTTTTAGAGTGCATTGTATGGGTGATATGTAGAAAATTTCATTGCTGTATATGCAATATTGGTCAAGTTTTGGCTGCGATACGAACAAAATCACTTTTACAAAAAGTATAGAATATCTATCACTCAGACCATTAAAAGTCAAACTAGACCATATAGATCATAATTATGTGTACCAAACTTTACTATGTACATGAAATAGTGACCGAGTCTTAGCCCGAAAATAAAAAATACAAATTTTTATAATTTTTATAATTTTTTCCAAACATATAGAATATCTGTCAATGAGACCATTAAAAGGCACAACTAGACCATAATGGCCACATCTGTACCGAATTTCATCCATGCACAATAAGTTACATTGCACAAGCAATAGTGACTGAATCTTGGCCCGGAAACGAATAAAAATAATTTTCATATTTTTTTAATTACTTTAATAAGTATGGAATATCCATCAATCAGACCATCAAAAGGCACAACTAGACCATATAGGCTACATTTGTACCAAATTTATCCATATACATTCAATACGGGCTGAGTTCTAGCCTGGAAACGATCTATCTGCCTGCCGCCCGAGCTCGCACGTCCGGCGAACGGACAACATTCTTACCCAAGAGAATACAATACCTTCTTCGAACTTCGTTTGCTGAAGGTCAAAATTTTGGTTGTAAATGCACTCCTTCAAAACTCATCATCAGAGGATATTAGTATTTTGCTTGCAAGGACTTACACCCAATAAAGCAGCTGGGTGGCTAAGTGGCTTAGGTGCCCGCCTGCTCCGCTGAAGGTCTTTGCTTGCATGGGTTCGAACCCCAGGTGGGGAACCCAAAATTTTCAGTGTGCCTTCATGAGCAAAATCCCAGCTGGATGTCATTCGGATGAGACATTAAATTGGTGGCCCCTTGTATCAGTGTCTATGCTGGGCAAGTAAAAGATCCCTCACACGGGGTAAATGTGTAACATGTTGAGGACTCCCGCTCTCTCTCCCATCTCATCAATCAACCCTCGTGAGCACCCAGAACTGGGCTTAGAGGGCTGCTCTTACCATATCTATCTATCTATCTATCAAATATACTTCAATGTGTTTTCGTATAATTTCCAGTTAAAGGCTAAAATATAATTCACCTAGAAAGGCTATTTTGATAAATTTCTATGTTGCACAAATACAAAATGTTATTCTGATGACAATTAAGGAGCTGATTGCTGCATTTTAGCTGATGCTGAAGAACAGTCAGCTTTACGTGTATACGCAACGCAACAGTGTGGCACGTCAGCCCTATACGAGGCACGTCAGTCCAATAATAATAGCATAAAAAAGCATCAAAGTCATTTGACATGACAGAAAACCAAGGTGGCATTATCCCACTAGCAAGTGTACTTGCAAACTCGAAAACAGCAAACACAGAAAACACTTCAAAGTGTAATCTCCTGCCATGAGAAAATAACAAGTCTCTCTGCTTAGGTGCAATATCTTTCTACACCAGGAAAGAAAGAAGTTGATAAGGTAACATTGCTGGTAAATTTCTTTTCCCCAAGCAGGCAAAACGTTGAACCCTACATTCAGGCCTATATTTTAAGCAGCTTGCTTTCGTTTCTGTGAAGAAGTCACATACGTTACACACATGCAAATAATAGGAAGCTGAAAAATAAGGCTCTTGATATTATAAGTCTCTTGTGCTAACTACATAATGGCAGCATTTGAGTTTTCTGGGTAATGTTTCAACTCAAAACAATGTTAGTGTTACAACTTTTTGTCTCCAGTGTCCATTAAAAAAATTTCATGTTTCAAACAAAAATTAATATTGTGTGCCCTTTACCAAAATTTAGGCTTTTTGCCATCCAGCTGTAAGAGCAGTCTTAATAAGCACGCAATTTTGTAGGTCTATTTTATAACTTACTACTTAACCTACTTTTTTTTAGTTCTCTTTTCTTCTTGAACCAGTTAGATGTATAGGTAAAACGCTAAGCACAGAGAAATATTGTAAGAAAGCCTACAAAATTGTAATTATCAGATGTTGCTGGAAAAAACCGAAATGTTCCAGAAGCTGGTGTTAGGTCTGCCAGCAGGGCTGGGAAGGCCTATTGTGATGCACAAGATTATCGTGTGTGTAACTCTGTGCATCGAATCCTGTTAAACTACCACTGTACGGATCTGTTTTCTTTGCAGTATGCTTTCTTGTGGCATACTAAAAGCAGTTTTCAATTATGACAGATCTCCGTAACTTCAGTTCTATATTGAATATTTGATGATTTAATAAATTTATACAGACCTCCACCACGGTGAACTCTCAATTTTGACTCTACAGATTGATAGACAGATAGATGGACTGATAGAATGATAGATCTGTAGACAGACAGATACATCTACAGACAGCTAGATGTACTAATATACACACATAAGCCAGCACATACATACATGTAATTATGTATATTAGAGGGCTGCTCTTACAATATCTATCTATCTATAGATCTATCAAATATACTTCATTGTGTTTTTGTATAATTTCCAGTTAAAGCCTAAAATATAATTCACCTTAAAAGGTTATTTTGATAAATTTCTATGTTGCACAACTACAAAATGTTATTCTGATGACAGATAAGGAGCTGATTGCTGCATTTTAGCTGATGTTGAAGAACAGTCAGCTTTACGTGTATACGCAACGCAACAGTGTGGCACGTCAGCCCTATACGAGGCACGTCAGTCCAATAATAATAGCATAAAAAAGCATCAAAGTCATTTGACATGACAGAAAACCAAGGTGGCATTATCCCACTAGCAAATGTACTTGCAAACACGAAAACAGCAAAAAACTGCAAACACTTCAAAGTGTAATCTCCTGCCATGAGAAAATAACAAGTCTCTCTGCTTAGGTGCAATAACTTTCTACACCAGGAAAGAAAGAAGTTGATAAGGTAACATTGCTGGTAAATTTCTTTTCCCCAAGCAGGCAAAACGTTGAACCCTACATTCAGGCCTATATTTCAAGCAGCTTGCTTTCATTTCTGTGAAGAAGTCACATAAGTTACACATGCAAATAATAGGAAGCTGAAAAATAAGGCTCTTGATATTATAAGTCTCTTGTGCTAACTACATAATGGCAGCATTTGAGTTTTCTGGGTAATGTTTCAACTCAAAACAATGTTAGTGTTACAACTTTTTGTCTCCAGTGTCCATTAAAAAAATTTCATGTTTCAACCAAAAAAGTTTTATTTTGTGCCCGTTACCCAAACTTCAGCATTTTGTCATCCAACTGTTAGAGGAGTCTTTTGAAACTTAGTATTGTGCTTTTGAAGTTCTCTTTTCTTCTTGAACCAATCAGATGTATAGGTAAAATGCAGCTGGGAAATAATTGTGACCTGCTCCACCAAAATGAGTTCAAAGTAGGCAATTGATATTTCCCAGAAATGAGCAAAACATGTCTAAATCACAGTTTGAGATTTTTTAGCTGTAAAAATCTAATGTGTCAGAAATTGTTTTTTTAGCACTATAGTCTACTTGATTTTTTACACTAAATTGCTTCAATGGCCAAAGAGAGCTGTAAATTGCTCTCTTAAGGACAATACAAAACACTAATGAGGTCTTGCCCCCTGTTGTTTCTTTTCTGTGAGGGAGCAAACAAAAGTTCTATTTGGCACAATTAGGATAATTATGTTATCTACATCTAAAGATTCTAAAATTTGCACACCAGTGGAAAATTTAACTCTTGCTTGCTGGCAGTGCTTCGGTTTGTGACATATTTGTACCTAGCAATATGGTTTAACAAAGACCCACTGCATCACTGGTGTCAATGGCGTTTTGGCCTTTTCTGATGTTTTAAGAGAGACTTTGCTCTATGTGCAGAAACTGTGCCGTAATCTTTACTTCATTGGCTTCATACTAAATGTTACGACCAGAAAAGGTATGAATTATAGATTGATTGCAAATTAGATATGAGGGATGAATCTTATGAAGTAGCCTTTATCTTATGCATTGACAGAACGTGCCCCAAGCTGCTTCTTAATTTGTTAACGTATATATTTTTCAGTCGAAACTAACTAGTTCAGTTTCCCCGTGGTCTAATGGTCAAAACGCCTGTCCACTGGCTGTGAGGGCGTTGGTTCAAATCTCAACCCGGGACTCACTTTGGTCCCAGCCCATGGGACATAAAATGCCCAGTGGACACACGACATAAACCAAGACGTCGCTAATTGGTGGAGGGCTGGTCTGTTGGTCACATAGATATGCATGGTAGAGATTATGTCGCCCCAACTTGAACACGACGTCGGGTTTTTTTTACAACATTGCCACAACGTCTCAAGCTAACATGGAACTCTTGACATTGCCTCACAATGTTGTAAAACGTCGCCATAATGTTGCACGCTAACGTCATATCTTTGACGTTGCTTCACAACGTTATGACAACATAATTTCAACCATACAATTCTATGTCATTTAACGAAAAGGGTGATGTCGTTGCAACGTTGGCGCAACGTCGATGTGTGCCCATGGGGTGGAGGCGGGTTGTATCAAGTATTCTATGCTGGGGCAACAGAAAGAACCTGGGTATCCCTGAATTATTAGGGTATGTTCCTGTCTTCTCATCCCATCATCATACTGCGGTCACTAAAAAAAAAAGTGCAGTTCCCTCACCAAAGTTGGTGGTTGAGCTGCCCCAGCTAATCCGGGGTATACCAGCACAACACAAGTCAGTCTAGTAAAATCAGTATACCTATGCTTCTCCGTAGCTATTTCCAACCATTTTTTTGGAATGATAAAATGTCTGTAATTAATGTCTTTGTAGGGCTGGAACTGAATTCTGAAACGTTGCTACCATATCTGGCCCCTTGGTGTCTGACTTATTAAGCTTTTCCTTCAGCGCCATTCGCGGTATTATGTCCTTCAAGAAATAAAATGGCAGACTGACAAACTGAAACTGAAACTCATAGTCTGTTATAACTTTGAACAATGAAATATGCACGTTATAATTGCAAGTTTTGCAACCAGTGCGCAACCAGCTGATGAAGCTCCATGATGTTGTCCTCGGAAGCAAGAGGAGCATTTATCACATTATAATATCTCACCTGACCATCCGACATTCTGATATTTCATGTTAGGCTTGCCGATACAATGACTCCCAGGAAAATTGTAGCAAGAGATTTGGCCAGCCTCACAAACAAATCTCTTTTCTAACCGACAACCAGATTCCAGAGCTCTTTGCTGTTTTTGGACGGGACTCGCTTTTCAACATTTTATATTTCCTTGCCAACTACCAGTGCTATTTCACATACCGTGACATATGGAAGGTTGGACGTCCTAAACATATATGACATATGGAGTTTGGACGTCCTTAAAGGCCTTAACATCACATGTGAGTCCTAAGTCTCACACCTCCTTACACCTGACTCTGGTTTGTTTTGGTTTACTTCCTCTGCCCTTTGCTAGGTCAGGTTCTGGGATCTCAACACTTTTTAATGCACTAGACAATTTGTTATCTTTTTTCTTTTGTAATTTCATATGTAATATATGAGTATTGTCATTAAACCTAATTACTTATTGTAGTTCTCAGGTTGGCAGCACATTAAAAATGGAACTCTCATAACAACCTTAATGATATAAGGGCAGATAGACTTTGTGCATATTTTGCACAAGAGATGAATGTTTGGAAGTAACATACTGTTTTTCTTGTAAGTGAGGCTGACAGGTCAACAGATTGATATTTGAAATGATTCACATTAATATAAATGCTTAATTATGCATGCAATTGCATGTAGATGCGTGCGGATGTTCGCTCACCACAACGCGTGAATGTGTCATATTTTGAGAAAAAAATATTGATAAATGGCTATTATTTTTCACTGAGAATTGGAAATCTATTTGACTTAAACTCATCAAGAACATGCAAAATAGAAGACTTTGTGCTACGTAGAGACGATGATTTTAATCTGAATTAAAGTAAAATAATTTCATCTGGTGCTCATGCAAAAGCAAAATGCAATTGTAGGAGTAAGAAAAAAGAGAAGTCAGACTTTGTTAATCATATCATCTCATATCAAATGGCATCTTTATTCTGAGCATGTCCAACTTAGGAAAAACCCTATCAGGGAAACAGATAAGTCAAGCTTAGAACTGAATTGCTCAATTTTCTTAGGTTCCGAAATATGGATTATGGTTTTATAATGACAACCGACTATTCATTTAAGTTAATTAACTAAAGCATGTAAAAGTCCAGAAGTAGATTGCTGGAATGATATTGTCTCTTACAAACAAATTCTATGGCACTACTACATGTTTCAAGGAAAGGGTGAAACACGGTCTAGTGGTGTTCCACCATTTTCGTATTTGGTCAAATAAAATGCGATAATGATTTTGGAAATTCTTAATTCCAATATTTTCGATTCCTGGTGATTGGACAAAATCTTTCAGATGCAAAAGTGCATGCTGCTTTGAAAATATAGGGGCAGACGACACACCCTATCACACGTGATTGCAACCCCATATAGGTAGTTCTGATGATCATCAGAGGATGACTAAAGAGCTGACAGCTGCATAGAAATATTGAAGAGTAGTCAGGTTTACAGGATATTCACATGGATGTAGAGTAGTCCCTGCGTCATAAGACTGCCCCTTCTGCAGTCTTAAAGTGGTCTCTCATGCGGGTGCAGTCTCTCGTCAGGGTGCAAAATGCATTAAAAATATTACTTACAGTGGGAGGAAGGGTCACATAAGGCAAGTCGGTCTTACAAAAGGGGGTCTTCCAATGCAGGTACCACTGTACACGAGTACAGGAAATAAGACGCACTACACAACATTGTGGCACTTCAACCCTATAGTGAGGCACGTCAACCCTATAATAGCATAAAAAAACATCTAAGTCGTTTGACCTGACACAAAACCAAGGTGGTATTTTCCCACCAGCAAATGTACTTGCACACAGGAAAACATCAAACACAGAATAAGTTTCAAAGTTTCTTCTCCTGCACGAAAAAAAAAAACAAATTTGTCTGCTCCGGTACAATTTTTATCTGAATCGCGAAAGACAGAAATTCTGAAGTATGGTTCCTTTAACAGGCAAATATTTTTCCAATGATGGATTTATGATTTGGGCTTTACGTCCTGTATTTATGAACTTGGTAGGCTAATTAGGAGAGGAGGAGTACACAGCCATGAAACAAAGGATGAGTGAAGCAGCATCCAACATGTCTTTTTCCAAAGCCGAAAGGCTTGAACCCTGCATTGTAAGCAGCTTATTTTCATTTCTGTGAAGAAGTCATGAAAATGACCCATGTTTGCTAATAGGAAGCTGAATAAGACACTCGCAGTGGTATAAGCCTCTTATGCTGCATACTTTCTGTCAGCATGTAATGCCTATGGATTATTTTTGCAACTCTAATAAAGTTGGCGTAGGCTGTCTGTGACCTGTTATAACTTCTTTGTCTCTCTTGTCCAATGTAGAAATGTCATGACATTGTTTCAAACAACATATATATATTTTTTTGCCGTCCAGCTGTTACAGCAATGTTAGTTTAAAATATATGATGTTTGTCAAACACTGGCTGAATGTGGGACCATTGTTTCGTTCGAGAGTCTACGTGATGTCGATTCACATCGCTGAGGAGGAACCGGTGCTCAACTGGTACCGGGGGAGGCACACCCTCCCGGCAATATACCGGAGATCTTAATTATCACGCGACACCACGTCATCAACATCGTCACGTAACCATTCAAACTGACGAAGGAGTTCGGATGAACCGTAAAAGCTCTTCTACTATTATTTTGTCATGAGTGAAAGTTTCAAAATCTTCAAGATCTATGTGATGTGTTTACACTAAAGTGTATTAAAGGCCAAATAGAGCTGTAAATTGCTCTTTTAAGGACAATACAAAACACTAATGAGGTCTTGGCCCTACCATTTCCTTTCTATGTGGGAGCAAACAAAGTTTCATTTGAAAGTAATAAGGTTCAATGAGATGATCAAATTGTTCTTAAATTGGGCTCCGAAAATGGATTTTATTAGACCTTGTTGAGGCCTTGCTCAACTGATAATTGGTTTAATATGTGGATAAGAATGCGAGAATAAAGTTAAGCTTCATAATCATATTCATGGATGTAATTCTAAACTGTTCACTGCAGTGGAAGATTTAAACTCTTGTTTACGGTAGTTCTTCTGTCTGTGACATATCTGTACCAGAGCAATATGGTGTAATAAAGACCCACTATATCACTGGTGCCAATAGCTTTTTGGCCTTTTCTGACATTTTATGAGAGACTTCGCCCCATGTGCACAAAATGTATCATAATCTTGACTTCATTGGCTCCACACTAACTTTTACGACAAGAAGTGGCATGAATTATAAATTTACTGCAAATTAGATATGAGGGATGAATCTTAAGAAGTAGCGTACACTCTAGAAAATGTCGGGACAAAATTCGTTTTTTGATTCAAAATGGTTTTTCAAAAAACCAAATTTCAATGCAAAACCAACATGGATTTTTTAAAAATCCATGTTGGTTTTTTGCATTGAAATTTGGTTTTTCAAAAAACCATTTTGAATCTAAAAAACCAATTTTGTCTGAAATTCTTTAGAGTGTATGCCTTGACAGAACTTATGCCTAGTTCTCAAGGCACGTTACGGAGAACTTTTTTACCACTGAGGGGTAGCTTGAGTTGAATTCTAGGAAAAAAATGACCATCCCGGCGACATACAATGTTTATAAAACCATTATATAATTAATTAAAAGCATATCACGGCGGGATAAGATTGTAAATCGGCGGGATAACATCATATCCCTGTGGGAAAGATCTAAATGCCTGGGGGGCAAGATCTAAATGCCTGTGGGATGTCAAAGATCGTCGGCGGGATGTCAAAAGACCGTCGGCGGGATGTCAAAAACTGCCGGCGAGGCTGCAAATGTCCCCCCAGGGGCAGGAGAGGTCCCCACAGGGGCAGGAGAGGTCCCCTCAGGGGCAGGGGATGTCCTAATATTCCGCCGGAGATGTTTTTGAGACGTTCTCACTGAAAAAATCCCCGTCGGACATCCAAAAATCAAGAAAATTTTGGGCTCTGTTCCGCCGTCATGAAAAAAAAGTTTGAACGTGTTGAATCTTTTTTGACATCCACGGCGCAGTTTTTCCATTTCTAGGAACCCCTGAGGGGAACAAAAACTACCCCTGGGGGGATGTGAAAAGTCTACCGCGGATCACCCAAATTCGTCCAAATTACCAGGAAATATCATCCCACCGCCGCCTAAAGTGCTCCGTAACGTGCCCTGAGACTGTAGCATTACACATCAAGTGAGTCGAAACCTTTTGTCACTAATTTGATAACAACATCTCTTTCCTGAAAGGCAAAGGGTTTTTTACAGCTGCTTGCAGCCTGTATTGCAGGAGGAATTTTCGGGAAGCTTCTGACCATATAGGAGGTCGCATTATTTCACCTATCACTTTAAAACTTAGCATACAGTCTCAAGATAATTTTATCTTGCTTCCATCAACTTTTGGTAAACTTCTGTGACAATAAATGTTTATTTTCTAAACTAATATGTACCTTTTTCCCGCGAATTTTAAATGCTCTGCTGTTGTGGCAGCAGCAGCAACAGCAACAGCCAAGTGTCAGCCAGGGGGATAGATTGCAAATTCATTGAAAAGCCTGATACCATAAAAGAAGAGAGGGAGTAATCTATAGACGAAAATAGATTCTTAGATAGATAGATAAATTGATTGGCAGAGAGGTAGATAGTCTATCTAAAAGCAGCTGTTGAAGTGCTTGCATGTTATTTTTTGCTCTTGACAGTGAGCAACCGGCTTCCGTCTTGGCTCTTTTTGAACCAGTCTTGCATGCTTTTCACAATTTTTTATTTCCTTGCCAACTGCCATTGCTCTTTCGCATGTAAATATTTGTCATAAACCTTATTGCTTTAAATGCCAATTCTCCATCTGGCATCATTAAAATGGACTTTTCATAAAGACCTTAATGGTGCCGATGCGGGTTTATAAAGAACACAAACAATGATCAATGTCACATAAAAATGTCAGCCAGTCTTCTCGATGACGGCTGTGTTACAAAACTGTGTCTCAGACTATTTTCTTGTGTGTCGGGGGATACTTTTTGGATTAAACCAAATAAGTCTGCAAATTGCTCTTTTAAGCTAACACAACAAAGCTAATGAGGTCTTGCCCAAGCCTTTCTGTTTTGTGCTACAGAATAACAAAGTTTAATTTAAAGTAATTGGTTCAAGGAAAGAATGTGAAGTGTTCTTAAGTTGTGTAAAGCAACTGGGATTTTCAGACCTTGTTGGATTGATATTTGGTTGTGTTTAGAGATGGAATGAAAGAAATCCCTGAATGAAAATCTTAAACTATTAGTGAATTTTGCTGTATTGTCACCGGGGTACCACTTGTCACATTTTCCTAAATTTCAAGATCCAGATGTAATTCCAATTTAAAAAAATGAAACAGCTTCTTTTCAGTAATGTTTATCTAATCATCTACCTGAATATGTTTAGCCTTTTTGCCTGAATCTTTGTGCTTCCCTAAACTTCATTACAGCTATGTTTATTGAAGCGACGTGTGATTCCATTGGTGACATATTTGTAGCTGTTGCGTTGTTATATTATGGCAGACTTTAGCCCCAAGTGCATAATATAATTTTATGCACGAAAGTAAACCTCGGATCTCATTAGTTTTATAGTAAATGTTATGAGGACGAGGTATGAATAATAGATTTGCTGCATATTTGGACAAGAGGTGCATCTTAAGAAGAAGCGTGCTGTTTTCTTCATTTGACAGAATTTGAGTTGTATGATACTTTAAGAAAAAGGGGAACTATACTCCCGAAACCATTCTTGCAAGCACGAGGAAAACAAGACAAAGGTTTTCCCCTCATATAGAGATTACAAAATAAAAACAGTGGCTGATCCAGACAGCGTGGTTTAGTCACAAACCAGTTTCGTCACTTTTTCCTCAAAATAGTACATTTAATCTCAGTGGTCTGGGGGGGGGGGGGTTATGACTCCCCTGGATACGCCACTAAAAAATATTTGATGTGGTTCAGTAAAGTGACAGTATTGTTTAGTGTTGTTTCAACCTTTTTGTGCTACATTATTACCAATGTTCAATATTTTATAGCAGGAATTGAATCTGTTAACTTGCAACACGAATATTAAGCTGATTAATGTAATCGCTGCAATCCTAATCCCATCCTAACATCTTACCTGACATCCGACATTCTGATATTCTGCATCAATCATGCACATGAGATAACTCCCACGAGAATAACATTAGGAAATGTTGTCAGCTTTGCAAAAAAATCTCTTTTCCCTAAGGCAAAAGTCTTCCTCATTTTGTAGCAAACAACTGGCTCCCAGTTTCACTCCTTTCAGTCTTGCTTTTACAACACTTCTAACATTGTTGCTGTGCCTTTTTTGCTTGTTACGTTTTTCTCACAGCCTCACTGCCATAGGCCTGAAATTTAAGCTTAAAATAGTGAATGAAGCATTGTCTTTTGCTTAGTTGAAGGGAAAACAATGTTTACCTTTTTACCATTTGCTTTTCAGAAGCAGCAAAAATCTATGTGTAGCAGTTCTTGGGTGGAACAGGCTTGTTCTATTATCATTATGTGAGGTATCCTGGAGCATGCTGATCTACATATGATGGTGATCCACGTAGTATCCAAAGGATAACTTTCTACTCCGGTGATCAGTTTATGAGGTTTTTAAGAACTTAACAATTGATTGTTGTGATCAGCCCTTCAAGATTATGTTTGAATTATTTATTGCCTTGCCATACACTGTAGGAAGGATTTCTGTCACAAATGCCTGGAATATGTCAAACTGTGAATAATTGCGATCTACATGGTAGCCAAGCGTAACTTTCTACTTGAATGATCAATTTATGGCTTTTCAAAGAACATGTAACATGATTAATGGCACTTACAAATTTCAGCCAATCTTCAGGGTCCCCCAAGAACGGGATAAATGATTAATGTCACTTGTAAAATGTTAGATATTGGTTATGGTGTACAGCTGTATCAGATATCATTATGAAAGGTTGGATTGAGATTAATTGCATCTGACAGCCAAATAGGAATGTAAATTGCTCCCTTGGGATAACCCAACAAAACTATTGAGGTTTTGCTTTTTCCTTTATATTTTGTGTAACTGGAATATAGAGTCTCACTGAGGTGAGTGTATTCTTCAGAGAAAGTAAAAAACATGGGTTGGTTCACTTTATCTTAAACTAAATTGTAGACACCATAATTGCCGGTTCTTGACAGCCAGATGGTGGAAAAGTACGTGATTCCAATCAGAGAGGGTACTAAAAGTCTTTGATGGAAAATTTATTAATCAGTCGCATTCTAAAGAGCAAAATTGCTGCAATAAGGATCAAGACTTGGTTCACTTTGCCTTGAGATATATGGGTTGCTTCACTTTTGGCTTAATCGCAACGGGTTAAGGTCACATGGGGTTGGTTCATCCCCAACAAAAATAACCTTGCTATATTAAATTAAGATAGGTCCCCTAATTATCAGACAGAGGACACAATGTTATGCCCAAAACCATGGAGCATGAAAATTCCAATATTGTAGATTGGTTCACTTTTCCTCATGATGATCAATTTGATTGCTAATGTTAGTACAACGAAAAAATCTGGTGATCTTCATTGAAGTCCTGAATAAAAATCTGAAACTTTATATGCAGGATTTAACCTTTTCCCTGTCACCCATGGTTCCCTTGATGAGATGATTGTATTGTGTGTGTCTGAAAATAATTTCATTAAATTCCACTGGATCAACCCTGTGAAACAACATCTTGACCTTTAACCATATGTGTTGTGTCTTCTTATAATTCCCGGGAAGCCTTTGCTCCAAAAACTGAATATATGTCTCCGTAATCTTTGATTTCAGCACTTAAAATTATGAAATAGTTTATAAATTATATATTAACTGAAAATTTGGTATGAGAGATTTATCTCAACAAGGGAGCTCAGACCTGTGCCATTTTCTTTACAAAATATTTCATGAAATTCATTTCTTTTTTAGAAATCAACCAGGCAAGTAAAACTGTTCAAAGTTGTGCACACACAGTTTACAGAGTATTTTGTGTACACGTACTGGTGCAAAGACACCTGAAACCAGATACCTTATACAAGAGTATGGCATGTTTGTCCCATCACAGTCACAAAAGACATCAATGTAATTTGAGCTGATGGAACAAGTTGGAACTCCTTTTACAAATGGCAGAGCAGAAAGCAGATGTCCTCATCAAACAGGAGCATCAAAGTGACAGAAAAGCGCAGTGTTGCATTACATATGTTGTAGATGTCAGTGCAAACATCTGACTGTCAAGGAACTAGGCGTAAGTCTGCAGGAAACCATTTGGCAACCATGCCCTTTCACTATTTTTCACAAACAAGAACTGTACCTTATGACGCATGGACAAATGACAACAGGGACCCCTCGAGAGCGGGACCATATTGCCTAAAAAGTTGAGGAGTTCCTGCAGCTTACATATTTATGTTTTGATATAATATAAAATTGTAAAAAATGTATATAAAAATTCATAAAAACTACAAATAAATAATCTGAATCAGAATCTAATCTGAACAGAGAAGTCATGCACTCTAAAAAAATCCAGACAAAATTGGTTTTTTGAAAAACCAAATTTCAATGCAAAAAACCGACATGGATTTTTTAAAAAATCCATGATGGTTTTGCATTTAAATTTGGTTTTTCAAAAAACCGTTTTGAATCTAAAATAAAACCAAGTTTGTGTGGTAGTGTATAAATTTGCCCATTGCTATCTACTAAGAATTTCTAGACCTATGTCACTAGCCATTTATAGTTACTGGTTGACAGAGGGCAGCAGCACCTAGCGCTGCCAAATTTGTCTATAGCCTCTGGATTTAATCCACTTTTGATGTGTTGTGCTTGGCTGATCACACAGTTCAGTCAGTTCTGCAATTGCTGCCATCCAGGCAACATTAAGTTTAAGCAGTGCTCAGCAGCAGCATTTGGCAACCTTTAACATGTTAAGGTATGTGTATATTCTTAGAATATTTCTTTAGCCAGATTTACGAAGGCATTTATATTTACTGTGAATTTATTAGACTGTTAATTTAGTATGGTCAGACAACTTACACCTTGTTCATTTGTTTGGTTAGGTACCGGTTTGGTTAACGTTAACCTTGTGAACATGTCTGCCAATGCTTCCATGAACCCCATTCCTGGGTAAGATAGCCATTTGTAATTAAATGTCACATTAGCATTACTTTGTATGTTAAATAGCAGTACATAATTTTATATACATTTATATAGTTAGTATACTTAGATAATTCAATGTTAATATTATTAGCTTCCCTATAATTATTAGATATAAATTATTCTAGTCAAATGTTACATTAAAGTAACTTATATAAAATTTAGTATTCAGTTACTTAGGCATTACTTTCTCTGGTAAACATATACTTTTATACTTTATTCTATTCACTGATTTTCTGTACTTTGTTGCAGGGTTTTTATTCTATGAATAAATGATTTAAATCTGGAGGCAATGACTTCAACCGAGTCAATTATTTCATCATCACCATCATCAAATTTTTCCTCTGGAACATTTGTCTGGATTTTTTTATAGTTTGGGGAGATCCCAACCTGATCCCCATGGCCCTAATCACATCCTGATATCTCACCTAACCATCCAACATTCTGAGATTTCTCTTCCACTGTCTGCATGAAATGACTCCCATGAGAATATGACATAAGGAAATGTGGTCAGCTTTGCAAACAAATCTCTTTTCCCCAGGGAAAACAACTGGTTTCTGGCTTCCCTCTTTTCAGTCTTGTTTTTTACAAACATATCCAGTATCGTTGCTGTACTTTCTCGTAAGCAATGTAACAGCTTGTTTTTTGTTGGTTTGCTCAGAAAATTAAACCATTTTCAGTCAAAGATTTAAGACATCCTGGTTAACTTTGTTAAAGTTGCTTTACTGTTCTTTTTCTGCAATTTGTCAGGCAACTGTCATTGCTGCATGTTATTTAGGAATCTTTGCAGATTGGCAGTCCACTTGAAAAATTTATTATGCATCAGACCAAAATTGATATATTTTTATATGTTAATTTTATCTGCGCACAGTTGCGTTATGTCACGAATTATGCCTTTCAAGACGCGATAGCCCGATAGACCCCCCCACCGGAATTTTCTGGATCCTCCGATGCAAGCTGGCTTTGCCAAGTCATTGACAGCTTTCTATTGATCTCTTAATATTCTTAATTGATGAAGTAACTTAAATAATTTAATTTGTTTATTTATTGTATCCTATGCTAATAAATATGATAAGTACTTAATGAACTGATTAGCCATTTAAATGACACTAGGAAAAAACCAAGTTGAAGTTATAATTTAGAAACTGTTTGGACTGCATGCCATTCTGCAAACAGATACAAAATTTCTTCTGGTTTGAAATTTAAGCTCATATTACAAAATGAGAACAGTCATCGATGAAGACCTAAAGTGTGCCCCCTTCTGGTTATCACAAATTTTGTTCTGACGAATAAAGCCTTTCCTGAGATTTGAGATTCATCTGAAACCATTCAGTGTGACTTACTGTTTTATAGCTTCTTCCTGTAATAAAACACTAACATTCATTGATCAGTCAAAGCATGTCTCAAGCAAGTGAAACTCTTTGTACTGACAAAAAAAAAACTGCCCATCTCAACTCAGGTGGATGAGGTGTCATCACAGCAAGTAGACCAATCACTGCCGGAGGCTGCACAGATCGGTCATGACAAATCATGCCTATGATGACTTGACTCATCATCCCATATCAAAACATTTCATTCATTCCTTGGGATCTTACAATCGCACAGATATCATGATCATGAATCATCAATGGAATACATGTTTGCTATACTAATGTAATGATCATAACAAATCATGGGCTATTATGACTCACTGAATGCAAAATTCAACAGGAATCTGAACTCATTTTACGCTTATCAAAGTGAAACACTGTAAAGCAAAGTGCAAATTTTTCTTTCCATCTGCTTATCTTTAAATCATTTGTTCTTGCAAGATTTGTAAGTCATTGTTTTACATTTGTGAATGTCAGCTGTGAATAATTGCGATCTGCATAGTAGTCAAGCATAACTATCTACTTGAATGATCAATTTATGGCTTTCTGAAGAACTTGTAACATGAGTAATGGCACTTATATAAATTTCAGCTAATCTTCAGTTTCGAAAGACAGCACAAATGATTAATGTCACTCATAAATTGTCGGTTTGTATTTAAGATTAATAAAGGTTATGCTGTACACCCATATTTGTTGTATGCAAGGTGCTGTTTGGATTGAGCTAAATTGTGTCTGATGGCCCAATAGGTTTGTAAATTGCTTTTTTAAGCTAACACAACAAAACTAATGAGGTCTTGCCAATGCCTTTCTATTTCGTGTACAAAGAAAAAGGTGTTTAATTTGTCGTAATTGGGTACAAAGAAAGAATGTGACCCTTTTTTTAAGGAGTGCATTGCGACTCTGGTTTTCAGAGAGCGTTCAGTCGATTTTTCAGCTGTTTAAATGCTGATGAATCTTGATAAAGCAGCTCATCTGCCATCTTTTTAAATATTTTATTAAATTCATTTCTTATTTTTTTAAATCAACCAATAAAGTAAAAATGTTCAAAGCACATTTTTGATCAGTTTTGTGCATTCATCATAAGATAGTGTATTTTATGTTTGTAAATGCACTTGAAGTCAGATACAGTACCCAAGAGTGTGGCATGTTTGTCCCATCACAGTTACAGAAGACATCAATGTCATTTGAGAAGATTAACAAACAAATCGTAACTCCGATTACAAATGGCAGAGGAGAAAACGGAAATCTTTATCAAAAATAGCACTGAAAAATATGGAAAATGCAGTGTTGCAATGCCTTTATTGAAGATGTCTGTGCATGCCTCTGAATATCTTGAAAGCAACTTCACATAAATCTGCATGAAACCATTTGGTATCCATGCTCTGATACTGTTTTTCACAAACAAGAGGTAAGAGGTCAAAAATCATTTAATCTTCACCAAGATATTTTGAAGATGTAAACATCTTGGCATAAACTGACAGAATTGAATGTTGACAACAGTGAATTAAATAGACAATTATAAACAAGTTATTGTGTCATATATTTTGCAATAATTACTTCCTAAAGATAAAGTTAATTAATGAAGCATATATATGTTAGTTAGACGCTTGCTTGATCTTACAAATATTTTATCATGTCAGAAGTAGAACCCTGAAAATCTGTGAAGAATGTAGAGTTCTTCAACCTGGTCCCCATGGCCCTAATCACATCCTGACATCTCACCTTACAATCCAACATTCTGCATAAAGCATGTTTATGAATTAAATCCCATGAGAATGAACATTAGGAAATGTTGTCAACTTTGCAAACAAATCATTATTCCCAAAGGACAAAGGCTTCTCACAATTTGCAGTAAACAGTTCGTTTTCATCTTCACTCTTCTCATTCTTGCCTTTACGTCACTTCTAATTTGTTTTCTTATAAGCTTTAAATGAAGAATGATGAAGCAAATAAATGCCAATTATACAACAATTTCCACTCAATGGTTTTGTGTTGTGACTTGTCAACCTAGAGCACAAACCAGTTAACATTGATTGATGGTGGTTACTGAGTGTCAGCAGTTTCTATTCGTTTACGGTAAGCACGAATGTGTAATGCTTCATGGACGTAGACATGTTTTAATCCACATGCTACCAAAAATGTCTTAATTCAAAGTGTCATTTATTTTTCCATGTATTTGTCAACAAATTAATGGTTTGCATGTTGCAAGATTTGTTAGTCATCGTTTTACATTTGCGAATTGTCAGCTGTGAATAATTGTGATTTACATGGTAGCCAAAGCATAACTTTCTACATGAATGATCAATTTATGGCTTTCTGAAGAACATGTAACATGATTAATACCACTTATACATTTCAGCGAGTCTTCGAGGTTTCCGCAGACAGGACAGCTCATTAATGACACTTATAAATTGTCGGTTAGTCTTCAAGATGGTTATGCTGTATAAGTTGTATAACCGTATTTGTTGCACTGAAAGTAGTTTGGATTGAGCTAAATTGTATGTGATGGCCAAATAGGTTTATAAATTGCTTTTTTAACTAGCACCACAGAACTAATGAGGTTTTGCCAAAGCCTTTCTATTTCGTGTACAAAGAAATTAAGTTCGTTTAAATTTGCCGTAATTGGGTTCAAGGACAGAACGTGAACTTTTTAACTTAAGGAGTGCAATGTGACTCTGATTGTCAGAGCGTGTTTAGTCGCTTTCTTGGTTGTTTAAATGCTGATAAATCTTAATAAAGAAGGTCATCCGCCGTCTTTTAAAATATTTTATTAAATTATTTTTTTTTTAAATCAACCAGTAAGGTAAAAATGTCCTAAGTTTGTTTTTACGTTTGAAAATACGTGAAACCAAATACAGTACACAAGAGTGTGGCATGCTTGTCCCATCACAGTAACAGACATCCTGACCTCTCAGTGTGAGGCTAGTGAACCTTTCCTGACCTCATATACCATAATCAGTGAAGTTATCATTAAAAGATTAACAAGTCTCCGGTGTGACCAATATAATTCACAGTTTGACATTGTTAAAAAGCAACTGAATGAATGTTTGAATGTTGTCACTGTTGTCTTGTTTTTTGTTTTAAGTATTTTCTTTGTAGAAAACCACTAACAATTATTAAATCACGGAATTTAAACACCGGAAAAAAGCTGTAAAAAGATTAGCATATTCATAAAACTCCGTCATTTCATAGTGCTGGTTGGCAGGGTAAGTGTAAACGAACCCTGCCATGGGAGGATGGTTACGGAAGACATCAAAGTAATTTGAGAAGATGAACAAACGAGTTGTAAGTCCTGTTACAAATGGCAGAGGAGAAAACGGGAGTCTGTATCAAAAGAAGCATTGAAATACACAGAAATGTGCAATTAATGTTACACTGCCTTTATTATAGATGTCTGTGCAAGCCTCTGACTGTCAAGGAACTACACACACATATTATGTATGCAGGAAGCACTTGGTAACCGTGCCCTTATTCTACTTTTCACAACAATGAAGTGGAGGTCGAATGTCGTTCAGATTTCAGCAAGATATTTTGAAGTTGTGAAAAGCTCGCCATTAACTGACAGCTGTGAACTGTGTCGTCCCTATGGGGGGCACGGGGGGACTCATGCCCCCCATATTGGACCTGTGCGCCCCAGGTGTCCCCCATATGAACTTTCCAAATCTGGCTACAATACACAAGTACAGTGGTGCCCCACCCCAGAGAATCGCGTGCCCCCCCCAGGCCCCCACCCCACCGCGCTTGAGACCTCCCAGTTAAGCAACTGGCTGTGAATGTCAACATCCTGCAACAAACGATGTATTAAATAGACAGTACAAGTTGTTTTGCGTTATATTTTGCAATAATTACTTCTTAAAGATAAAGAAGACTATAATGTCGTAGTTAGATGCCTCCTTGTTCTAACAAGCATGTAGGCATTCAACAAGTAGAACCCTGAAACCAGAGTTCAACACAGAGGTCCTCACTCAGCCTGATCCCGACGGCCCTAATCGCATCCTGATATCTTACCTTACCATCCGACATTCAGAGAATTTCGCGTCAAGCATGTGTATGAAATGACTCCCATGAGGATAGCATTAGGAAATGATGTCAGCTTTGCAAACAAATCTCTTTTCCCAAAGGCAAATGGCTACCTCATTTTGCAGTAAACAGTTCGTTTTCATCTTCACTCTTCTCATTCTTGCCTTTACAGCACTTCTATTACAGTTTTTATGGACTTCATTGAGAATAAAGATTCATGCAAAAATACCTTTTGTTCTTGTAAGTTGAGTTTCAGCAGCAACAATAGTGTTTTGTGTAACGTTAGGCCAGATAGGCACACATTGTTGATGTTTTGCAAGACATCCTGCAGTGTATGAATAATGGTGTTCTACTCCGTAGCTGAGGCATAACTTTCTACTCTGCTGATCAGTTAATGAGATTTTTGAATGTTACAAATTATTGTTGTCAGCTACCCTTCAAGACGACATTTGTCTTGTGCAAGTGGGCCGAATATTTTACTTGAAACTATTGTAGTTCAGAGAAAAATTGTTTCTTTCTGACTTTGCAGAATTGTACTAATGATCAAATATAACTTAAAGGTCAGCAAACAAAAGTAATGAGGTCTAGTTTAGTTGTTCCTGCCATTATTATTTGGGTATCAGAAAACAAAGTTTTATTTGAAGTAATTGGGTTCAAAAATTGAATTGAAGAGGGCGACCTTTTATCATGGAGTAAATAGAGCATTTCTTGGTTTAAATTAGTTATTTATGGTTGGGTTTTTTTCTTGATATAAACAATTATTTCCGCTGTTAGCGTAAAACCGATCATTTCCTGCCAATGAAAACTTATTAAACGGTCGCCCCTAAGCTGTTCTTAAAATGTTCATAGTAAATGTACAGGAACTTCATGCAATTAACATTTATCCCAGAACATATACATCAAACCGTGATATACAATGATGAATGAAATGTTATCCATTTTGCATCTCCCCCTCTGCCAGACCAAAATTTATATATTTTTACATGTTAATTTTATCTGCACGCAATCGTGTTATGTCGGGAATTATGCTTTCCGCGACGCGATAGCCTGATAGACCCCCCCGCCGGAATATTCTGGATCCTCCCCTGGATGAGCTTGAATTGTGTAACCTAACAAAGCAAGTACTCCTGAAGAAAATTCTCCTGCACTTGACTTCTAAGGTACTACCCCTTAAACGTGATCACATTATTGACCTTCACAACCCATCTAGTCTTATGAAAACGCTTAAAGAAGGATCAATACTGACTGGTGACCATGTGAATCTCTGTAGCTTAGATGGTTTTAAGAAGCTTTAACATCCAACATACGAAATAACAAGCAGCACATAAAGTGTACATTACACACTTCTATTAGCATGAGACTAGAAGTGTTTAACTCTCAGCAGAAACCTTTGTCAAAAACACTCCAATGCATTTTACTTTAGGCAGTGGCAAACATCATTGCATGACAATCATCTGAAGAAAACATGTTTACAAACACACGCTACATCCTCTTAAGAGATGAATCAAAAACGCCTCTGAAAAGTTGTTTTAATAATAAATAAGTTTGTTTATGAAATGCCATGCACAGTAAATTGTAACAACAAGCAGGAAATGCCATACAGCTTCAATGTTAAGAGTCCAGTAGACCTTCTTCACCACTGAACTGTTTTGAAAGGTATCTTATAAAACTAGCAAATGGTCACATACATGTACATGTAATTGTCTTTTACAACTTATATCTTGAAAAACACTCAGAGAAGGATCAATACCTGTCCGCGGAGCCTCAGTGCATTGGTCGTTGCTTGTGGTTATATTGCTTCCTGAAATATAGCTTTAACAATATAATAAAATACAGGGTAACAGTAGACTCACTGGCGAACTTTCCCATGCCCTTTTAACTTCTAATGTATCCTCTACAATTTGCAAATGATCACATAATTGACTTTTAGACCCCATTCAGTTTTGCGAAAGCACTTAGAGATCGATCAATACTGTCTGGAGACCAAGTGCATCACTGTAGGGTGTCGTTTTAAGCAGGTATAACATCAAACATTCCAAGTAACACACAAGCACTACACAAAGTAACCATTACATACTTCGATGAGCAAAGAACTAGAAGTGCTTCACTTTTCATAAGAGTCTGGGCCTATTCAAAATATATTGAGGTGGAGAGTGCTTGGCTGAGACTAGAGTGGGGCTTGGTATTTTCAAGCATAATCCCAAACTATGTGAGAAAGTTTAATGTGTCATCTTTTTTGTTGTTGGTTAAAACACAGACCCTTGTCTGATGGTCTGGATTCACTTGTCACTAGTATATTCAAAGGTACCTTGCCCTTACTGGACCTGCTAACTTCATCTTGGCAGAAAACTGGTCACTTTTAAACTTGGCCAATCAGAGAAGGTCTTTCAGATTTGACTTTTACAAGAATTCATCTGATTTGTTGACACCAGAAATGACCTATTTTCTGTCCTGATGAAGTCAGCAGACCCAGCAAGGTACCTTTGAATATACCGATGACAAGCAAAGAGAATACTTTTCTAGGCCTAGGCCGATGGTTGAAGTTGAATAAATAGAAATGAAGATACAATATCAGACAAGAAAACTTGACACATTTGTTGTATGACCAGTTTTGATGTAAATCCTTTATCAAAACACTCCCACACATCACTTGAGGCTGTAGCCAACCTCATCACGTGACATTTCATTTTAAGCGAAATCTATGAGAAGTGAATCAACATTTAAAAATACTGCCACAAAGTTGGTTTACAAATGAAGAAGTTTGTTTGAAATTGCATGAGAATGAGATGTTTTCAGGATTAGATTTTGAATTCATAGCAGCTTTATTATTAAATTTTGTCATTGTTTAAATTAGGTTTTTTATATCAAAGGTGTTTTTAAAAAAGTGACTCCAATTACATGGAAAGGCCCCATTTAAGCATGTAAGTCCCAAACGGAGCCTCCATTTGGGACTTCAGGGAGTTATGGGAGTTGACAGGAGTTGCTGGGAGTTGTGGGAGTTAGTGGGAGTTACCAGGAGTTATGGGAGTTAGCAGGAGTTAGTGGGATTTACTTGGAGTTACCAGGAGTTATGGGCGTTGGCAGGAGTTAAAAGTGCCACTAATTCTTTCCAAGTATTTGTCTGCAAAATGGTTTGCCTTTTACAAGCTGTTTAAGTCATTGTTTTACATTGACGAAATATCAGATGTGAAGTCAATAATTGCGATCTACATTGTAGCCAAAGCGTAACTTTCTACTTCAACTTCAACTTCTGTAGAACATGTGTTATGATTAATGGCACTTATTAATTTCAGCCAATCTTCAGGTTTCCAATGACAAATGAATAATGTCACTTATAAATTGTCAGGTAGTCTTCCAGATAATGGTTATGCTGTACAACCAAATTTGTTGTTCTGCAAGGTGCTGTTTGGATTGAGCTAAATTACATCTGATGGCAAAATTGGTTTGTAAATTGCTTTTTTTCAAAAGCTAACACAAAGCTAAAGACTAATGAGGTCTGGTCCTTGCCTCTATGTTTTGTGTAGCAGGAAACAGGGTTTACTCTGTCGTAATTGGGTTCAAGGAAACAATGTTTAGTTTTTTGGAGGAGTGCATCAGATGTCACTGAAATTGTAAGAGCGTGTCCATTGATTTTTTGCCGGTCAAAATGCTGATGAATCTTAATAAAGGAGTGCATCTGCCATCTTTTAAAATATTTAATTGAATTCATTTCTTTTTTTAAATCAACTAGTAAACTAATATTGTCCAAAGCACATTTTTTGTCAGCTTTGTGCATTCAGTGTATACGGCAATTTGTTTTTGTCCCATTACAGTGCGGAAGACATCAAAGTCATTTGAAAAGATGAACAAGCAAGTAAGAACTCCTGTTACAAATTGCAGAGGAGAAAACGGAAGTCTTCATAAAAAAATAGCACTGAAAAATATGGAAAATGCAGTGTTGCAATGCCTTTATTGCAGATGTCTGTGCTAGCCTCTGACTATCAAGCAACTACACATAAGTCTGCAGGAAATCATTTGGCATCCATTTTCTGATACCATTATTCACAGAAAAGAGATAAGAAGTCAAAAATTATTTAGACTTTACCAAGATTTTTGAAGATGCGAAAAGCTTGGCACCCTGCAACAAACAATGAATTAACTAAACAGTCCTAATTTTATGGTATATAATTCAGGGTTGGCAAGTTTACGGCAATGTGGTTTTTCTGGCAAATACCGCCTTGCTGAAAACTAGTTTAAGGCACTTTTCTGCCATAAACTGCCTTAAACCCCATATTTAGCTCAAAATGCTCAATTTTGCAAGGCATTGTGGAGATTTTTGCATATTCCTATTTCTTAATTGTTGCAAAATTTGCATGCAGTACTGATTGATAATATTTCTATTTACAAATAATCTGCATTTCAATCATTACAAGGCATATTTTCCTATTTTTGGGCTCAAATTAAGGTCGATTTGGAGTAAAAGGCATTTAAGGCAGTAAAAGGCGGTTTTTACTGCTTTAAGGCAGTTTACGGTAGTTTAAGGCAGATGCCGTGCCTAAAACAGTTTATGGCTGCCTTTTTGCCAACCCCGTATATTTTAAATGATTACAACTTAAAGATAAAGTTAAAGAATCCCATAAGGTCTAAGTTGGTCAGTTGTGTCATGTTAGAAGTGGAAGCGGATGGCTACCTCATTTTGTAGTAAACAGTTCGTTTTCATCTTCACTCTTATCATTCTTGCCTTTACACATGTATATATATTTCATTATTTGACATATATACACGAATTTGTGGAGGTGTAAAAACAAGCATGTACGAATTTGTGGACATGAAAAAACGAGCATGGGTGCTCTTGTTTGTGTAATAACTAGCACTCGTGTATGTGCTTTATTATTCATTCGTGTACCTGCCATTACTAGCATTCGTGGAGATGTTGTATCTTTTAGTTTTAGGGTCAAAATTAGGTTAGTTTAAGGTTGCAATGTTCTTTTTTTCATCTGCACAAATTCGAGAATTGCAATATTTCAGAGTTACACGAACGCTAAATTCATGTATATGTTTGTTTTTTCAGGTTTACAAATTCGTGTTCATGCCAAAAGTGAAAAATATATACCTCCTTTACAGCACTTCTGTTACAGGTTCTATAGACTTCATTAAGAATAATGATTCATGAAATCAAAAATACCTTTTTTCTTGCAAGTCGAGCTTTCAGCATCAGCAAGAATAGTGTTTGTGCAATGTTAGGCCAGATAGGCACACATTGTTGATGTTTTGCAAGACATCCTGCCGGGTATGAATAATGGTGTTCTACTCCGTAGCTGAGGCATAGCTTTCTACTTCGGTGATCAGTTTATGAGATTTTTGAATGTTACAAATTGTTGTTGTCAGCTACCCTTCAAGACAACGTTTGTCTTGTGCAGGTCAGCCATATTTTTTACTTGAAACTATTGTAGTTCAGAGAAAAATTGTTTCTTTCTGACTTTGCAGAATTGTACTAATGGTCAACTTAAAGGTCAGCAAACAAAAGTAATGAGGTCTAGTTTAGTTGTTCCTGCCATTATTATTTATCAGACAACAAAGTTTTATTTGAAGTAATTGGGTTCAAAAATAGAATTGAAGAGGGTGACCATTTCATATCATGGAGTAAATAGAGCATTTCTTGCTCAGTTTAAGAGAAATAAATCAGTTATTAATGGTTGCGTTTTTTTCTTGAAATAAATAATTATTTCTGCTGTTAGCGTAAAACAGACCATTTCCTGCCTAGGAAAACTTATTAAATGGTCGCCCTTAAGCTGTTCTTAAAATGTTCATAGTAAATGTACAGGAACTTCATGCAATTAACATTTATCCCAGAACATATACATCAAACCGTGATATACAATGACGAATGAAATGTTATCCATTTTGCATCTCCCCCTCTGCCAGACCAAAATTTATATATTTTTACATGTTAATTTTATCTGCACGCAATCGTGTTATGTCGGGAATTATGCTTTCCGCGACGCGATAGCCTGATAGACCCCCCCGCCGGAATATTCTGGATCCTCCCCTGGATGAGCTTGAATTGTGTAACCTAACAACGTAAGTACTCCTGAAGAAAATTCTCCTGCACTTGACTTCTAAGGTTGGGGAGACAGGGGCTAGTTGTCACAGGGGCAAGTTGTCACAATGCTTATTACTCAGCTATGGATAGTAGGAGCTGCATGGTAATTAAATCAATTTTGATATTTTTTGAAATGGGGAATATTTTTGTCATGATATCACAAAAATGTGTAGTCTGTCATGTGCTATGTGAACATGTTTGAAAATGACAGTTCAAACTCAATTTTTCACTATTTTCAAATTTTTCATTGTCTTCCAATTTGAGACAATCTTTTGGGAGATTAAGGGGTTGATTCATGATGGCTTTAATCCATAGTCTACGTGAACAATCTGTCTGTGTTTTCTAACTGGAAACAGAATATATTCTCTTTTGATTACCGAGATATCGAATTGAATTTATGATCGTGACGAGGATAGGCCGGGGCTAGTTGTCACAGGGGCAAGTTGTCACAATGCTTATAACTTGGCTATAGGTGGCAGCAGTTCCGTCGTTATTAAATACATTTCAAGATCTGTTTGTTTGCTAAGTTTTTTGTATGATGTGGTTGAAAGGAAGTAAAATCTGTCATGTGATATGTGGACTTCTTAAAAATGACTTTTTCAACAGAAATTTTTCAGTCATTTCATTGTCCTCCAATTTGAGAAGCAATTATCGGGTAGAAATAAGCCCTGATTTATGATGGCATTCATCCAAAGTCTTCGCAAGATGTGCATTTTTGTTTTTCAAAAGGAATCCGATGTATTACAAGCTTGGATTATAGAAAATCTGTCCAGAGATGTTAGAAAGGCCATATGAGTGTGAGGGGCAAGTTGTCACATTTTCACAAAAATGACTTTGAGTTACAACATGACCTACAGGGAAACACATGGTTGATAAATCAGCACGGAAGCTGAATAAAAACCTTCTCAAGACTTACAAAAATGTTACAGGGCTGGAAGTTTCCAGACAACCTGAACCTAGAGACCTCTCAGATACAGTCAAACTTGAAGTTAAAAAAATTGTGACAACTAGCCCCGGTCTCCCCTACCCCTTAAACTTGATCGCATAATTGACCTTCACAACCCATCTAGTCTTATGAAAGCGCTTAAAGAAGGATCAATACTGACTGGTGACCATGTGAATCTCTGTAGCTTAGATGGTTTTAAGAAGCTTTAACATCCAACATACGAAATAACAAGCAGCACATGTGTACATTACACACTTCTATTAGCATGAGGCTAGAAGTGTTTAACATTCAGCAGAAACCTTTGTCAAAAACACTCCAATGCATTTTACTTTAGGCAGTGGCAAACATCATTGCATGACAATCATCTGAAGAAAACATGTTTACAAACACACGCTACATCCTCTTAAGAGATGAATCAAAAACGCCTCTGAAAAGTTGTTTTAATAATAAATAAGTTTGTTTATGAAATTGCATGCACAGTAAATGGTAACAACAAGCAGGTACTTAATGGCATACAGCTTCAATGTTAAGAGTCCAGTAGACCTTCTTCTGCACTGAACTGTTTTAAAAGGTATCTCATAAAACTAGCAAATGGTCACATTCATGTAATTGTCTTTTACAACTTATATCTTGAAAAACACTCAGAGAAGGGTCAATATCTGTCCGGAGCCTCAGTGCATTGGTTGTTGCTTGTGGTTATATTTCTTCCTGAAATATAGCTTTAACAATATAATAAAATACAGGTTAACAGTAGACTCACTGGCGAACTTTCCCATGCCCTTTTAACTTCTAATGTATCCTCTACAATTTGCAAATGATCACATAATTGACTTTTAGACCCCATTCAGTCTTGCGAAAGCACTTAGAGATGGATCAATACTGTCTGGAGACCAAGTGCACTGTGGCAAAACTGGACGAGGGTAACTGAGTTACCCTCGTCTCATTTTGTTAAAATAAGTTGAAAAAACTAGGTCATCCCATTGGATCCCATGTTAAAGAAGGACGAAGGTAACTGCTTTTCCAATAATAGAAGGACGAAGGTAACTGCATTTGATGACGAGGGTATTTGCATTTAAAGTGTATAGGAAAGCAATTCAGATTTGGTTAGGTCGATTGTATAAAATGGAAAAATGTAATAATCACACCTGAGACATCAATGCCCAAAATACAAATGCTATTCAAATCAAATTTAGGCCTTCATAATATTATTTTTTCGACACAAGACAATAATTATCTGCAATAAAGTTAAATTTATGATTATTATATATATATTATAAATCTAAACAATCTATATAATATTTTATTGATTTCTTTTTTTTATGACTTCAATCATCTTTTGCTTCATTGCTTTGTATTCCACCCGCCTTTATTAGCATATCAATGCAGTGCATCTTAACAGAATATAACTTCCAAACATCCATCTCCATCTGTTCAGCCCACCATTTATAGTATAAACAATAGGGTGCATCAAATGCCCTTTTTCTCTCAAATATAACCAAACATGGATTTAGTTGTGCCTTTTGATTGGTAAGACACCTCTGAAAAGTTTAAGTGAAATCGGACAATGGCTAGGGGTACCACATTGGCCAACTTTCCCAGTAATTAAATTAGGTACCGCCGATACGCGGTTTCGCATAACATTCTCAAAATTCCTTGTAGAAACATGGTGTTGTTATTTGTGGAATTTTCATAAAAAAAGCTTTCAAATGAATGGTAACATCAATGGGTTGCCTTATAAATTCATCTGGGAATTATCTTCCCCATAATATGAATATCAACATTTCATAAAAGCGTATGCTTGAACATTTTATTTTTGATGACAGACTTAAATTTTTGGCTCAATCTTGTCTCATTAAAACATCTGATTTTAGAATGTGTGCATAATTTATAAATTGGTTCTAAGAATAAATCTTATGCAATTTGTCAAGAAATGTCAAGTTTCAAATTGTGTCACTTACGTTGAATCCTTGAATATATGCAATTTATGCACATTTTTTTAACATAATCTTCAACTTTTAGAAATTATTCTTTCAATCTAATCCTGCATATGAACAACACTACATATTACGAATTCCATATCTAGTTCCATGAACCATAACATAAACACCTTTACAGGTATATATTTATATCTCTCACATGTATACAGAAATTTGCATGAAGCCTGTGAGCAACGAAAATTAAATTACTTTGTATAGTCAAACTGGGACCCTACAGAATATGATACCAAACATATCATACATATTAGCCAGTGAATACCCAGAGAAGTAGGCCTAACAAATTAAATCATTAAAATTAAATTCTAAAGAAAAATCTAAATTGTTAAAATAGATTTGATAATGTCTTGTAGGTATGACATTGAAGAAAGATATCAGCACGAATGATAAATTTCACGTATTTGGAAATATTTCTCAACATTCAATATATTTGAGGCTCAATGATTTTGGTTTGATATTCATAAATGGACTTCAGTGCCTTCGGTGCCTTTTACATTTGCACTTGAAAGTCGGAGACAGGAGTAAGATCCAGCTAAAAAATGTGTTAACCAAAACCAAGACGATGTCCAACTTTACAACATCATTACTTGTTCTGAAACTTAAGTGCTGCAGTTATATAGGCAGCAAGGGGGGGGGGGATAACTTGCTCCCCATAAATATTACTGCATTTTATACTTTGACAGATTTATATTCACGAAGGAGAAGGCAAATGTCTGAAAAATTCGGACTGAGACCCCTTTTGGGCAAAAATGATTAATTAAGGCTCGAACTAAATCATCTCCCATACACTTTTGGATTCTTGTTCACTTTAAATTAAACAATATAGGCAATGTGGGTACTCATTTGAAAGCTCTCGCTGAGAGGAATTCAAATATGATAAAATTATTATGATTCAGACATTACAGTGAAAAATACGCAATACCGCGGATCAGCAATATCTCGTTCTATACGCTTATTTCAGCTGCTATGTGGTACCCCTAGGCCTATCTTAATCTTTCTGAAAATTTACAGTGTTTTTCTAATAGTCAAAAGCAACATTAAATTCCATGTTTGGTTGTGATAGCAAAATATGAGGGGCATTTGATGCACCCTAATAAACAATTTGCAAGAATTCGGTTAAGTATTATTGCAATTATTTGCATGGCAATGTACGGACTTCAGTGAAATAAAACCAATATTGACAGCCATCGAATTTACTGGTATGATGAAGCTTATGACATTATTCAACTTTGCGACGTGTACAACGGCGCAAAGACAAAATGTCAATGACACGTTTTGAATCAACTGGTCCACTGTCATGATTTTTCAATACACACATGACTAGTGTTTGAAGAATCGGTCATGATCGCATTTTTGCAGCCTTTGGTCTCAAAAATTGCTCTCGCTCACCGCTCTACAAGTATGGATTGATTCATCACCAATTTAGAAATACATGCTATTTTCCTGCATTGTAAACACATCTTTTAGGTTATCATTGCAATAATTGCTATGGTTGCCATTAAATATACCATGTTTGGGGAACAGATTTATCTGGAATAGGTGCTAAATAAACTGAGCTGCATTAAAAATGCGCACTTCAAAAAAGCAGAAGTCAAAAGCATAGACTCAGAAGTGTTTGACTACCACAGTTGTTACCTTGCTACGCAACACAAGTGTACATGATAGGCAAAGCATGATGTGCTCAGTCATGTCTCAGACTATGCTTTCAACTTCCACTGAAAAAGGAAAGAACTTCAAAACTACCTGTGTTAACTTGATTCGACTTACCAAGCAGAGTAATAACTGCATATCAAGGGTTCAACAAAAATAAGCCCCCCCCCCCTTGCAAAAACTTGAATATCTCAAAGATCTAGTCTCTGATTTTTATGACAATTCACCAGTTTGTATCCTTCCATATTAACGCTGTGGCTGTGACTCAGGCCCGCTGTGTATTTGCAGATTGTTTCATTTTTATCTAAGCAAAACCCAACTTCAGCTGCCCCTCTTTTTAAACATTTTAAGTTAAGACCAAAGCTTGTCAAAAACGAAAATCTTACTAAAAGGTGCACCACTTTACTTAAATGCTTTCTAATGTCATTCAATGAACCGAAACAGTAAAAATATTGCAAAAAGGTCATCAGTTGTGAGTTGTCCACAAAACATGATTGATAAACAAATTTTCACCTGATGAAGTGTGTCCAGCTGGTGTTTCCTCCACTCTGATAGACAGGATGTGAAATTTAATTCAAGCTCATTTTGCCTTGGTCATGATTTTGGTTTTGAACCCAGGCACATAGTCGAGTGGCCGGATCTAGCCATTAAAATTTTATTTTCTATCTGACATTTTTCAGACCATGAAGGATATTCAGTCAGTGCAAATTTACATAAATTAAAAGTTAGTTAATGTCCGTGAGCACTGCATGTACTATGTACACGTACATATTCGTATAATGGTATGGTATGGTTCAAGGATACGCAAATGGGGCTGAACCTAATTGGAAGAAGAAGAACTTTATTTAATGTCGTATTAAAATCATGTAGCAACGCAGTGCCCAAGCAAAGCTTCAGAACAACAAGTTAACAATTTTCTAAAATGAATACAGAAAAGAAGTAAATACAATATGAGTAATGGTTTCGATGGCAATGATAAATATGACAATGATAATTATGGTTAAACACCATACATTTTGATGAATAAATGAATATGTGAGGTCTACTGACCAGCTATACTGATTTAATGATGCCTTTCTTGATTACTTGGACAGAAATAAAAAGGGCAACTACCCTCGTCATGTAATAGGCATGGTCACAGTTACCCTCGTCTTGGAATGCAGTTACCCTCGTCATTTTCGTGGTGCTTTAAGTCATTTTTTAACTCTCAGAGACTGAATTCAATGTGGCTTTATCTCGAAATGTCGTGTTGGATCCACAATAATGGACATACACTACCTGGATACCAGTTAACACAAGCAATGGGCTCAAAATCAATGTTACATAATATTTAAGGCTAAATTTGAGACGAGGGTAACTCAATTACCCTCGTCCAGTTTTGCCACAGTGAAGTGCATCACTGTGGGGAGTGGTTTTAAGCAGCTTTAACATCAAACATTCCCAGTAACACACAAGCAGTACACAAAGTATCCATTACATACTTCAATGAGCAAAGAACTAGAAGTGCTTCACTTTTCATAAGAGTCCAGGCCTATTCAAAATATATTCAGGTGGAGAGTGCTTGGCTGAGACTAGAATGAGGCTTGGTATCTTCAAGCATCATCCCAAACTACATGAACATGTTTTTAAAATGTGTCATAATTTTGGTTGTTGAAGCACAGGCCCATGCCTAATGGTTTAGACTTATTTCTCACTAATATATTCAAAGGAATCATGCTCTTGCTGGGCCTTCTAGCTTCACCTGGACAGAAAATATACTGTAGGTCATTTTTGAACTTGGCAAGTCAGAGAAGGTAATTGCAAATGTGACTTTTACAAGAATTTCTCTGATTTGTTGATACCAGAAATGACCTATTGTCCGTCCTGATGAAATCAGCAGGCCCAGTAAGAGCAAGGTACCTTTGAATACACTAATGACAAGCAAAGAAAATACTTTTCTAGGCCTAGGCCTGTGGTTGAAGTTGAATAAATAGAAATGAAGATGCAATGCCAGACATGACAAATTCACACAATTATTCTTAACCAGGTTAGAATTACAGTCTGGCTTTGTCTGGCTCAGTATGTCTAGGGTTGGATGGATCAGTCCAGATAGCTCGAGAACTGAACGTTTTCTGTGGGTTGTACTGTAAATCCATTGTCAAAATACTCCCACACTTCACTTGAGGCTGTAGCCAACCTCATCATGTGACATTTAATTTTTAGTAAAATTGATGAGAATTAAACACTGCCACAAAGTTGGTTTATAAATTAAGAAGTTTGTTGGAAATTGCATAAGAATGAGATGTTTTCAGGATTGGAATTTGAATTCATAACAGCTTTATCATAAAATTTTGTCATTGTTCTAAAAATCTGGTTCTTTAAAACAAATTTTATTTTTGAAAAAGTGACTCTGGGCAATTACCTGGAGGCAAGAATTAGCAGATCTTGATCACCATTTTATCCCTATCTAAAACTCAATTGATTGAACGGCAATGGTGAGAGTAACAATAACTAAGCCCTCAAGCCTCCGAAGTGATTACACGCAGGTCTGTGCCTCACAATCTGTCCAGTCATCGCCAGTAAACCACACCTTGGTCTCACAAATTGGCCTCAGCAAAATTAGGTCCCTCCAAACTAGCTCATAGCTTACAACTGATTATCTCATAGACTATGACTTGCAGTATCAGTATGGACAGCTGAGGACAAAGTGGCAATCTACAGACACACTATAAATATAGGGTCACACAATGTCCTCAGAAATTGAATGGTAAAAATTCTATGACTGCAATTATTCATTACACTTGGAGGGAGGTGGTGAGGGGAGCACGGGGTTAGTTCAGTTGTAGCGCTCTGGACGTTCAATCGCGGGGTCCGAGTTTTAATTCATATAAATTTTGGTCAGGCCACCTGTACCCATATGTTTAATGGTAGTTTCAATTATCCTTTGCTTATTTGTTGTTCCTCTTCCCTTAGGTGACTTTCCTTGAAGGACAGTGAAATATTGGATGTAAAACTCCCAAGTATCCATCATTTCAGATTTAAAGTTTAATCGCTTAATTATTTCAGAATTTGTGCCAAGTAAAGGCTTTTACATGAAAGTGTTCCTAAGAAAGACGTTCAATAACTATCTGTCGGAATTTTGATAACTGGCTTCTAAAAGAAAGGCAACCTAATATGACAAAAATCAACTGCATTAATGGGTAAGCCTTACACTGTAAAATCGGATTCGCTGATTCAGCTCAATTGATTGAGTGAGATGGTTGCACAAGTTGATTGAGCTAACATAGATTAATGTTTTAAGCTGAGATAACTCAAAATACTGAGCTGAGATAGCTCAAAATACTAAGCTATGTTGACTAAGGTATTCAAGCTGAGAAAACTCAAAACAATGAGCTGTGTTGACTTACAGCTCAAAATATTGAGTTTTGTTGACTTATTGATCCAAGCTGACACAACTCAAAATGTTGAGCTGTGTTGACTTATTTTTAGTTGTTTTCATTTATATTTGTGTGAACTGTCTTATAGAGTTATTTATTAATATGGGCTGTAATCCCGAAATATTGTTTGATCTCTCAAGGGGATCCACCTGATCCAGTATGCTTCATTTCAGCACATCATGGACAGGCCCAAGATGCATTCAACAAAGACCATTGCATCACAAGGAGATTTAAAAATTAATTTCTTGTGAATAAATCCCAATGGCCTGTGGCTCATCTGAGTTGGTATACAGTGCTAGAAGCCTATATTTGAACACACTCTGACTTGGAAATGTTGGTTGACGTATGAAAGCATGCATCTAATTACTCCAACAAATTAATTAAAGAGAGATAAAAATAAAAAAGTAACCAGCTAAAGTGGTGTGCTACTCATTTTTTCTCTGGGATAGCGTAATATAAATGTTATTTTTTCTTGTAAGTAAATAATTATTTTAAACTAAATGCAGTCTTATGAGAAGTGCTTGTTATAGATGGCGCTATATGTGGCATGACTGAGATGTCAAGCTATCTGCAACAACTGAAGCTTTCATGTTTTCACAGCTTAATGTTATGATTCGTTTGGACAACTTACAGCATTAAACTATCATACCTTGACAACTTATAGGATTGAGCTATCATAGCTTGAAAATTATTAACATTCTCAGACAGCTCAAATTATTGCATCAACTCAGTTTTCAAATTTTACAGTGTACCAAAGGATGGATGATTGTTACTCCACGTCCTGTATTTATGCACTTTGTGGGTTAATTAAAACTGGTGGAGGACACGGCAATCTGCCATCCAACAGAGTTCAATGCCCTTGATTTGAACTCCGGACCAAGCAATTGGTAGCCCAACCTGAACTTCAGAGCTGACACTCTGTATTTTAGGGAATTTGCAACACTATTCATTCAGGAGATTTTGACAGGCTGCAGTGTCTGGGATGAGCCACCATAACATGTATCAGATACCTGTGTCAGCTAAATCTATTAAAAAAATTTGCGATATGGATACTGTTTACCAACACAATACTCAAACAAACAGAAATCTGAGAAAAAAGCTGTTGCATGAAGTTTACTACTTTTGAAAAAAGGTTGCACATATGTAGTTGATATATCAAATGTTCTTCTTTTCAGTTTATTTTAAGGGCCACTATAAACTGTTTGAGAAAGAAGACTTGGGAAGTATGAAGCTATTCAGGGGGGCAGTCCATACTTAGGTCAAGGGAGCTTTCTGCCTGAATTTTTCAAATATTTGTCTTAATGTGATACCCACTTTAAATGTTGCTAGATTTTAGGGGGGTGGGGCAGATGCCCCATGCCCCCTGGTCTCTATGCCAATGATTGCAAGTAGACCAAACCACCTCCTCACAAATTAGCTCAGAGCAATTCTACCTCTTTCCAAATTAGCTCATAGCTTGTCACTGATTAGCTCATCGGCTCATAAAGAACGACTATGGGCATTAGTGTGGACTGCGTGGGAAGTGGCCCATTAACAAACTGCTATAAACATCGAGTGACACAATTAGTCCTGGTAATTGGACAGCAAAGATTCTACTCTAAAGTAGACAGATAGCTAGAAGCGGTGAGTGCATGCCTGTACCAAAAGTCCTGTTCCAGGGTCAGATGAAAGTTGACTGATGAGACGAGAGAGAAAGTGGGCCGTCAACACATCAAATTGCATCAAGAACAAATATTCTATAAATTTTGATACAATTTGATGATTCCAATTGTTACCATGCAAATATTCAAACAAAATAATGTTAATGATGAAGATTTTGGTGATGTTTATGCTTATTTGCGTGGCACTCAGAACATTTTAAAAATATCACTAAAAATACATCATATGCCATATCTCTATAATTTGAATGAATGAAACTGGACGAAAGTCTCTAGGTGGCTCAATAATCGAGAACAGTAGATTCACTGTAAACAAACCCAGGGCTACAACCTCTAACAACTTAGTAGCAAATTTTATTTTGCTTTATTCAAATGAGATCACATAGCATGACACTGATTAGCTCGCAGAGAACAACTCTAGGCATCAGTATGGAGGACGCTGCTCTTCGGCTGCCCTGAGCTGTATTCAGTGGAAGGCTCACCACAAAATTCTCAACACCAGGGGACCACTAATGTAGGCCTATGCAATACAATATAGTTCAATATAATACTTATCAAGTAACAAGCAGCACACAAAGTGTATGTAAATTGCACACTTCTATTAGCATGAGGCTGAAGTGTTTCACTCTCGGCAGAAACCTTTGTCAAAAACACTCCAATGCATTATATGTCAAGCAGTCACAAACACCATTGCATGACAACCATCTGAATAAAGTATATTTGCAAACACACGCTACATCCTCATAAGAGTATAACGGCATGTAACTTTAACAGTAAAGTATAGTAGGTCGCCTTCTTCTGCACTGGACTGTTAAGATATCTCATAAAGCTTGCAAATGGTCACATAATTGTCTTCTACAACTTGATCGTGAAAAACACTCAGAGAAGGATCAATACCTGTCTAGAGCCTCAGTGCATTGGTGTAGCTTGTAGTTATTAACTTAAACCGTAAAATACGGGGTAAGAGTAAACCCACTTGCGAACTTTCCCCTTGCCCTTACCTTCTAAGGTATCCTCCATAATTTGCAAATGATCACATAATTGACTTTTAGAACCCATTCAGTCTTGCCAAAACACTTTGATGGATCAATACTGTCTGGTGACCAAGTGCATCACTGCAGGGAGTGGTTTTAAGCAGGTATAACATCAAACATCCCAAGTAACACACAAGCAGTACACAAAGTATCCATTACATACTTCAGTGAGCAAAGAACTAGAAGTGCTTCACTTTTCATAAGAGTCTGGGCCCATTCAAGATATCTTGAGGTGGAGAGTGCTTGGCTGAGAATAGAGTGAGGCTTGGTATTTTCAAGCATCATCCAAATCTTCATCAAGAGAAAGGTTAAAGTATAACAGAAAGCTTATAGCTTGTGTTTATTGTTTCTACTGTCATCAACGACGTTAAATAAAGTGTTACCTTACCTTACCTTACCTTAATTTTCATCAATCACTGGCCCTTGCCTGATGGTCTAGAATTTCTTGTCACCAGTACCATAAAATGTATCATACTCTTGCTGGACCTGGTCGTAAGGCAGCCCACAAATGCGTGAAATGGTCAAAATGGCCCAATTTTTAATATTCCCATATTCTATTATAGGCCATGACACCCTTCAAATGCAGTAAATAGATCTTCATTACCTTTATTTATAATTAAGATATCCTCAATTATGTGTAATTAATTAGCAAAGAAATGCACCTTTATAAAAAAACATCATCTCCTGGTCAAATCTCCTTAGAATTGACCCTGGTTTGTTTTAAATTTTAGATAACAACTGGGGCTATTCAATTAGGGTAACTTTGGCAGACTTATCTAAGTTTAAAGAAGTACGAATTATGAATGAAACTTAACTAAAAAATTACGTCGGAGTTCATAGCAAATCTTTGTCAATTGATGTGTTTTATGGCTCCTTGGATCCAATCATACACCCCAAATTATCATTCTGAATGCATTTGCAATGAGCAAGTTCCCACTGACACACCAACTTATAAAACTAAATATTCACAATGCTCTTTTGAGCACATTATGTACTCATGGTCGAAAATAGACAGAAATCGGTTTGTCTTTGCCAATGGTATAATTAATTTCTTTTAAACTATACAGACATAACACCAGAAGATACACCTGGAAGGCCTAGTACTGACATTTGAGGAACTGAACTATACCCTGAAACAGTTTATTCAGGATACAGGCAAGTACATTGAAGTTACAGGGCATCATGGGCTTGGATTCTGCTTTCTCCTCCCAACGCCGCCTTCGAACCACCCCTGAATATCTTTATTTGCAGGGTTGCTGAACCAAAACTATTCCATTGGTTTAAATAAAGTTGTAGTCAAATGAAGGAGAACTATCAGAGCTACAATGTGACACTCTAACCACACTGATAGGCTTCTTAGTCTTCGAGAAATGGACAGATGAATGACAAATGTCTTTGCAGAGTGTCACAAAACCACCCTTTTTATCTGATTTGTTGATACCAGAAATGACCTATTTTCTGTCCTGATGAAGCCAGCAGGCCCAGTAAGAGAAAGATGCCCTTGAATATACTAATGACAAGCAAAGAAAACACTCTTCTAGGCTAAGGCCTGTGGTTGAAGTTCAATAAATAAAAATGAAGATGCATGCCAGACAAGAAAACTTGACACAATTGTTGTATGAACAGTTTTGAAGTAAATCCCTTGTCAAAACACTCCCACACATCCCTTGAGGCAGTAGCCTACCTCTTCACATGACATTTAATTTTAAGTGAAATCTATGAGAAGTGAATTAATTTTAAACACTTATTAACAATATAATATAGTATGATTTTATATAGCGCCCATTCCAGATAAATCTGCTCACCGGCGCTCACCATATTGAACTGTCATCATACCAATCATTATAGTGATAACCTCTGGACATGGCTGGAGCGGGGTTCAAACCCATGTCCTCATGTGTACAAGGCGGGCATGCTAACCTTTGTACCACCGAGCCACATAGTTAGTTTGTAATGTAGAAATTTGTTTGAAATTGCATGAGAATAAGATGTTTTCAGGATGACATTTTGAATTCATAGCAGCTTCATCATTAAATTGTGTCATTGTTTAAATCAGGTTTTTTATAATTGTAACGAAGGGGTTTTTTAAAAAGTGACTCCAATTACACGGAGGTAAGAATTAGCAGATCTTGATCGCCATTTCATCCCTATCTAAAACTCAATTGATTGAATGGCAATGGTGAGAGTAACAATAGCTAAGCCTACAAGCCACCAAAGTGATCACACGCAGGTCTGTGCCTCGCGATCTGTCCAGTCATTGCAAGTAAACCACACCTTGGTCTCACAAATTGGCCTAAGCAAATTTAGGTCCCTCCAAATTAGCTCATAGCTTACAACTGATTAGCTCATAGACTATGACTTGCAGTATCAGTATGGACAACCAAGGACAAAGTGGCAATCTAAAGACACACTAAATATAGGGTCACACAATGTCCTGAGAAAATCAATGGTAACAATTGTATGACTACAATTATTTATCAAACTTGAAAGGAGGTGGTGAGGGGCATGGGGTTAGTTCAGTTTGTAGCGCTCTGGACATTCAATCGCGGGGTCCGAGTTTTAATTCATATAAATTTTGGTCAGGCCACCTGTACCCATATGTTTAATGGTAGTTTCAATTATCCTTTGCTTATTTGTTGTTCCTCTTCCCTTAGGTGACTTTCCTTGAAGGACAGTGAAATATTGGATGTAAAACTCCCAAGTATCCATCATTTCAGATTTAAAGTTTAATCGCTTAATTATTTCAGAATTTGTGCCAAGTAAAGGCTTTTACATGAAAGTGTTCCTAAGAAAGACGTTCAATAACTATCTGTCGGAATTTTGATAACTGGCTTCTAAAAGAAAGGCAACCTAATATGACAAAAATCAACTGCATTAATGGGTAAGCCTGACCAAAGGATGGATGATTGTTACTCCACGTCCTGTATTTATGCACTTTGTGGGTTAATTAAAACTGGTGGAGGACACGGCAATCTGCCATCCAACAGAGTTCAATGCCCTTGATTTGAACTCCGGACCAAGCAATTGGTAGCCCAACCTGAACTTCAGAGCTGACACTCCGTATTTTAGGGAATTTGCAATCATTCAGGAGATTTTGACAGGCTGCAGTGTCTGGGATGAGCCACCATAACATGTATCAGATACCTGTCCCAGCTAAATCTATTAAAAAAATTTGCGATATGGATACTGTTTACCAACACAATACTCAAACAAACAGAAATCTGAGAAAAAAGCTGTTGCATGAAGTTTACTACTTTTGAAAAAAGGTTGCACATATGTAGTTGATATATCAAATGTTCTTCTTTTCAGTTTATTTTAAGGGCCACTATAAACTGTTTGAGAAAGAAGACTTGGGAAGTATGAAATCAAATGTCTCCAAAGATAAGAATTTCTTGAAAACTTTATGAGAGATACTAATATAACGAAATTCTGTCAAATAAAGTTAGTTTGTTTTACCCTGACTTTTTGGATGTGGCCCATTATTTTTAAAGAGTAAGAAAAACAACAATAACAACAACACAATTCTGTGTGACGAGCTGGCAACAGGCAAGCTAGGCCAAAAGAACCAGCATTTTTCTTCGAAGACATACAATTGCATGTCATAGTTTCTTGTGAAATGATGTATACAAATGGAAATGGTGTGATGTAAAGCTGTGAAGCTCTGTCACTTCTGCAAAGTTGGGTAACATGAAACATCTTTTAATTCTCTGGCAAACAGAATCCTGGTGAAAGACAGATGTATCATTCTTTACTTTGACCTTTTGAAATTTAAACAAAATTATGCACATGTATATGAGATACAGTGGTACCTGCGTTGTAAGACCCCTTGTTGTAAGACTGACCTGCTTTATGTGACGGCCTTCCTGCTGCACTAAGCAGTATTTTTAGTGCATTTTGCAACCGACGAGAGACTGTACCCACGAGAGACCGCTTAATGACCGCAGAAGGTGCGATCTTATAATGCAGGGACCACTGTACATGTATGATATATCTTCTTGCTATTTACATTCTGTCTTTCGGTGGCATTTCATGAACCATAATAACTAAAAGAAGGCAGGTGAAAAGGAAAATAAATGAAATGTTTACAAATGTTGTGACAAGAAGTTGGCCAAAGAAAATACCAATAAGAATACAAGTTTGTGAAATTTTGCACAGAAAGTGTATTTTGGGCCTCCAACTTCATACTTGTCTCAGTTTTTGTCATATGGCTCGTTCTAGTGAAAAGAAAAATGCTGCAACTTGGCAAAGAGCAAGCAACACCACTTACACCAGAACTTCTATATAACATTGAATACTGTAAACACAATTGCATGACAAGTCATCTCAAGAAAAGATACCTACAAGAACCTGTGAGATATGAAACTATACCACAACATCTGTAAAGTTGGGTTTCTCGTATGCTAAAATATTTGTTAAAGGCCTATTATAGAATCTTGGATTAGAGTCAACAGAAATGAAAATGATTTTAATCAAACATATTATTAATCATAGCTGGCAAATTGTAAAAGCTGTTTGTCATTTAGTCACTTGTATCTTATTTAAATTAGGCTGATGGTAAATTGATGCCAAACAAATGAAAATATTATATTTCTTTATCTTTATAGCCACTGCAAGCATATGCAGGAGCAGGAGAGGCAAGCTATTCAGGGGGGCAGTCCATACTTAGGTCAAGGGAGCTTTCTGCCTGAATTTTTCAAATATTTGTCTTAATGTGATACCCACTTTAAATGTTGCTAGATTTTAAGTAGACCAAAACACCTCCTCACAAATTAGCTCAGAGCAATTCTACCTCTTTCCAAATTAGCTCATAGCTTGTCACTGATTAGCTCATAGAGAACGACTTTGGGCATTAGTGTGGACTGCGTGGGAAGTGGCCCATTAACAAACTGCTATAAATATCGAGTGACACAATTAGTCCTGGTAATTGGACAGCAAAGATTCTACTCTAAAGTAGACAGATAGCTAGAAGCGGTGAGTGCATGCCAGTACCAAAAGTCCTGTTCCAGGGTCAGATGAAAGTTGACTGATGAGACGAGAGAGAAAGTGGGCCGTCAACACATCAAATTGCATCAAGAACAAATATTCTATAAATTTTGATACAATTTTATGATTCCAATTGTTACCATGCAAATATTCAAACAAAATTATGTTAATGATGAAGATTTTGGAGATGTTTATGCTTATTTGTGTGGCACTCAGAACATTTTAAAAATATCACTAAAAATACATCATATGCCATATCTCTATAATTTGAATGAATGAAACTGGACGAAAGTCTCTAGGTGGCTCAATAATCGAGAACAGTAGATTCTCTGTAAACAAACCCAGGGCTCCAACCTCTAACAACTTAGCTTGTAGCAAATTTTATTTTGCTTTATTCAAATGAGATCACATAGCATGACACTGATTAGCTCGCAGAGAACAACTCTAGGCATCAGTATGGAGGACGCTGCTCTTTGGCTGCCCTGAGCTGTATTCAGTGGAAGGCTCACCACAAAATTGTCAACACCAGGGGACCACTAATGTAGGCCTATGCAATACAATATAGTTCAATATAATACTTATCAAGTAACAAGCAGCACACAAAGTGTATGTAAATTGCACACTTCTATTAGCATGAGGCTGAAGTATTTCACTCTCGGCGGAAACCTTTGTCAAAAACACTCCAGTGCATTATACTTTAAGCAGTTGCAAACATCCTTGCATGACAACCATCTGAACAAAGTATGTTTGCAAACACACGCTACATCCTCATAAGAGCATAACGGCATGTAACTTTAATAGTAAAAGTATAGTAGGTCACCTTCTTCTGCACTGGACTGTTAAGATATCTCATAAAGCTTGCAAATGGTCACATAATTGTCTTCTACAACTTGATCGTGAAAAACACTCAGAGAAGGATCAATACCTGTCTGGAGCCTCAGTGCATTGGTGTAGCTTGTGGTTTTTAGCTTTAACTATAACAAAATACAGGGTGACAGTAAACCCACTCGCAAACTTTCCCTTGCCCTTGACTTCTAAGGTATCCTCTAAAATTTGCAAATGATCACATAAATGTGACAAACTTCCTATGTCTATTGATAACTCTGCTGTTGAAGTGGTTAACTCATATAAATATTTGGGAATACATATTCAAGATAACCTTAAATGGGACTCTCATTGTAAATTTGCTATGACCAGACTTCATAAGAGAATGTATTATGTAAGATGTTTACGCAATGTTAATATTGATGGTAGCATTATAAGCCTGTTTTATAACTCCATTGTTGCAAGTGTCATGTGCTATGCAGTTGTATGTTGGTGGAACTCATGTACTAAGAAACAACAGAATGATTATATGAAGTTAAGAAAAAGGGCCATCAGAATTACCAAAAATGACACTCTATATGATCCAATTGATGTGTACAGGTCGACATGTGAGCGTATTGCTGTGAAAGTGTATGAGGATGAGTCTCATCCATTAAACAAATTCATGTATTTTTTACCCCATGGAGCCAGACTTTGTGTGCCTTTGTGCAAAACCGTACGGTTCAGAAACTCTTTCATTCCTCAAGCAATTAACATTTTAAATGTCATGAAACCATGGTCAGCTGTGCAAGCAAACTAATGCTTTGTTTAATTTGTTTCTTTCATCATGTCAAACATTTGCAGCAACAATTTCATTCTGTATAATTGTTTATATTTTACATGAATGACCAATAAAGAAGTCTTAGTCTTAGTCTTAGACTTATAATGGACTTTTAGAACCCATTTGGTCTTGCAAAAACATTTAGATATGGATCAATACTGTCTGGAGACCAAGTGCATCACTGCAGGGAGTGGTTTTAAGCAGGTATAACATCAAACATTCCAAGTAACACACAAGCAGTACACAAAGTATCCATTACATACTTCGATGAGCAAAGAACTAGAAGTGCTTCACTTTTCATAGGAGTCCAGGCCTATTCAAAATATATTGAGGTGGAGAGTGCTTGGCTGAGACTAGAGTGAGGCTTGATACTTTCAAGCATGACAAAGTTTGATGTGTCATGATGTTTTTTTTGTTGAAGCACACTCCCATCCGGATGGTCTAGACTCTAAGCTGAGCTGAGGTCAGTCCAGCAGCTGACTTTGATAGAAGTCAGCTGAGCTGAAAATTCAGCTAGAAACAAACGCTCTTGTCTCTGTGGCAATTGTGGCCTTGTTTGTAAAGAATCAAGTGAACTTAGTTAATTGCAATTGAGCAGAAAATTGAAGAGCTCACGCTTCTATGTCTCATGATGATAATTAGTGGTTGTAATTGATTGTAATTCACACTTTTGACTTCAGCCTGTTCAGGGATAGTGAATGGACCCCTTACTTTGAATTTGATACTTAGGCCTATATCTGTAAATATATCATGAAAATAACGCATTAAGTGGCTGAAGTTGAATAAATAGAATTAAAGTTAAAATATAAACTGACACAATTTTTGTATGACCAGTTTTGAAGTAAATCCTTTGTCAAAACACTCCCACATATTACTTGAGGCTGTAGCCAACATCACCACATGACATTTCATATTAAGCAAAATCACTGAGAAGTGAATAAACATAAAACATTGCCATAAAATAGTTTTATAAATGAATAAGTTGTTGAAATGGCATGAGAATGAGATGTTTTCAGGATTAGATTTTGAATTCATAGCAGCTTTATCATCAAATTTTGTCATTGTTTAAATCAGGTGTGTTTTTTTAAAGGTGACTCCAATTACACGGAGGTAAGAATTAGCAGATCTTGATCGCCATTTCATCCCTATATCTAAAACTCAATTGATTGAATGGCAATGGTGAGAGTAAAAATAGCTAAGCCTACAAGCCACAAAAGTGATTACACGCAGGTCTGTGCCTCGCGATCTGTCCAGTCATTGCAAGTAAACCACACCTTGGTCTCACAAATTGGCCTAAGCAAATTTAGGTCCCTCGTAATTAGCTCATAGCTTACAACTGATTAGCTCATAGACTATGACTTGCAGTATCAGTATGGACAACCAAGGACAAAGTGGCAATCTAAAGACACACTAAATATAGGGTCTAACAATGTCCTGAGAAAATGAATGGTAACAATTCTATGACTACAATTATTCATCACACTTGCACTTGGAGGGAGGTGGTGGGGGGGTAGTTCAGTTTGTAACACTGTGGACATTAAATCGCGTGCTACCAGTTTTAATTCATATCCATTCTGGCCAGGTCACTTGTACCCATATGGTTAATGGTAGTTAGTTTAAATTATCTTTTGCCTACAAAATATATTTGTTGTTCCTCTTTCCTTTGTCTACCTAAGACATTTAAGGGGCGGGCACCATTTAATCTTAAGGGGGGAGCTTGGGGTTTTTTTAAATGAATAATGTCTTGCTCAGTTTTGGTGAAATAAATAAACTCTTTTTGGGCAGTTGTGAAATAAATAATATCTGGAGGGGGTATTTCCTAATAAGGCATAGCTTGTTTCGAGAATGAATATTCAGGGACTTTGCAAGCTTGAAATAAATAATTATGGCCATCGTAACCGAAATAAATAATTTCCTGCTGAGGAAAACTCCAAGCCCCCACCCTGCATGGTTACTAGATGGTCACCCCCTTAATATCGGATGTAAACTCCGAAGTATCCATCATTTCAGATTGAAAGTCTAATGATGTTCACAAATGGAAGTGGTACGATGTGAAGCTGTGTCACTTCTGTGAAGTTGGGTAACATTAAACATCTTTTAATTCCGTAGCAAACAGAATCCCGATGAATGACAAATACATCATTCTTTACTTCGACCTTTTAAAACTTTTATGAACATGTATTTGAGATATTATATCTTCTTGCTATTTGCACTCTGTCATTCAGTGTAATTTCATGGACTATTATACAGTAACTGAAAGAAGACTGGTGAGAAGGGAGATGAAATTCTCTAAATGTTGTGACAAGGAGAAGTTGGCTAAAGAAAATAACAATAAGAATACAAGTTTGTGAAATTATGCACAGAAATTGCACTATCACCTATGTCCTCCAACTTCATACTTGTCTCAGCTTTTGTCATGTGGCTCATTGTCGAAAAAAAAAAACCAGAAAAAAAAAATCTGCAACTTGGCAAAGAGCAAGCAACATCACTTACACCAGAACTTCTATATAACTTTGAATGCTGTAAACACAATTGCATGACAAGTCGTCTCAAGAAAAGATGCTTGCAACAAGAACTTGAGATATGAAACTATGCCACAACAATGGTAAAGTTGGGTTTCTTGCATGCTAAAATATTTGTTATATAATTTTGCATTTTTGGGCCTTGTATTTGAATTGAAGTTTCTGCATCATTAGGTACACTCTACAGTTCATAATCAATTTATTTACTAAAGAATCAATAGAATTGAAAATGATTTTTATGATATAAGTTATTGATCGTAGCTGGCATGTTGTAAAAGGTACTTGTCCTTTAGTCACCAACTTAACAAAATCCATGTTGGTTTTTTGCATTGAAATTTGGTTTTTCAAAAAACGATTTTGAATCTAGAAAAACAATTTTGAGTGCAGACATTGCTGGATGATGGGGATTCAGGTTTTGTGTTGGATGCTACACCCAAAAAACAGACTACAATTTGCAAAAAATAAAACACTCTACCTACATTTCCCATTCTAAGAAAAAATGCTTATAGAATTTTTAGTCATTTTGCGACATCTCAAGGATAATTTTGTGGGACTAATTAGACCCATGACATTGAATTTGAATCATGCTTTTATCATCTGTTGATTTCTTATACTCATGAAGTAAAAAAAAATGAGACTTTGTGACAAGGACATTTTGTAGTGACAATGGAAGATACCCAATTACCATATTTCTCTCATTTTACAGTCCCCAGTATCCAACTCCTGACTGTCTGTTGTTCAATTGTGACTTCACAACAGCTCAGAAACGGGTGAGGATGGAACACTTCATTTTTTTACCAATTTACAGATAATAAAGCAAGGATCATCTGGTTAGAATATTAAAAACATGGTAATACTCTAGCTATTTTTTTATCCATAAAAACTAATAATTTAAGTATTTTTATTAACATTTTAATGTAAATTCAATTGGCCCTACTGAAAAAGTAAGTGCGGATAGAACACCTTTTTTTGGTCTGGATTTGTAGCATCTAGGTCCAGTAACATCATACTGAAATTTCAGAAATATGGTAATACTTTAGGACTTTAGGGTGATTAACTTTAAATTTGGGATGGAGGATCACAAAATTACTACATCTCATGGGCTGTTCCTCATGGGTTTTCCATGAGGATCACTGCCAAGTGTGGGATATCATTTCATGTCCTCCGATGGAGCCACCTTTTAGCATTGCCCTAATACTGTTCTACTGACCTCTGTAAATTTGATTTGTCCAACTGGTGTAGAAATCCAAGTCGCCCTGACCAAACTCATCAGCTCAAAAAATACTTAGTCTCCCGATTAGTGGACGCTGTTTGTTTGCATGTGGTGTCCGGTTTGTTTGCATATGCCTGCCCCAGGTGTGTGTGTACACCCTACAATGTTAAACCCGAAAGAAAATTAGTTGTTTCAATCTATCACTGGACAAAAACTTTCCTTAAAGAAGATGGATCAGTTTCATTTGTTTAAAGGGATTCTAATCCCTTTCACGTTGTTCAATCTCGCTGTCAGTTCTCTGCCAAATTGGTTATCTTAATTTTCATAAAGGTCGATTTGCACTGCAGATAATATCCTGTGAGGTGTTGACCTGCTTGTTTGTCATTCATGGGTTAATTTGCATGATTTTTTTTAAAACCAAATCTTCCAACCTCAAGGTGACACCATGGGCGTTGCCATTGCTGGCATGGCTAGGCAGGGTTAATTCCAAATGAACATATTCTAATTCATTTGAATGTTAAATGTTAAGGAAATCATTTTCAGTCCCAGATATTCTTTTATCCATTAATCTTGGTTGTATGACTATGATATCTGAGTCATGGCTTTCCATCATACTGGGTGTCTACAGAAAAACAGGACAATCAACACAATTAGATTTGTTTACATTTTATTTTGTGCTAAGCATCATTATTCAACAAAACATGATTTGTATATGTACATGTACAGTATATTCAGAAAAGTCAAATGACCCATTTTTCGCACCCCTTGCTGTGGTAACTTTCTGCAGATGAGACAGAAATGATGCAAAAGCGTGTTTGATGCTCTCGACGAAAATTTTACCCCATGCAGACATGACGGAGGCCTGTAACTTTAATGTGAGGGTTGGGATAACTTGCTGGATTCTGTCTCCCAATTTGCCCATACTGAATAATCCACTGGGTGCAGCTCAGGAGACAAGGGGTAGCACTCTACCTGGCTCGGGAGGTTTGTTTTGAGGCACTCCTTAGTCTTCTTGGCAGTATGAACAGGCGCTACACCTTGTAGGAAGATGATTTTGCCAACAAAAGAATTTCTTGTCTGATGCCATGGCACCCCAAATCATTTCAGAATGTTATTATAAACATTTGCATTGATTCCGGAACACTGTTCAATGGCTATTTGAGACATTTTTGTGATTTTCTTGTCATCAGATGACTCCATGTTGAAGACCAAGTGGTAGGTCCTGAATTGAATTATTGGCAGCTGGAGCTTCAGCAAATGTCCCACTACTCGCGCATGAATCATTCCTTCTCTCACAAGCACCATAAATGGTGAAAAATATCTCATCAACAATGAGGAAAACAGGACGTGCTTTTTCAGCTTACAGCAACGCAAGCACTTTTGCATATCATGCTTGCATTTTGCCTTTAGTAGTGATCCAATTAAAAAATAAACATATTTGCGATGGACCTAATATCACTGACGGTCAAATCCATTCTTATCTTAGACTTATAACTAAATTCTGAACTTATATGAGTGTGAAAAAGAAAAAAAGTGACTGTCCTCTTTTTCTGTAGACACCCTGTACATCATGTACTTGGTTGGTTGCTTTTGCAACAAGATAACCATTTCCATATTTTGCCAACATAATTGTTACAAGTTCGTCCTACTTTTCTGTTTCTGTCATGTTGTGGAACAATCAAGCAAGTTGTTACGAACAGAAATATACACATGTCTCCATTTATATGTGTTAGTTGGCCTTTTTCTGTCACCTCTAGACTTATAAATACATTTCAAATGAGCTCTAGCATTGCAACCACAGAACAGCTCTAGAAAGTATGTCACCATAAACAAGACCAAAGCTTTCCACTTTGATGACCTCCATAATATGAATCTTGCCTGGATGAAGTTAAGTGACACAAAAGCATCCACAAGGCTAATCAACCCCTACCAAAGACATTAAGATTGGAAAAGTGACAAATACTAAGTCGGACAGATGAGCCAGGTATCTATGTTTCTACTTTGCTTCCAGATACCGTTTTTGGAGATATACCTTATGCATGATCTCAATAGGCAGAATATAGTTACGTTAATTAAACTGTTCTCCTATAATAATACCAACCAAATGCGTTATCTCATTTTCATAGTAAGCAAAATGACATTTAGATTTAATTGCTTTTTTCAAAATTTAATGATTTTCTGTGTGCAATAAAAGATCAGAAATCTGGTTTCCGCCAAAATAAACTCAAAAAGAAAAAAAGGGTTACAAAAATTAAAATTTGTAGGTATGTTTTGTCAAAAAATAATGAAAACCACTTCCTGTTCAGATTGTCCCTAGATTCCTTGCTGTCACAATATGCAGCTTTCAGACTACCCGGCGAATACAATTTTTATGTTCGCCGTTCCGTTGTTTTCTTTGAACATACTCATTTATCTTCTTAAAAACTTCTTCAGTGGATGGCATGCGCATTTGTTTTATATCATATCCTCCACAAATGATGTTCTTGTGCTAATGAAATGGCGCTGTGAAAATTGAATGATACGGTGCATGCTTCTTTGTATTACTGCAGTATTTTATGGTGCTCTTATCGTTGTATTTGTTAAAATATATTTTTGGCGCTCTGAATTTAATTTTTAATTTTTATTAAATAGTGATATTGTATTCATCCTTATGGCCTTCATAGACTGGCCACTCTTGCAAGCTAATTTTGCATAATGAAAATGAAAACTTGTTTATTAATATTATCAAATTACCTAAGATTGAACTTATGATTTGACCTTTTTTTGTAGATGCAGAGTTGTTATCAATTTCTTTTATTTTTGCTGAGTCTTATTCAGATTGTCAAATTTAACTTTTGTATTTTCCCGTGAATTGTAAATACCTTTGCAACAGTAAACAAGTAAATGAATATCATTACATTGGCTACTATCCCTCGTCTGTACATATTCATTTCCTTTTCTATATGTATTAATGACACATGTATCTTTGAATACTAGATGAAGATATGACTCAAGCATTATGGTGACAATCATGACATAGTAACTATATCTTGTTACTCTTCTTCGCACAGAACAAAGGATACACAGTGTAATATTTTTATTGTTATCTTATAGTATGAATCATGGCTAAATTTGTATTTGCAAATGTATATAATGAAAAACTAAAGATTGTTAATCACTGTTCAGCAGGCCCAGTAAGCAGGTGCATCAACCCAGTTAAGAAATTCAGGTAAGCAGCATTTGAAACCAATGTTTTATTTTAACTACCCACTGCTTACATTATTTAAGGGAGCAAAGTGGCAATCATTTTCATTTCCAGTTATGGCTGTGTCAGTGAGACGTGTGTAAACTCCAAAAATAATGAATATGTAAGGATATCTTTCACAGAAATTCAATGATGACACATAGGGTCAACACATGATACGTGAAAAGAGACCCAAGTTTAGGTTTAAAATTTGGGTTACAAACAGAGTAACGTTTATGGATAGGGTAAGGTTTTCAGTTTTGGTTGACCCTGTGTTTTTTAATTAAACTTTTGTAACAAATCTCCTCGCATGTCAATTGCCTCTAACATTTGGTGAATTATATTTCACTGAAACAGCCGTAACTGCCAAAAAAAATTAAAAACCTCTTGCTCCCTTGATTTGTGTGAGCAGTGTATTTAAGGCCGTGGCTACCGACGGAATAGCAATTTGAAATATCTGTTTAAAGTTTTATATTGCATTGTCCATTTTAAAGTAATGTTGCTTTGTTTCACTCGATTTGGATTCCTGAATTTCAAAAAGCAGAAAGTTATTACATCATTTGCTAGCATTTTGTTAATTGCAATGCCATGTTTTTCATTTCATTCATTGCAGTCGGTCCCATTTGACATTTCTACCATCTCTCTCAACTGACTTCACTCTAAAAAATGTCGGGACAAAATTGGTTTTTTAGATTCAAAATGGTTTTTTGAAAAACCAAATTTCAATGCAAAAAACCAACATGGATTTTTTTGTAATCATGATACCTTAGCTATAGAAAAAAAATCCATGTTGGTTTTTTTGCATTGAAATTAGGTTTTTCAAAAAACCATTTTGAATCTAGAAAATCAAATTTGTCTGAAATTTTTTAGAGTGTGGACTACCATCCACAATGAAGGTGTTGTGTATCTTGGCATGCATCTTGGCTGCAACCTACGCCCAAGAGAGATGCTGTATGCCTGAAAAATGGCAGGCTACTGTGGACTATGATGTAGCCTTGGTTGAGCTACCAGGAGAACCCATCAGCTTTGAAAGTGTAAGTATTAGTCTAGATTCGACAATTGTAATCATGATACTTTAAACACAGAAAAAGAGGTTTCTGACTGATAACGTTGCATGATAAAACATATGAACTGTAAATTACTGAGATATGACTTTCCTGCTCTAGCATGCCCTTTATTGTTATATCACAATTTTACAATCAAATTTCCTCTCTAGTCGCTATTAGCAATTCACTATATTTTATATTATATTATTATTATTACTCTATTTGTACACCTATTTGAGAGTGCATATATATGTGCACTAAATCAATAAAACTGTTAATTTTGCCTAGCAATGTTGAAAAAAAAAGTCGAAATTGCTATAGAACAATTTTCAGTCTTAAATAAATATGTTAAGGCAGTAGTAGTTTCAAAGTGAAAAATGATAACAAAGTTTAAACACATTTTAGGCTTATGGAATCTCGTGAAAATAAAAACAAATTCAGACAGTCTCACCTATTTCTTTCTTTTGCTTTTTTAACATTAGTCTTTCAAATTACGTAAATTTTCAATGTATAATGTGTGTCAATGGTGCCTTGTTTCTTTCTCATCAAAAAGATGTTACAGTCATAATTACATGATATGCTTATGATCTTTTCTTCCAGGATGCATACATTGCTGCCCAGGACTTGACAGCCAAGAAAACGGTTTTTGTAACAATAAACAGAGAGACCAACCAACCGAAAAGTCTGCTACTTGCAGACTTGGAAGAGGTAATTGTTATTACAGACAATAAATCGTAGCTTGGAAGAGGTAATTGTTATCCGGGAAGAGGTAAATTTTATTATTAGAGACAATAAGTCATGATTTGGAAGAGGTTATTGTTACTGGGGACAACAAATTGTAACTTGGAAGAGGTAATTGTTATTACAGACAATAAGTCATAATGTGGAAGAGGTAATTGTTATTAAAGACAATAATTTATAACTGGGATGAGGTAATTGTTAATAGGGTCAATAAGTTGTAACTTGGAAGAGATAGTTGTTATTGGGTACAATAAATCGTGACTTGGAAGAGGTAATTGTTATTGCAGACAATAAGTTGTAACTTAGAAGTGGTAATTGTAACTGGGGACAATAAATTGTAACTTCTAAGAGGTAATTGTTATTAGAGACAGCAAGTTGTGGCTAGGAAGGGATGATTGTTATTAGAGACAATCAGTTGTTTTTAGTAGAGGTGATTGTTATTAGGACAATTATTTCTAACTTATAGAAAGACTGAGGTTTTAAAGGTCACAAATATACTATGACAAAATGACATATAATAAGGTCCTATTTTGTGGATGTATTGAAACATTATTTGCAGAGCTATGACTAGCTCTTATTTTATCATTTCATATCATTGTACTTTGACCAAAACATCCAAATTAAAAAACAAGCGTTGACTGTTTGACATATGTATATTCTTTGCAACCCTGCAACAATTTTATTAATGCCCTTCTTTAACTAGAATTTATGTGGCAATTTAGAAAATAAGGTATATGCAATTACACCTATATTTATATATATATATATATATATAGGTTTGTGATAGGTTTCTAATTTTTGTAGGGACCATCTCAGATCTATGTTACAAGCTCCAAATGATGAAAGACTTAACATTGAAGGTCCCTAACTAAAGAAACAAAAATACCCAGCCAAGTGCAATTTGTCATCAGTTATTGTGTACTGCAGTGGTGGAGCTTCTAAGTTTCTGGAGGGGGCCACAGGCAAATTGGACTTGCAAAGATATTTTCCCTACAGCAAGGAGTACCCTCGTAATTGACCTGAAATATTAGGAGGGTACTCATTCCACAGAGGAGGTATCTGTGAGTACAATTTACAAATCAAGTATATGTTTCATCCTCTTGATACACAGTTGCTACACCAGAGAGGCAGCAGCCACTCAACCATGACAATTGGGTCAACTGGTCATGGTTGGGTGATTGGGGACCATCTCCAAAGCACACCTGGAGCATATCCCATAGAGATTTCCTTCAGGAAATTGGTCAAATATAGCCCAAGTTTATGAAGATTTGGGATCATATAATAGAAGTGTACAAACACACTGTATGAAAACATTAGATATTCAACTTCTCACTACTCCTATGATGTTCACATTTTATGAAAAGTGTAATAATCCTAATAAGCAAGCAAGAATTAGTTTGTTGTTATAGAATTTTTTTTTTATGACAAAAAATATTTATAACAACTATAATTAGACATGTCCAATCATGAGGTTACATGCAGCAGGTTTGTCAAATCACAGTAGGTACATTGGAGGTATAGATGTGACTACACATACATAGGAAATCAATTGAATATTCGGAAAATAAAATATGTGTTTGAAGAAACCTCATATTTCACACAAAGGTCCCTACAATCCTTTTTTTAAAAAGAATTTCTTGTTTTTAGCTATACAGTGTTCATACATATGCAGGTCCAAGCCATTGGTACTCAAATGTCTCATTAAATGATTTCGATTCAGTTGTCGTATTACTGATTATAATTATCTATTTATCTGCCAATCAATCAATGTTTCTATTATTCCATCTTTTTATATATCTATCTATCCGTCTATCCATCTTTATGCCTATCTGTCTAATGTACGTACCTGCTCATTTATATTGTGTTTCTCCTCAGCAAACTGCAGTCAACGTCAATTTTCAAGAGGAGACATGTGATTTTATTCCCTTGCCTTTTGAAATAGGACAATTCTGCCAACCTGGTAAGGAAAATTCATTAGGTTCATATCTTCTGTTATCGTCACTGTTGCAAAAAAAAACAAATTCTGAAAAAAAAAAAATTGCAAAAAATGTATTTTTTTTTTGTGTCAACAATCGTCTGCAGGATTTTTTGGAAAAAAAATGTTTTAATTTCAAATACTCCAAGAGATATCCTTGTAATGAAATGTTAATCTGCATCTTGCTAGAAAATTTTCAAAACAACTAATTTGCAGTCCGTAGCGAAAGTGTTGTCAAATTTAGAGTCTGAAGCTGAGTCATTCACAACTAGGGGTCGACAATGGTGTATTTCTGCATACTATGACATAATATAATAAATTCAAACTTCATTGATTTTATTCTATAAACTTACCTTTTGCAGAAAAAGCTCAATTTATCCGCTACAGCACACTCGGTATGGGATCCGAAACTTTTGAGACTGCAACGTGGAGATCAACCATCGCAGATGGTGGAGTTACAAGGCTGGAAGAAGCAACATTTTCAAAAAATACCTGTGCTGCTCTAACCTCTGTTGTTCGACAGGGTGGAATCCAGGCAGTATCACAATATAAAGACCAAACAGACTACATTGCCAACCCTGAGTATTTTGAAATCCCTGAATTTTGTCTCAATGGAGCAGCGAGAAGGGCGAATCCAAAGGTTAAATTTCAAAAAATCTTTTAAAATCTCGATTAGTATATAATTCGGAATATTTACAGGATTTATCTGAAGGCATATGGTCTATGCTCATTATATAACTGTTTGTAGATAAGTCCTGATACATATAGGGCTTTTGTTATTGTCAGCTAAGTTTCATCTAAAACAAAGAACATAAATATATATTATGTACAGTATGTCCTGTCCTGCATTTAGACAGAAATTTAGCATTGTTTGTTCAGTCCACGAAAGTCAACACAATGAGATTGGCGGTTCTGATTATACCAAATTGATTACAACTCAGTCTCGGCCCTCTCGGGTGGCGCTGCAGTGCATTTTTGTGACGTCACAGCCCATTGTGTGGTAGATTGGTTGAATCACAAATGTCAACATTCTGCAAAATTGGACTGCTCTTCTCATATATATATATTCACAAATATAGCACGAAAACGGCACCAAAACATTATAAAATGAGATATTCGTATTAGAACAAAGCTAAGTTGCATGTAGGTATGTGTATTTCTACTGTAAGACTTCTGATTTGCCAAGATATCTGACCAAACATCTCTCCTCTGTTTGACATGACAAACTGCAAGAAAAGTATTTTATTTGAACAGAAGTAATTTTTTCCCCATCTTTTACGTAGGTTGTGCCAACAATCTTGGAGGAAATCAAGAGGAAGTATGCTGAACTCCCATCTATGCTTCGTCACAAGCTGTAAGATTCGCAACATCAACAGAAGGACAGCAACTTCAGACTTAGATCTGATTCGATTTGATTTTGTATTATTAACATTAGCAAAATACATAAAAAATTAAGAAGGAAAAAAGTTTTTGACTTGATATTAAATATTGACATAAAAGAATGCATTTTGAATAAAGATATTTGATCAATGCAATGATATTTCTTTCGTAATTTTAAGATTCCCGACCTCAACAGAAGGACAGCCACCTTACTGTTACCTTAAACATCTGATTCGATTTGATTTTGTATCATTAACATTTAGTCTGGGAGCCAAGGAGAAAAAATGGGTGGTTGGCTCACCCCGAAAGAGGGATGGACAATCTATACATCGTTGGAATCGCAAGATTCTCTAGATTATGGAACTTGGGGATGCAGTTAAGAAAAGTGGTGCAATTTTTCACAAATCGGTTACCATGGCAACCAAGTCATAATATTTTTACACTCATCATTACACTAGTAAAATGCATTTTTTAGGGATTTAGTCCATAGTTAGACTTCATCAAGCCAACCTGGCATGTACTACCTCAATTACTAATTTTGATGGTCATGTGACCTTTTTGGTCACATGACCATACTGACCATCATTTGAGGTCAAACCTCAGAAATAAGCATTTTTTCAAGAGTTTATACTGTATTTTTAACCGCTGTAGCTACAATAATGCCAGTATGTGGATAAATTTAGTCTCACTGGAAAGCCCTTGTTATAAGCTTCAATCTCACACAAAATGCATATACATATCCATGGAAACTGGTTGCCATGGCAGCAAAGTTTGAAAGACACAAATTTGACTTGAAAATCGGAAAATTCATTTTTAGGGATTTACTTGACAGCCATACTTCATTCAACCAAGCAGGCATGTACAACCATAATTATGCATATTATTGGTCATGTGACCTTCTGGGTCACATGACCAAGGTGACCACAATTCAAGGTCAAACCTGAGAAATTGACATTTTATTAAGATTTCATACAACATTTTCTACCATTGTAGCTACAATAATTATGCAATATGTACAAATGTGGTCTTGTTGGATAGCCCTTGTTATAAGCTTCAATCTCACACAAAATTTATATACATATCTATGGAAACTGGTTGCCATGGCAACAAAGTTCGAAATGACACAAATTTGACTTGAAAATTGGAAAATTCATTTTTAGGGATTTAGTCGACAGCCAGACTTCATTCAACCAAGCAGGCATGTACAACCATAATTAGGCACATTATTGGTCATGTGACCTTCTGGGTCACATGACCAAGGTGACCACAATTCAAGGTCAAACCTGAGAAATTGACATTTTAAAAAGATTTCATTCAACATTTTCTACTACTGTAGCTACAATAATTGTGCAATATGTACAAATGTGGTCTTGTTGGATAGCCCATTTTATAGGGTTTCATTACTCATATGATGTGTTTAAGTATCCATGGAAACTGGTTGAAATGGAAACAATGTTCAAAATTACACAAATTTGACTTGAAAAATTGAAAATTCATTTTTAGGGACTTATTCCTCCGACAGACATCATTCAACCATCCAGGCGTGTACTACCATAATTATGCATGTTATTCGTCATGTGACCTTCTCGGTCACATGACCAGGGTGACCACAATTCAAGGTCAGACCTGAGAAATTAACATTTTTAAAAGATTTCGTACAACATTTTCAACCGTGATGGCTGCAACAATTACACAATATGCACAAATGTGGCCTTGTTGGATAGCCTATTTTATAGGGCTTCATTGCACACTTAATGCGTACTAGCATTTACCCGTGATAAAGATGTCATCTGCTAATCCATTTCTCCAGTATCTTTTCTGTGCAAATTTTTTTGTTCAATTGTATAGTATGTGGCAGTCTGGTGAATGGATGTATCTATCTATGCGTAGTCTGTCTATATATGTATGTATGTATGTATGTATGTATGTATGTATGTATGTATGTATGTATGTATGTATGTATGTATGTATGTATGTATGTATGTATGTATGTATGTATGTATGTATGTATGTATCTATCTATCTATCTATCTATCTGTCTATCGATCTATCTGTCTGTCTATCTATCGCGATCTATCTATCTATCTATCTACATGTATCTGTCTATCTATCTATCTATCTATCTATCTATCTATCTATCTATCTATGTCTGTACCTATCTTCTTGTCTATGTACTTGTCTATCTATTTGTGTATCTATTTGTCTGTCAATAGACTGGATTGATTGGGTGATTGATTGATTGTCTATCAATCTATTCACTACTACTACGTATTGGGCCCCTGTGAATGGTAAGTTGCTTGAGAGAAATACTTTGTTGATGGGTTATTAGAAGATGACTTTTTGACATAATGGGGCAAATAAAGTAACAACTGTTAAGGTTAGCGTAAAAAAAGAAAGATACTTGTTTAAAATTATTAAACAAAAGTTTAGCAAGATGAGTTTTTTTTTTTTCAGAGAACTACTCAGGAAATGAAAGAGGTGTGATGTGTGTGAGCTCTTAATTCACTGTGCACTAACGAGGGGGGTACCCTCGCCATCAGGGTAGCCATTACAACTGTCGATTCGTGATTTGAAAGTGAAATTGCAGAACATTTAGGGGAAGTGATGCCTTCAAATTGTTTAAGGTAGTTTTAATAGCTTATGGAACAACTCAATATTAAGTTCCAAACTCAAACTTGCAAGATGAAGTGAGACATTCATGAAATTAGAAATCACTCGAGGTGAGGGTACCACAAAAACTGGAAAATGGTGGGGCGAGGGTACCAGCATTTTGGCGAGGGTACCAACGTAAATGGCGAGGGTACCAACGTAAAATGGCGAGGGTACCAACCCGGAAGTGGCGAGGGTACTGCAAGATTTGGGCGAGGGTCACTTCCGGTTGGCGAGGGTAACCTCCAAAACAAATGGCGAGGGTAATGCAAGATAAATTGCCCAAGCAATTCAAGCAAATAGTCAAGGTAGAAAGAGCAATGAAGCAGCTTGTTCAATCTGCTCTTTGTTGGAATAGATAACAACATGTGCTGAAGCATTGATTGCACTTCTATTTAAAGTAATTACCAATCAGAAACACAATCATGAACACAATTGCAATAAAGAAAAATTCTAAAATAAATTCACTCCTAATGAGAAAACAGCTGCACAATTAGAGGCCTACCCATTCTACCCCACTGCAGAAGTTTGTACAACTTGGATTGTGCATGTATTTGACACTTTGGTATACATCTACAAATGAGCGGAGCCGAAGAAACATACATGTACTTGATGAGGCAACCAGTTTAGTTTGTAGGTCTACATATTAAAAGGTCTACATATTAAAAGGTCTATTCCATTACTAAAACCCAGAGTCTTCTTTAAGAATATTTTATCAGGAGAGAGACGGGAAAATCTTAAACAATTATTCATGGTGCCACTCCGTGATGCTTGACATCTAGATAAATTTATCAAAATGAAATATCAGATGTCACCTCATAAAAAAATACCTTATCACATTTGTTGAGGATGGCCATGTCCCTGACCAATCAGATGCAAGCAAGTTGCTGAGTATGGTAATTAGAAAACAGAGGAGGCTGGTCTTTGAGACTATGACTGCCCATGTTTCCCCTTTAGAAGCCAGTCTGCTCTTGGGTTTAGAGACAACTCCTCCCATGGGAAGGTCTCAGAAGTGACATCCAATTAAAATGTGTTGATTTCAAATTTTCCCACGGATTGTGAAAATATGCTATTCCTTACTGCCTTGCCTGAGTCTATTTCCTTGAGTGTAAGATGTATGATATGAGCAGAAATATATTGTAATAACACCCAAGAATATATTTGATAGAGAAAGGTGGCCGAGAACTTAAAATTAAAGTAATCAAAAGTGTAATTAATGTGTGTCTCAGGAAAAAGTTGGTCTCCCAGTGACACAAATTTATCAATGACTGGGAGACCAATGCACTACTAAAACCATTGTTAAATGGGATCTGCCCTTCAAAATAAGTATCGGGGAGAATGAAGTGAGAGTAATGAGACAAGTAAACTGACAAATAAAAGCAATCTTATATAACAAATACCAAAATGACTGATTTGCCTCAATCTGATGCCTATAGGCTAAATTGAGTGAATGCTATTAGTTGAGGGACGCTGGGTATGTGGCTACACGCTTCAGCAAGACATAGGTATTTCACAAGCTGTTATAAACCAATGAAATACCTAGAAAATATGACGTATTCAAGCTTTTCACCCAATGCAGTTTTACTTGAATCAGACCTTTTCACTTCGGCTGTATAATTAGAATTAGTTCCATTGTGGTCTCTTCAACTGTATTATCTTTATCTTATCATACTATCAATTCACGGACCTGTCACACTGCTCCAACCAAACTACTGATTGCCCCGTTATAAAAACCTGCAAGCAACTTTTCAGCACTTTACAACGTCCTTAGCCTGGTTTCATATTCCTTATTACAGCCACAGAAATTTAAGTGATGTTTTCATTGTTTTGTCAATATCTATGTTGCCAGGTCTTTAGAAAACACCCTGCATTTCCCCCTCCCCTCACAAGTCTTCACAGTCACTAGAGTCAGGGATGGTAAATCCGTCCAGCAGGGTAATTCCGTCCACCCCCTAATATAGACATAAAATTTAATTTTTTACACTTGTGTGAGTTTTAAATACAAGATAAACTCGTTTGTCAACTAATTCTGCCGTATTTATCATGTTAATAGCATATTAATGATATTTCAGGTCCATTTAATAACAGAGGACAAAACACAATGAAATCCTGTGACGTCATCACAGCCATTTTGTGAATTACTTGAGTCATCTTGTTGCCCATTTCAATCGACAAAAAACGTTTTGAATATAAAAAAAAGTTTTGAATCAGAGGTAGAATTTTATTTTTCTTGTAGGATTTGTTCAATAGCTTAATTGCAACACCTGGGCAGGCGATACAATAGAAATAAAAGTGGACGGAATTACCATCATTATTTTTAAATCTGGCTTGACTGGGTGATTGTAAATCCGTCCACCCACTTCAAATGGGGTTTAAAAGTACTTTTATGATTTTTAATGCCTATAAACGGCATAACACTGATGAAAGAAATTAGTTTAAGCAATTAGACCACTTGACTGGGTTAAAAGAGTTATTCAATCGTAATTGAGGCATTCAATTGAAATTGTTGATAGTTAACTTTACCTCTTTTACTAAATTCTCCTATTTTAAGTGCAATAAGTACCCCAGTATTCTAAAATCGACAGAAGATGCTGATATTGTTAGATTGCAAAACTTGAAAAAATAATAAGATATGACAGTTATGTGCAGCATAATGCCCTCTGGACGGATTTACCATCCTTGCTGGACGGATTTAGCAGCAACCTGGACGGATTTAGGTGCCCTAACCTTCAAATTTCGTTGCCATGGTTTCAGCAAAACTTGTTTGAATATTTGAATTTTTTTGGCTGGTGATGAAAGTACGTAATATGCCCCTTCCCATGGACTAATTTTTATTTTTGTAACTATTACCATATTCCTGGAAAGACACTTTTAGCCAAAAGTGGACGGATTTACCCTCCTTGACTCTAGTATGTAGTCATCATTCTTGTCTTATCCGATTGGTATATGAACAGTAGAACATCACACAACATGGGAGGGAAGCAACCTCATAGTCAATCCTGAATGAACAGATTGGGTGGTTGTAAAAACTGCACAATCTTGGCACAGGATGAAACATCTGTCTCACATGGGTACTTGAGACCTACTGGTTCATGATTTGTTTTAATGAGCTATTGACTTTTCCATATATTATATATACAATAAGATAAACAAATACCAAGTACCTATCCATCTACCTGACTGACTGACTGACTTATAAATAAATATTGTGTTGGTATACTCTGGATCAACTGTGTTGCTCAACCTCCATCTTTGTGGAAGCAACTGTACATTTTTTTTGGAGGATGCCACAAAAAAGAACCGTTTCCATTACAGTGATTTTAGGTGGTACCCTCGCCATGACAATAATTGAAAATGGTGTTACCCTCGAGAGGCTTTTGTGGTTACCCTCACCTTGACGATGTATTTCAAATGCAAAATCTGAAAATTCTGTGCCTAATCACCCATGGAAGGCAAGACCTGGGGTTAGTTTAACATTTGAACTATGTGCTTGACCAAAATAGTAATTGGATACAGTGTAATAAGCTCAGGATCATAGAAAACTAATTTGAATCGAGATTGGTAATGGCTGCCCTGAAGGCGAGGGTACCCCCCTCGTTAGTGCACAGTGTAATTGCACTCCATAATCACAGGCAAGGTGTGACACTTTAATACCAATCGAAATATACCTGAAGTACACTGTAAGAAATGGCCGTGTTTTTCTGGCTAAAAGAACCGTAAATTTATTGTTATTTTATCAGTATTTTTTTAAAACAGACTTTGTCTGTGAATTTACAGTTCTTTGTCAGTTTCAAAATGGCTCCAAGATAAATTTACTGCAACATGTCATTTAACATTCAGTTCACGTTAAATAACAATTACTTAAACCGTTAATTTACTGGCAACTTGTAATATGCAGACAAAACATTTGAATTGGCCAAACAATCAATACACCTCGTCAGATTAAGAACTATAAACAAGAGATTGCATGGACTTCAACCACGGAACATGTGGTGCCATCTATAACATATGCTTTTCACAGCTGTTAATCAAACTTAATTTATAACTTCTCTGAAGGTAAGGGAACATCCTCATTCATATGATCTTAAAGATGCAGTCATTATGCAAAAGTTGTTATATTTATATATGACATTGACATTTGTGTGAGTCTTATGATGTGATCTAAAGAATGACACTATTAAAACCAAAATAACCAAGGCGCAGTCTGCATCAATACAACATACTTCGATAAACTTGACACCTGGTTCTCTTGGAAAATATCCATCAATTTTATGGTTTGTGAGCAAACGTGTGCAAATTAATTGCTGGGTATAATTGATGGACTTACTTCCCTGCTGTCAAGCAAGGGATGAGCAAGACCGAGCCTGGAGTCAGTGGCTCTCTCAGCTGATTCCAGCTTCGGTACATCCCTACAGCTATGCGACAGTTAAATCAGTAGATCATACTGCTCATGCATTCTTCACATTCTATGATTGACAGTTGATATAACTGTAAAATATACTTTAAATAAACTGTTTTATATATGTACATTATACCGTAATATCACTTTGTTGAATCTGCAAAATTACAGTTCAATGTACAATTTGCATTTTACGGTTCATTGTCCTGTTCAGGTTTATTAGTACTTTTACAGTTCTTAGACCTGGAACAAAGTTGCCAGTTAATTTAACTGTAAAATTTAACAGGAATTTTTTGCAGTGTAGATGTAGTAATTAGTCAATTACCTGACACTTTGTCGACTGGCCAATCGCAATGAGGGAGGGTAAAACAGATTTCATTGAAATCACCCAGAATCCAAGAAACTTCATAGCCTATATATATTAGGTGAGTGAATCATGCAGATCAAAACAAAGAAAATGGCGGCAATTTCTCTCGATAGAAAACGGGAAAATGGGTAAACTGTAAAGATACAGGGGGAAAAGGGCACGATTTGGTGTTAATTGATAGAAAAAAGTGTTATGCATCTGGAAGGGCATGTCTAAATGTTAAAAAGAGGAGTATGAATTAGAAAATTAAAGAAAACAGTGATGTGACGTCATGGGATCCCAGTAGGCCTTAGTTGTGTATTAATATATTAGATAAGTATCCATGGAAACTGGTTGCCATGGAAACAAAGTTCAAAATTACACAAGTTTGACAATGATGTCAGGCAAGTTTTGGCTCCGAAAAAAAAAAATTCATTTCAAAGATTTTTTCTCAATATTACAAAATATAGAATATCTGCCAGTCCGACCACAAAAAGGCACAAATAGACCATATAAGCTATATGTGTACCAAACCTAGTCCATGTACATGCAATAGTGACTGAGCCTTGGGCCAGAAATTATTAAACTTCACCTACACATAGGTGAAGTTTCTTGTAATCGGTATTATTAAGAATTTACCATTACATGGTAAATTCTTATTGTTTTTGGTATTATTAAACTTCACCTACACATAGGTGAAGTTTCTTGTAATCGGTATTATTTTTATTATTCTTCCCGGATAAACCTCTTCGGAAAATGTTAAAAAAATTCATATACGTAGCCTACAAAAATACAAGAGAACCATTTTGAAAAAATTGACCTTGACCTATTTTTCAAGGTCACAGGGCCTTTCAAAGTCGGATTTCGCAATATTTCAAATACATGTACCTCGTCCGCTTATTACCGGTTTTCACTTTCTGATACATGGAGAGGTCCCAGACACTTTCTACACAGTGTGACCCATTTTCATGAAAGTAGGTCAAGGTCACATTGTACAAAGTCCATTTTTATGGTTTAAGGTCTATCGCGGGATCTCAGAATCCGTAAGTCGTAGAGTCATACTGATGGTGCCAAAACATGCCCAAACTCACGGGACATTTGCCTAAACTTTTCATTTTTCATCTTGGTTAACGGTTCTTGAGTTATGCAATTTTAAAGTCATACCGCGTCACCAAAACCGGTGACCTTGAGAATTTGACCTTGAAATATCGATTTTAGCTGATAACATGTCATAGTAAACCCCCCCAAACATACACCTAGTAAGCCCAAACTGACCTTTAAATTTGACCTTGACCTCATTTTTCAAGGTCATTTGACCCAAAAAAGTTTGAAAAAGTGCCATTTTCAGCAATTTTTTTCACCATGTTCTTTTCAAGATATCACTGTGATTTACTGGTGACAGATGAACATTGGCCTGCTTATTCATAATATCTAATCATATTTTGTGTACCTCCTTCTCCGGATTTATGAAAAATTTTCAAATATTGCTAACCGACAAATGCTAAAAAATGACACATTTCTGCATATTTGACAGGGAAATATTCATTCTACAGGGTTGCAATGCATGACTGACCCCCCCTTTGTTAACTACTGCCTTTCTGAATAGCATATTAATTTTGACCTAGAAAATGTTTTTCAAGGTCAAACTCAAGGTCAAACATGACAAAAATTTTTGCATTTTTTACATTTTGTATTTTTTAACAGAGAAGGAATCGAAATATTGTTACAAAAATTGTAGACATACTTGCTGCAGTACTCTAGAAGCTTCCTCTAAATTTTCAAGGTCCTTGGACCGGCCTACGTTGCACTGTAAAGGTCAAAAGGTCGAGAAACGGGCGAAAAATTTATGATTTTTTTTTCACATTTCTCAAAGATAGCGTAATTTCAAACGGCCGTAGCTCCGGTCCTAATTAAGATAGAGAGAATCTGAAAACAGATTTGGAAAGGCCAAATTCTCCTCTAGTTTTCATTATCTGAACATTTTGTCGTAGCTACGACGGTTAAAAAGATCGCCGGACCCTGAAAATTTCATGTTTTTTTCCGAATTTTCATAATATATCATTATTTTGACAAGGAAGGAATCATCCTTTTTTGATCAACCTGCCTGAACCTCTTTGTAACATCTGTTTACATAATCCTGGCAAATTACATATGTTTTCAGTGAACCGTTTTGCTTATACAGTGATTTTAAGTTAAAAACTACAGTTTTTCAGGTATTTCTAAAGTTCATATTCCTGAATTGTACCATAATTTCAATCTGCGATAACTCCGGTTCCAATTAAGATACAGAGAATCTGTAAACAGATTTGAAAAGGCCAAATTCTCCTCTAGTTTTCTTCTTCTGAACATTTTGTCGTGGCTATGATGGTTTGAAAGATCGCCGGACTCTGAAAATTTCATGTTTTTTCCTGCAGAGCCAGCGAATACACAACACACAACAGTCCTCTCCTCTAATATAATCTCAAATCTTTTTATTCTATTCTATTCTAAATTAATATCTACATAGAACTATCTATCTGTGTATCAGTGTATCTATGTATAATGTATATATGTATATACTGTATCATTTTATATGTATCTGATGTCAATTCATTATGTGTGTCTGTTTATCAATGTATCTTAGTATTTATGGACCTATCTATGTATCTATCTATATGTATCTTTGTATTTATGGACATATCTATGTATCTATCTATATGTATCAATCTCTTTATCTGTAAGTTGATTTGCCTGTAAATGCACATAGCTATCAATGTGTTTATCCAGTGGAGTTCAGCTAATTTACCAGACATTTTGGAGGGGGGCATGGCACAGCAGGGCAGCCTTGCAAGGCAGCCAGTGGCTGGCACTGGCCAGCCAAGTCCGGCCAGCCAAATGTGCATATTGCACCCTGCCTACTCCTCCCCCCTCCTGTATTTACCCAGCAATAGGCCTAAAACATACAGTGTATTGCTGCATTAGGCCTATATATCAAAGTTAACCTCAATAGAACTCATTCCTTCCTTCTCCTTGCTTCCGCCTTCTTGCTTCCTTCACCTCGTTTCCTTCTTGCTTCATTCTCCTGGCTTTTTTCTCCTTGCTTTGTTCTCCAGTCTTTACCTTCTCCTCCTTCCTTCTTCTCATTCCTTTCTTCTTTGATTTTCCTTCCTTCCTTTTCCTTTTCTCTCTTGTATTCCTTTTTCTTCCTTCCTTCCTTCTTCCTTCCTTCTTCCTTCCTTTTTCGTTCCTTCTTTCTCCCTTCTTCCTTTCTTCTTGTACCCAAATATGATGTACATTAATGGTTTGGAATGATTCACTTCAATCAGATTGCACTAATATCTAAATGTTTACATTTTCCTATTTTTTCAGTTCTCATTGCATATTAATTACTCCAAAGCTAAAATCTCATCAACAAGAGATGCACATTTTGCAGGGCTTCAACTCAAAGAGAGGGGGGGGGGGGGGTGGAAGGGTCATTTGGGACACCACTTGCCCAGGAGGGATGTTTGCCAAATCCACTACCCCCAGTCAGTCTGCTTCATTGGACTGGGAGGGAGGGTGGCAACAAGAAAGGATGTCAATTTGCCGAGAGTTTGAGAATCAGAAACCAGGGGTACAGTGGCTTGTCTGCTGATAAAATTAATGTATTTCTTAAAGATAAAACTACAAGACATTAATATATACTAGGCCTGATATAAGCTTCAAAGGTTTTATTAACAGACATTTTTGCAACAAATAGATAGATAGATAGATACATAAATAGATACATAGATACATACAGGGCCAGCGCAACCATTAGGCGAACTAGGCAGCTGCCTAGGGCGCAGGGCAAAGGGGGGCGCATACACTGAGGGCGGAAAAAAATAAATAAAAAGATTTAACAGACTGACAAAGAACACAAATGTGTGACAGACGACTCAAAAACCTTTAAGTGAAAACAAGCATGCAGCACAAGTCACCAAATCGCCCCCCCCCCCCACCTACATTCTCCTACCACAGAGCTTGAATTCACTCTCTTGGTTAGGGAGCCCTGAGTTATGAGGATGCCCACCTAGCCCACTTGTCACAAAGTTCTCACAAGTGGTTAAAGAGGGATGGGGGGGGGGAGGGTACCTTGAAGGGGGTGATGGGTCTCAGGAGAGAACATTCTGGCCACCCTGGGTGGGTGAAGCAGGTACAGAATTTCCTTTTTATACATCCTCACTTCTCATTTTAATAAGCTTGTTAAGCTTAGCTTTCCCTGACCACAAGATACATTGTTTTATGAAGTTATAACAAAAATATCCGGTGGATATTCTTAGGGCCTACCATTATTTTGTCACGAGGCCTACCTATGTGACAGACAAAGCACTCATTCCTGAAAGGGGGAAATGCAGTTCAAGGAAAACACCATTAAAAAAAAATATATAACATAAACAGTTGCTGCACTGAAGTAGGCCTAATTTGCTAATCAATTTTAAAACCCTTTTCTTTTCATTAAAGAATGATGATAATCTCACCCCAGTCACCCAATGAAATGATCCTGCATCCTGGAAGCTGATCATTTGATCATCATTTGATCATCATTTGATCATCATTTGATCATCATTTGATCATCATTTGATCATCATTTGAACATCATTTGATCATCATTTGGTCATCATTTGGTCATCATTTGATCATCATTTGATCATCATTTGATTATATGATATTGTTTCAGGCTTTCTTGCTGTACAACGTATCTGAAGTAAGCCCTACACATGCTACAATTCATAGGTGTCAGAGCAGGGGGGGCTGTGGGGGCGACAGCCCCCCCAGGTTGGAGGTAAGGGGGGCTGAAATATCATTCAGCCCCCCCCCCCAGGTTCAGGATGTCACTATGTTGAATTATTCAATGTTTTAAAACAAAAACAATGCCAGTCAACAGCCAAGGACTTAACACATAACATGTGTTCAGGACTATGTGGCTACAAATAATGTTTCCTTCGAGCTGAAAGTGGCACTTCTAAAAGGTCCTAAACTGCAGCTGTCAACAGTCTTGATAAACCATGAACTGTTTATCCTTCTGGAAGCGATGTAGGTCCTGTTGTCACCGTGTTGAGGAGTCTGTCTCTGGTGCAGCTATTGAATAAAGGGTGCATTTACAAGTTATTTAGCTCTGCTAAACCCCCCTTAAAAATGAATCAAATATTTCACTGGATGCTGAAGGAGAAGGGCCACAGTTGATGCATCATGAACAGATGTACAAAAGATAGTGTTTCATGATTCACGTTTTGAAAAAGTGATTCAGTCATGAGACAGGATCCTGGAGGCCCTCTCTGAGATAATCCTCATACGGACCTTGTCCAGAGAGAGGAGAGGACATTCAAAATACTTGCTAACATTTAATATGAAAAGGCAAAAGAGTATTGGTCAGCTCCTTTTTTTTTTTTTCGCTAAGTGCAAAACATTTAACTTCCGGTAAATCATATTAGGCATTTACTTTGCCTATTGAATTGAATGTTCAGTTGCTGCAGAGAGGTCATTCTCATCTCTCGGCAGACTGAAGACCTACCTGAGGTCAACCATGACCCAGCTAAGACTGATCTTCAGGAAATTGCAGACATGTGTGTCTCCGTAAATTAATCTTGAATTTGTTTCTTTTGGAACTGTGGCAAAATGCAGGATGTTCCAAGTATCAAAATATGTAATAATCATGTATGTATAAATCACTTCAGCAAAGTGATTCTCTGGGTGGTGTAAATTGAAGTGGGCCTATAACTGTTTTATTTTTTTCATGTCAAACTATGACCTGTCCCCCTCCAACCCCCCCCCCCCCCATCCAGCCGACCTGCCAGTTCAGCCCCCCTAGGTCAGATGTTGCTCCGACGCCTATGGCTGCTACATGTTTTGTGAACATTTTTTTTTATTAGAATGGTAAAATGTACGGGGAAAGATCAAGCTTAAAAATGTTACTCTATTTCAATTTTGTGTTATTATCAGTTATTGCATTATGAAATCAGGTGCTCAATGATTATTTTTCTATTTTATTCAATTAAATAATGATCACTCCAGTTACAGCTAGTGTATTTAATTGACACCAGAAGAAGGGGGGTAGAGGGGTACCATAGCAGCCCAGAAGCTTGTCATCAAGTTACATACAAGGTTAGGTTAGAATTACTCATAGGCACAATGGTGTATCTACAAAGTGTTTTTGGGGTTGGGGTAGTCCTTGTGATTAATGGGCCAGTCACATGGCTTTACTTACAACAACACAGCTGCATGGGATAAACGTGTACCTAATTTTAAATAGAAATGTATCTCTAAAAGAACAGGATAAAATATAAGCAATTACATATGGGCTTACATATTATCAACTGGTAATATTTTAATGATAACACTTGAAAGTTGGGTGTTTACATGTAAAATAGACAATGATCATGACACTGTTATTTGAGTTTCAAATGCTCCAGAATGCATCTCAGAGCATCTAGGATTTCAAATTTCCTGGGGGAGGACCCCCAGACCCCCTCAGCTGAAAGGGGCGCATACCTTTATCTTGCCTAGGGTGCTGACAACACTAGCGCCGCCCCTGGATACATAGATACATGTATAGATAGAAAAAGAGAGACATATTAGCAATATGAGCATTATACCAGATTACCAGTTGCATTGTGGAAGGGGTAAAACTGGCACCTCTTTTCCAGATGGTTCCTTTTAAAGGCAATCAAGGAGGCTAGCTCAGGAGCTGGTTAACAGTTGATAAATGGCTGAGGCTGAGATTGAACACATGTGCTCTTAAAGGACCCAATATACTACTGCCTATTAAGAGTTCATGGTCAATGAAATCACACCAGGGGGTCACAAATTCACACGAAAACGAGACGAAACTAGGTAAATCAATCAGTGACAATCAGTACACAGGCCAGTGTTCTGTGAGTTGGACTGTACTGGTTCATGTACTGGTTCATGCACTGGTTCATGTACTGGTTCATGTACTGGTTCATGTATTGGTTCATGTACTGGTTCATGTACTGGTTCATGTACTGGTTCATGTACTGGTTCATGAACTGGTTCATGTGTGGTTCATGCACTGGTTCATGTACTGGTTTATGTACTGGTTTATGTACTCGTTTTTCTGTGCATGCTTGCAATGTACAGGAAACATTCTTGTATTCTTGTCTGTATTCATGTTACGTAATTATGTATGATTCCTGTGTACTTTTCCATGTACCTTTTACTTGCTCATCTACTTGTGTCTGTTCGAGTTACTGGTACAACAGTAGGTGAAGTTTTGTTACCGCTCGCGGTTACGTCTACTAGTTAAGAATTTACCATTACATGGTAAATTCTTATTGTTTTTGGTATTATTCTTATTATTATTATTATTATTCTTATTATTCCGACACACTTTTTTTCTCCGATTTTCACGAAACTTGGTCACAAGGTGCCTCTAGGACTAAAACTGGGCCACACCCAAAAAACATGACCTTGACCTATTTTTCAAGGTCACAGGGCCTTTCAAACATGAAATTCCGGAAATTTAGATGGCCTATTACTCGGCAACTATTGCAGGTGGCATCATTGTACGGGTCATGTCTAAGTCAAAAGTACTAGGCTGTATTCAGGTACAAACATTTTTGAAATCACTCAAGCGGAACCGGAGCTATGAAAAAAACACTGTTTTAGGTTTTTCCCAATTTACTCAAAAACGAAAGCAGGTAGAGAAATGCTGATTACACTGAAAGATGGCCAGTATCTGGGGCTGTGTGCACGCGTAATTTTCATTTGGATATTTGCAACGGTTACGGAGCAGCGGCCATTTTGGTGAAATGAGTCCGCCGAATATGGGATGTGGGTCATGAAAACACCATGAAGGAGTCATTTTAGGTCATGTAAATGTACAACAAACTACCCTTAACATGCCCCCAAAAACCCCATACTGACCTTCAGATTTGACCTTGACCTCATTTTTCAAGGTCATTTGACCCCTCGAAGTTCAAATATGGGCAATTTTCAGAAATTCTGAAAATTATCTTTTTTTTCACATATCAGTCTCATCTTCTGGTTTCTGGAAGGCACCAGCCAGTTTGTTTCATGCTGGAAATCGGAATTCAGATATCTTTTCATGCTGATTTGTTAAAAAATCACGAATATTGCATACTGCGCCACATGTAAAAACACCCTATTTTTGCCCTGATGACAGGTAAATATTGGTCCTACACAGTTCCAACAATAAAATAACCCCCCCTTTGTCACACATAGCCAATTTGGGGAAAGTATTGGTTTTGACCTAGAAAGGTATTTTCAAGGTCAAAGTCAAGGTCAAATATTAGGCGAAATTGGACATTTCAGACATTATACTTTTCTTAACAGGGAAGCAATGGAGGGATTTGCATTATCTCTTCAGAATTCGGTGCTATAATACCCTAGAGGCCCCATGCAAAATTTGAAGGCCCTCGGATTGACCTACATTACACAATTGAGGTCACAAGGTCAAGAAATGACTGCAAAATTGACCTGCTGATTTGTCAACATTGCACATGTACCCATACTTTGACGGTCTGTATCTCCGGTTCTAATTAAGTTACAGGAAAAATAAAAACACATTTGGAAAGCCGAGATTCTCGTCTAGTATTTGTTTTCTATACATTTTAACGTATCTCTACTAATTAAAAAGATCGCCCGACCCTGAAAAATTCATGTTTTTGGTCATGATTTGGCATCTTTGCATTTTTTAAACTCAGAAATCCATCTTCAAAAAATTCAATAATATTTGGGGGTATAGTCCAAACACATTTACAGTAGTTTGTGCAATTTCAAGTCTCTCCTTTAAACCGTTTGCCTTCGGGAGCAAATTGAAGTTCAAAATTTGACATTTTTCAGGACAGTTTTTCGATGAAATATCACAATTTTCCGTTATTTCAATGGGCTCTATCTCCGGTTCTAATAAAGTTACATGAATGACACAAGCAGTTTTGGAAAGCTCAGATTCTCCTCTTAATTTAATCTGATGTGTATTTTCCTGTAGCATTGACAGCTAAAAAGATCGGTGAACCCTTAAAAATTCATCTTTCCCACACCTTAGCAAATGACTGTAGCTCTACAGAGAGTGGAACATCAGCTTTCACTCTTATTATGCGCTCAGGGTTATCATAATTGTGCATCATGGTGTCACTGTGCATCATAGTGGCACTGTGCATCATGGTGGCACTGTGCATCGTGGTGGCACTGTGCATCATGGTGGCACTGTGCATCATTGTGGCACTGTGCATCATAGTGGCATTGTGCATCGTGGTGGCACTGTGAATCATGGTGGCACTGTGCATCGTGGTGGCACTGTGCATCGTGGTGGCACTGTGCATCGTGGTGGCACTGTGCATCATGGTGGCACTGTGCATCGTGGTGGCACTGTGCATCGTGGTGGCACTGTGCATCATGGTGGCACTGTGCATCATTGTGGCGCTGTACATCACTATGGTGGCACAGTTTTACCAACACTGGATTTTAAATATCATAGTTTTCTAACAAGTTCTTTTTGCCTATGCTCCATAAACTGGAATCATGTGCATGGTAAATTCTTAGTCACTGACCTTGGTCAGTTACAGGGTTCTAGTTCTTATTATTCCCACACACTTTTTTTCTCCGATTTTCACGAAACTTGGTCACAAGGTGCCTCTAGGACTAAAACTGGGCCACACCCAAAAAACATGACCTTGACCTATTTTTCAAGGTCACAGGGCCTTTCAAACATGAAATTTTGGAAATTTTGATGGCCTATTACTCGGCAACTATTGCAGGTGGCATCATTGTACTGGTCATGTCTAAGTCAAAAGTACTATGCTGTATTCCGGCACAAACATTTTTGAAATCACTCAAGCGGAACCGGAGCTATGAGAAAAACACTGTTTTAGGTTTTTCCCAATTTACTCAAAAACGAAAGCAGGTAGAGAAATGCTGATTACACTGATAGATGGCCAGTATCTGGGGCTGTGTGCACGCGTAATTTTCATTTGGATATCTGCAACGGTTACGGAGCAGCGGCCATTTTGGTGAAATGAGTCCGCGGGATAAGGGGTATGGGTCATCGAACACCATGAAGGAGTCATTTTAGGTCATGTAAATGTTAACAAACTACCCTTAACATGCCCCCAAAACCCCATAAATACCTTCATATTTGACCTTGACCTCATTTTTCAAGGTCATGGTAAATTCTTAGTCACTGACCTTGGTCAGTTACAGGGTTCTAGTTAAACTTCACCTATTACATAGGTGAAGTTTCTTGTTTTCGTATTTATTTTTATTATTAAGAATTTACCATTACATGGTAAATTCTTATTGTTTTTGGTATTATTCTTATTATTCTTTTTTCAGATTGCTCCGATTTTCATGAAACTTTAGCACAGGGTACCTCTAGGACTAGGACTAGGTCATGCACAAAAGATATGACCTTGACCTATTTTTCAAGGTCACAGGGCCTTTCAAACATTAAATTTGCGAAATTTACATGGGCTATTATTCAGGAAGCATAACAGGTAGCACCATGGTATAGGGTAAGTCTTACTCAAAAGTACTAGGCTGTATTTTGGCGCAAACAATTCTGAAATCGCTCAAGCGGAACCAGAGCTACAGCATAAACACCGTTTTAGGTCTCGAGACGTAATGTCAGAAACCGCAATAGGTAGAATAAAGCCGATGGCACCAACAGATGGCCAGTATCTTGGACCAGTGCACGTTTTATTTTTCATGTAGATATCTGCAACGGTTACGGAGCAGCGGCCATTTTAGTGAAATGAGTCTGCGCCATATGGGATATGGGTCTCAGACCACCATGAAGGAGTCATTTGAGGTCATGCAAATGTATAACAAACTACCCTTAAGATACCCCAAAAACCCCATACAGACCTTCAGATTTGACCTTGACCTCATTTTTCAAGGTCATTTGACCCCTCAAAGTTCAAATATGGGCGATTTTCAAAAATTCTGAAAATTATCATTCTTTTCACATATCAGTCTCATCATCTGGTTTCTGGAAGGTGCCAGCCAGTTTGTTTAAGGCCTGAAATCGGAATTCAGATATCCTTTCATGCTGATTTGTTAAAAAATCACAAATATTGCATACCGCGTGACATGTAAAAACACCCTATTTTGCCCCTGTGACAGGTAAATATTGATCCTACACAGTTCAAACGATTGAATGACCCCCCCAAAGTCACACACTGCCAATCTGGGGAAAATATTGGATTTGACCTAGAAACGTTTTTTCTAGGTCAAACTCAAGGTCAAATATGAGGCAAAATTGGATATTTCAGACATTATATTTTTCTTAACAGGGAATCAGTTGAGGGATTTGCCTCATCTCATCAGCATTTGGTGCCATAATACCCTAGAGGCCCCACGCAAAATTTGAAGGCCCTCGGATTGACCTACATTGCACAATTGAGGTCACAAGGTCAAGAAATGACTTGAAAATTGACCTGCTCATTTGTCAATATTGCACTTGTACCCATACTTTGACGGTCTGTATCTCCGGTTCTAATTAAGCTACAGGAAAAATAAAAACAGATTTGGAAAGCCCAGATTCTCCTCTAGTATTTGTTTTCTATACATTTTAGCGTATCTCTGCTAGTTAAAAAGATCGCCCGACCCTGAAAAATTCATATTTTGGGTCATGATTTTACATCTTTACATTTTTTTTACTCAGAACTCCATCTTCAAAAAATTCAATAATATTTGTGGATATAGTCCTAACACATTTACAGTAGTTGGTGCAATTTCAAGTCTCTCCTCCCAACCGTTTGCCTTCTGGAACAAATTGAAGTTCAAAACTTGACATTTTCAGAGACCATTTTTTGATGAAATATCACAATTTTACCATTATTTCAATGGGCTGTATCTCCGGTTCTAATAAAGCTACATGAATGACACAACCAGTTTTGGAAAGCTAAGATTCTCCTCTTAATTTAATTTATTGTGTATTTTCTTGTAACATTGACAGGTAAAAAGATCGGTGAACCCTGAAAAATTCAACTTTCCCACACCTTATCAAATGACTGTAGCTCTGCAGAGACTGGAACATCAGCTTTCACTCTTGTTAAATGTGCTTAGGGTTATCATAATTGTGCATCATGGTGGCACTTTTCATCATGGTGGCACTGTGCATCATTATGGCACTGTGCATCATAGTGGCACTGTGCATCATTGTGGCACTGTGCATCACTGTGGCACTGTGCATCACTGTGGCACTGTGCATCACTGTGGCACAATGACAGGCTGCACCACAATGGCAGAGTGCACCACAGTGGCACTGTGCACCACAGTGGCAGTGTGTACAAGTGTCAGTGTGCAACACAGTGGCAGTGTGCAACACAGTGGCAGTTTAGAGCACAGCAGTGTGCACCAAAGTGGCAGTTTAGCAGCGCAGTCACAGTCACAGTCACAGTGGTACTGTGCACCAGAGTGGCAGTGTGCAGAGCAGTGGCTCTGTGCGCCACCGTCTCACTGTGCACCACGGTGGCACTGTGCACCACAATATTGTTGCAAGCTGTCTTTTGGCTTTGCTGCATGAACCGGTAAAAGCTTGGTAAATTCTTAGTCACTGACCTTGGTCAGTTACAGGGTTCTAGTTCTTATTATTCTTTTTTCAGATTGCTCCGATTTTCATGAAACTTTAGCACAGGGTACCTCTAGGACTAGGACTAGGTCATGCACAAAAGATATGACCTTGACCTATTTTTCAAGGTCACAGGGCCTTTCAAACATTAAATTTGCGAAATTTACATGGGCTATTATTCAGGAAGCATAACAGGTAGCACCATGGTATAGGGTAAGTCTTACTCAAAAGTACTAGGCTGTATTTTGGCGCAAACAATTCTGAAATCGCTCAAGCGGAACCAGAGCTACAGCATAAACACCGTTTTAGGTCTCGAGACGTAATGTCAGAAACCGCAATAGGTAGAATAAAGCCGATGGCACCAACAGATGGCCAGTATCTGGGACCAGTGCACGTTTTATTTTTCATGTAGATATCTGCAACGGTTACGGAGCAGCGGCCATTTTAGTGAAATGAGTCTGCGCCATATGGGGTATGGGTCTCAGAACACCATGAAGGAGTCATTTGAGGTCATGCAAATGTATAACAAACTACCCTTAAGATACCCCAAAAACCCAATACAGACCTTCAGATTTGACCTTGACCTCATTTTTCAAGGTCATTTGACCCCTCAAAGTTCAAATATGGGCGATTTTCAAAAATTCTGAAAATTATCATTCTTTTCACATATCAGTCTCATCATCTGGTTTCTGGAAGGCGCCAGCCAGTTTGTTTAAGGCCTGAAATCGGAATTCAGATATCCTTTCATGCTGATTTGTTAAAAAATCACAAATATTGCATACCGCGTGACATGTAAAAACACCCTATTTTGCCCCTGTGACAGGTAAATATTGATCCTACACAGTTCAAACGATTGAATGACCCCCCCAAAGTCACACAATGCCAATCTGGGGAAAATATTGGATTTGACCTAGAAACGTTTTTTCTAGGTCAAACTCAAGGTCAAATATGAGGCAAAATTGGATATTTCAGACATTATATTTTGCTTAACAGGGAATCAGTTGAGGGATTTGCCTCATCTCATCAGCATTTGGTGCCATAATACCCTAGAGGCCCCACGCAAAATTTGAAGGCCCTCGGATTGACCTACATTGCACAATTGAGGTCACAAGGTCAAGAAATGACTTGAAAATTGACCTGCTCATTTGTCAATATTGCACTTGTACCCATACTTTGACGGTCTGTATCTCCGGTTCTAATTAAGCTACAGGAAAAATAAAAACAGATTTGGAAAGCCCAGATTCTCCTCTAGTATTTGTTTTCTATACATTTTAGCGTATCTCTGCTAGTTAAAAAGATCGCCCGACCCTGAAAAATTCATATTTTGGGTCATGATTTTACATCTTTACATTTTTTTTACTCAGAACTCCATCTTCAAAAAAGTTCAATAATATTTGTGGATATAGTCCTAACACATTTACAGTAGTTGGTGCAATTTCAAGTCTCTCCTCTTGACCGTTTGCCTTCTGGAACAAATTGAAGTTCAAAACTTGACATTTTCAGAGACCATTTTTTGATGAAATATCACAATTTTACCATTATTTCAATGGGCTGTATCTCCGTTCTAATAAAGCTACATGAATGACACAACCAGTTTTGGAAAGCTAAGATTCTCCTCTTAATTTAATTTATTGTGTATTTTCTTGTAACATTGACAGGTAAAAAGATCGGTCAACCCTGAAAAATTCAACTTTCCCACACCTTATCAAATGACTGTAGCTCTGCAGAGACTGGAACATCAGCTTTCACTCTTGTTAAATGTGCTTAGGGTTATCATAATTGTGCATCATGGTGGCACTTTTCATCATGGTGGCACTGTGCATCATTATGGCACTGTGCATCATAGTGGCACTGTGCATCATTGTGGCACTGTGCATCACTGTGGCACTGTGCATCACTGTGGCACTGTGCATCACTGTGGCACAATGACAGGCTGCACCACAATGGCAGAGTGCACCACAGTGGCACTGTGCACCACAGTGGCAGTGTGTACAAGTGTCAGTGTGCAACACAGTGGCAGTGTGCAACACAGTGGCAGTTTAGAGCACAGCAGTGTGCACCAAAGTGGCAGTTTAGCAGCGCAGTCACAGTCACAGTCACAGTGGTACTGTGCACCAGAGTGGCAGTGTGCAGAGCAGTGGCTCTGTGCGCCACCGTCTCACTGTGCACCACGGTGGCACTGTGCACCACAATATTGTTGCAAGCTGTCTTTTGGATTGCTGCATGAACCGGTAAAAGCTTGGTAAATTCTTAGTCACTGACCTTGGTCAGTTACAGGGTTCTAGTTATTTATTATTTTTCCAGACAAAAATTTCTTCAAAAAAATCTCAAAAAAATCACATACAGAGTATTACATGACCATATTACACTGACAAAATCGGAATGACCTTGACCTATTTTTCAAGGTCACAGGTCACTTCAAAGTCAGTTTTTTTGTTTACTTTAAGTAATCATATCTCACGAAATTACAGGCAAATTTCATTTTCCATCTAAATTACATGTCTCACATGTAAATTACACAATCTGACCCAATTTCAAGAAACTAGGTCAAGGTCAACATTGTACAGGTGCCATTTCACTCCCAGAGGTGTCGGCACGGGAAGTCAGAATCCGCAAGTCATAGAGTTACGTGCATGACACCAAAAGTTGCCCGAATGACATACGCATTGCAGTGACTCACTTTTGTGATGCTCCCATGCTTAGTTTTTGAGTTACGTAATTTTAAAGATTGACCGCGTCGTCAAAACAGGTGACCTTGGGTATCTCACCTTGAAATATCGATTTTAGGCCATAACAATGTATAGTGAACCCCCCCAAAGTAGCCCCTAAAACCCCCATAACCACCTTAAAATTTGACCTTGACCTCATTTTTCAAGGTCATTTGGCTCTTCAAAGTGTGAAAAGTGCTTATTTTCAAAAATTCTGAAAACTATGTTTTTTTCTTGATATCACCTTGATATATTATCTCTAGACAGACGAAAATATGTGCATTTAGAATATGCAAACCAAAGTCCTCTAACATTTTACCTTAATTTTCTACAAAATTCCAAATATCGCAAACCGGATAATGTTAAAAAATGACAAATTATCGCGTTTTTGACATGGGAATATCGATCCGAGAGAGTTACAATAATTAATTGATCCCCCCATTTTCCCATCCTGATTCTGAAAATCATATTTGTTTTGACCTAGAAAATTATTTTCAAGGTCAAATTCAAGGTCAAACATGATGAAAAATTTTACTTTTTTGACATTTGATTTTTTTACACAGACAAGAAATCAAAATATTGTTACAAAAATGTCACACATACTTGCTACAATAGTCTAGAGGCATCTTATAAATTTTCAAGGTCCTCGGATTAACCTACATTAGACCGTGAAGGTCACAAGGTCAAAAAATTAGGGGAAAATGTACGATATTTTTTCACATTTCTCAACAATAGCGTTATTTCGATAAGCTGTAGCTCCGGTCCTAATTAAGTTACAGAGAATCTGAAAACAGATTTGGAAAGGCCAAATTCTCCCCTAGTTGCCATATATTGAACATTTTGTCGTAGCTCTGACGGTATAAAAGATCGCCGGACCCTGAAAATTTCATGTTTTTTGTCAAATTTTCACAATTTATCATCATTTTGACAAGGAAATAATCATTTTATTTCAATGAAGCTATTTGAGCATACTTTCATCTTTTGTTCAGATAATCCTGCCAAGTAATATTTGTTTCCATGAAACCGTTTTGGTTCTAGAGTAATTTTAAGTGAAAAACTGCATTTTTTCAGAAATTTCTGGAGTCCACATTTCTGAATTGTACCATAATTTCAATCGGCCGTATCTCCGGTCCTAATAAAGTTACGGAGAATCTGAAAATAGATTTGGAAAGCACAAATTCTCCTCTAGTTTCTATTTTTGAACAATTTCTTGCATCACTGACGGTTAAAAAGATCGCCGGACCCTGAAAAATGTATATTTTCAGAAATTGCAGTCATTTCGATATGTTTTCAGGACTAGAAGTGTCTTAGCCAATGCATTCCTAAAATTCCAAGGTTGATGTACTGATGATGTACTGATTGATGTTTAGGTTGATGCACTGGTTGATGCACTGGTTGATGTACTGGTTGATGCATGGTCAATGCGCTGGTCAATGCGCTGGTCATTGGACTGTTCAATGTACTGTTCAATGTACTGTTCAATGGACTGGTCCATGTACTGGTCCATGTACTGGTCCATGCACTGGTCCATATACTGGTCCATGTACTGGTCCATGTAATTTTCCATATGTAATATTCGGCAAATCAAATTTTCCTCTAGTTTTCATTCTCTGAATGTTTTCTTGTAACTGGTGGTTTAAACGAACGCCAAACCCTCAAAATTACGTGCTTACGGTCAGATATTTTTGTATCAGTCAGTGTATTAGTCAGTGTATCAGACAGTGTATCAGACAGTGTATCAGACAGTGTATGAGACAGTGTATCAGACAGTGTATCAGACAGTGTATCAGTCAGTGTATCAGTCAGTGTATGGCCACAAACCTATTGACATGTTACAGTAAGGGTTTATCTGTCTGCTGACTATATATCACATCACAACTAGTCCACGGACAGATAGTCTATAAGTACTTTCATATATCTGTGCACACTATGTACATACTAATCAACATGCAAAATTGCAGGTGATAAATTAATATTACATGTGATATGATTTTGCATGATATTGCAAGTGATATTGTATATTTAATACATTACATGTAACTTTACATTTGATATTGCATAATATTACATGTGATATTGTGTGTGATATTGCATGTAATGTTACATGTGCAAGACGCATGCAATTGCATGTACAAGTTTATGTACAAGTTTATGTGCAAGTAGATGTGCAAGTTCATGTGAGAGTTCATGCTCATGTTCAAGTTCATGTCCAATGTCATTTCCGATATCATTTCTGTGTTTTCTCACATTGATTTCATTGCCAATAATAAACTAGTATAACTGATATTGCCGTACGGCAATATCGGATAATCCCCCGCGCCCCCCCTGTCTCCCCTGCCCTGCATACTCCCTCTTTCCAGGTCATGTCCTTCATGATGAATTCTTAAAACCATGTATGAATGTAGTAATCTTGTTTGTGCATATGCCTATCAAAAGTCGAGGCAGCTAGACACACCTGTTGTGGTCAAGCATACCACCCTGCAAGCAATGCATATTGAGTAAACCCTAACCCTAACCCTAATGGCCTGTTGCAGGCAAGCCATAAGAGTTGCATGGTTGTGTCTACATGGAAAAATTGGGCAAAAAATTAGCAACATGTCGTTTGAGTTTTAACTGATTTGAAATATGCACTTAGTAGCTATAATTGAATATATGAAATCATACATGTAAAATAGGTTATTAGAATGAGGTCCATGCCCTTAGAGAACAGATAAGGCCATAATTTTACACATCTTTTAATGTTAATTTCATAAGATTTGGATAGTCAGAAGCTGAGCAATCTAAAGTTGAAATTTGAATTTAAAAAAATTCTCTAGGAAAAACCATTTGATGTAGGCAAATTTCCTTTGAGGACAGTATGTAGGCCTAACAAAGGTATATAGAAAAAAAATATTCACGAACATCCAAGAAGAACTTCATAGATTTTTTAGCCAAAAATGTTTTGAAAGGCGCAAAAAGTGACATGAAATTTTCAATGTCTGACGCGATTCTACGCCGCGCGTCTGACACCATCATTCTATACACCATTGGAAAGCTGACAAAAAGACCTTTCTTGTGATATGTCAAACTTTGTTGTAGCTTAAATAGGGACCGAGATATGGCCACTTGAAAATTGCATTTTTGGACGTCCGTAGCGCCAAGACCGTTGGTCCGAGCGGTCCGTAATTTTGTGAAGTTGGTACACTGTGGTACATCTGTATGTCCACCCATTTTCAGCTCTCTAAGAGCATTCCTTCCCTGTTTTTCAACAAAATTTTGGTCAGTTTTCGGGATATCAAATTTTCAAAAAATCATATCTTGAAATGTGTTCATGAAATCTCCACGAGACGCCTTTCTGCACTGGAGACTTTGTCAAGGCATCTTACAAAAAATCAACAGGTCTCAGTTATGCTTAGGCTCTCAGAAACCTGCGCCGGAATTTTTTTTTATATTTTCCTCATAACTCATAAGCATCATGAAATTTGATCATGAAATTTTGTATGAAGTAGCGCGCAATGGAGTCGCATACTACCCTTGACTTGTAAAACAGGATCTTTAATAGTTTTGTAATAATCACAGTTTTCCTGACTGCAATAATAATAATAATAATAACTAGTATAACTGATATTGCCGTACGGCAATATCGGATAATCCCCCGCGCCCCCCCTGTCTCCCCTTCCCTGCTTACTCTCCCCTTCCAATTCATGTCCTTCATGATGAATTCTTAAAAGCATGTATGAACACTGCAATGTTGTTGGAGCATATGCCTATCAAATATCTTGACTGCCAGACACACCTGTGGTGGCCAAGCGTACCACCCTGCAAGCAGTGCATGTTCAGTAAACCCTAACCCTAACCCTAATGGCTTGCTGCAGGCAAACCATAAGAGTTGGGGAGATGTGCCTACATGGAAAAATCAGGCAATCAATTAGGAACATGTCATTGCATTTTCATCTGATTTGAAACATAAATGCAGGAGTTATAGTGGCTTATATAAAATCATCTATGTAAAATTGGCTATTACTATGAGCTGTATGGCCTTGGAGGACAGTAAAGGCGAGAATTTTAAGCATCTTTTGGTATTAATTTCATGAAATTTGAATAACCGGAAGCTGAGCAATTTATATGTGAAGTTTGAAAATTTAAAAAATTCTCTAGGACAAACTATTTGATGTAGGTAATTTATGTTTGGGGACAATATGGAGGGCTGATATGGGTAGCCCACATAAAATAATGATGGACGTGCATGAAGAATTACATTGACTTTTTGAGCCGAAAAGGTTTTTTGGACCTAAAAAGTGACATGAAATTTTCAATGTCCGACGCGATTCTACGCAGCGTGTCTGACACCATCATGCTATACACCATTGGAAAGCTGACAAACAGACCTTTCTAGTGATATGTCAAACTTTGTTGTAGCTTAAATAGGGACCGAGATATGGCCACTTGAAAATTGCATTTTTGGAGGTCCGTAGCGCCAAGACCGTTGGTCCGAGCGGTCCGTAACTTTGTGAAGTTGGTACACTAGGGTAGGTCTGTAAGCACACCCATTTTCAGCTTTCTACGTGCATTCCTTCCCTGTTTTTCAAAAAAATTTTGGGCAGTTTTCGGGACATCAGATTTTTAAAAAATCATATCTTGAAATGTATTCATGAAATCTCCACGAGACGCCTTTCTGCACTGGAGACTTTGTCAAGGTATCTTACAAAAAATCAACAGGTCTCAGTTATGCTTAGGTTCTCAGAAACCTGCGCCGGAAATTTGTTTTCTATTTTCCTCATAACTTATAAGCATCATGAAATTTGATCATGAAATTTCGTATGAAGTAGCACGCAATGGAGTTGCATATTACCCTTGACTTGCAGAACAGTATCTGTAATACTTTTGAAGTAATCGCAGTTTTTCTGAGCTGAATAAGAATAACAATAATAAGAATAATAATAATAATAATAATAATAATAATAATAATAAAACGAACAATATCAATATAATCCCCCGCAAGCGGCGGGGGATTATAATAATAATAATAATAACTAGTATAACTGATATTGCCGTACGGCAATATCGGATAATCCCCCGCGCCCCCCCTTATCTCCCCTGCCCTGCTTACTCCGTCCTTCCAGTTCACATCCGTCATCATGAATTCTTTATACCATGTATGAACGTAGTAATCTTGCTGGTGCATATGCCTATGAAATGTCGTGGCAGGCACAAGGTCAGCTGCTGGGAAAGGTGGCAGTGAGACAGTATATGACTTACATGCATCTGTGAATACTTTTTTTAGCTTTATTTTACCAGCAAAGTATTGGCGATATGAGGATGGCCTTATACCACAAAATAGGGCAAAAAATTAGCAACATGTACATTCAGTTTTAAGTGATCTGAAACAATAGTTCATGAGTTATAATTGAATATATAAAATCATTTATTTGAAATTGGCTATTCAGAAGAGGTGTATTTCCTTGGAGGACAGTAAAGGCCATAATTTTACGCATCTTTTGGTATTAATTTCATGAAATTTGAATAACCAGAAGCAGAGCAATGTACATTTCAATTTTGAAATTCAAAAAATTCTCTAGGAAAAACTATTTGATGTAGGTAATTTATGTTTGGGGACAATATGGAGGGCTGATATGGGTATCGCACATAAAATATTCATGGACGTGCATGAAGAATTTCATCGACTTTTTGAGCCGAAAAGTTTTTTTCGGCGCAAAAATTGACATGAAATTTTCAATGTCCGACGCGATTCTACGCCGCGCGTCTGACACTATTATGCTATACACCATTGGAAAGCTGAGAAACAGACCTTTCTTGTGATATGTGATACTTTGCTGTAGCTTAAATAGGGACTGAGATATGAGCACTTGAAAATTGGGTTTTTGGACGTCCGTAGCGCCGAGACCGTTTGTGCGAGCGGTCCGTAACTTTGTGAAGTTGGTACACTAGGGTACATGTGTAAGTGTACCCATTTTCAGCTTTCTACGAGCATTCCTTCCCTGTTTTCCAGAAAAATTTTAGAAAATTTTCATGACATCCAATTTTGAAAAATTCATATCTCTGAAACTATTCATGAAAATTCCATGAGACGCCTTTCTGCACTGGAGACTTTGTCAAGGTATCTAACAAAAAATCAGCAAAGCCCAATTTTCTTTTGTTCTCCTGGAAACGCTGCCAGAAATTGATTTTTTATTTTCTCAATGACGCGTTAGTATCATGAAATTTGATCAAGAAATTTCGCAAGAAGTAGCACGCAACAGAGTCACATATTGTGTTTGAGGTTTCAGGGTGTTATCTCTAATAGTTTTGCAGTAATCTCAGTTTTCCTGAGCTGAATAATAATAAGAATAATAACTAGTATAACTGATATTGCCGTACGGCAATATCGGATAATCCCCCCCGCCCCCCCCGTCTCCCCTTCCCTGCCTACTCTCCCCTTCCAATTCATGTCCTTCATGATGAATTCTTAAAAGCATGTATGAACGCTGCAATGTTGTTGGAGCATATGCCTATCAAATATCTTGACTGCCAGACACACCTGTGGTGGCCAAGCGTACCACCCTGCAAGCAGTGCATGTTGAGTAAACCCTAACCCTAACCCTAATGGCTTGCTGCAGGCAAACCATAAGAGTTGGGAGATGTGCCTACATGGAAAAATCAGGCAATAAATTAGGAACATGTCATTGGATTTTCATCTGATTTGAAACATAAATGCAGGAGTTATAGTGGCTTATATAAAATCATCTATGTAAAATTGGCTATTACTATGAGCTGTATGGCCTTGGAGGACAGTAAAGGCGATAATTTTAAGCATCTTTTGGTATTAATTTCATGAAATTTGAATAACCGGAAGCTGAGCAATTTATATTTGAAGTTTGAAAATTAAAAAAATTCTCTAGGACAAACTATTTAATGTAGGTAATTTATGTTCGGGGACAATATGGAGGGCTGATATGGGTAGCCCACATAAAATAATGATGGACATGCATGAAGAATTACATTGACTTTTTGAGCCGAAAAGTTTTTTTGGGCCTAAAAAGTGACATGAAATTTTCAATGTCCGACGCGATTCTACGCCGCGCGCCTGACACTATTATGCTATACACCATTGGAAAGCTGAGAAACAGACCTTTCTTGTGATATGTCAAACTAGTCTGTAGCTGCAATAGGGACTGAGCTATGGCTACGTGAAGTTTGAGTTTTTGTGCGTCCGTAGCGTACAGACCGTTTGTCCGAGCGGTCCGTAACTTTGTGAAGTTGGTACACTAGGGTAGGTCTGTAAGCACGCCCATTTTCAGCTTTCTACGAGCATTCCTTCCCTGTTTTCCAGAAAAATTTTGGCCAGTTTTCGGGATGTCTATTTTTAAAAAAATCATATCTTGAAATGTGTTCATGAAATCTCCACGAGACGCCTTTCTGCACTGGAGACTTTGTCAAGGTATCTTAGAAAAAATCAACAGGTCTCAGTTGTGCTTAGGTTCTGAGAAACCTGCGCCGGAAATTTTTTTTATATTTTCCTCATAACTCATAAGTGTCATGAAATTTGATCATGAAATTTCGGGTAAAGTAGCGCGCAATGGAGTCGCATCTTACCCTTGACTTGTAATGTAGTATCTGTAATAGTTTTGCAGTAATCGCAGTTTTCCTGAGCTGAATAATAAAAAGAATAATAATAATAATAGTAAAACGAACAATATCAATATAATCCCCCGCCGCTGCGCGAGCGGGGGATTATAATAAGAATAACTAGTATAACTGATATTGCCGTACGGCAATATCGGATAATCCCCCGCGCCCCCCCTTATCTCCCCTGCCCTGCTTACTCCGTCCTTCCAGTTCATATCCGTCATGATGAATTCTTCATACCATGTATGAATGTAGTAATCTTGCTGGTGCATATGCCTATGAAATGTCGTGGCAGGCACAAGGTCAGCTGCTGGGAAAGGTGGCAGTGAGACAGTATATGACTTACATGCATCTGTGAATAATTTTTTTAGCTTGATTTTACCAGCAAAGTATTGGAGATATGAGGATGCCCTTATACCACAAAAAAGGGCAAAAAATTAGCAACATGTACATTCAGTTTTAAGTGATCTGAAACAATAGTTCATGAGTTATAATTGAATATATAAAATCATTTATTTGAAATTGGCTATTCAGAAGAGGTGTTTTTCCTTGGAGGACAGTAAAGGCCATAATTTTACGCATCTTTTGGTATTAATTTCATGAAATTCGAATAACCAGAAGCGGAGCAATGTACATTTCAATTTTGAAATTCAAAAAATTCTCCAGGAAAAACTATTTGATGTAGGTAATTGATCTTTGGGGATAATATGGAGGGCTGATATGGGTATCCCACATAAAATATTCATGGACGTGCATGAAGAATTTCATCGACTTTTTGAGCCGAAAAGGTTTTTTAGGCGCAAAAAGTGACATGAAATTTTCAATGTCCGACGCGATTCTACGTCGAGCGTCTGATACTATTATGCTATACATCATTGGAAAGCTAAGAAACAGACCTTTCTTGTGATATGTGATACTTTGCTGTAGCTTAAATAGGGACCGAGATATGAGCACTTGAAAATTGGGTTTTTGGACGTCCGTAGCTCCGAGACCGTTTGTCCGAGCGGTCCGTAACTTTGTGCAGTTGGTACACTAGAGTAGGTCTGTAAGTATACCCATTTTCAGCTTTCTACAAGCATTCCTTCCCTGTTTTTCAGAAAAATTTCAGTCAATTTTCAGGATGTCCAATTTTCAAAAAATCATATCTTGAAATGTATTCATGAAATCTCCACGAGACGCCTTTCTGCACTGGAGACTTTGTCAAGGTATCTTAGAAAAAATCAGCAGGTCCCAGTTATGCGTAGTTTCTCAGAAACCTGCGCCGGAAATTTTTTTTATATTTTGCTCATAACTCATAAGTGTCATGAAATTTGATCATGAAATTTCGTAAGCAGTAGCGCGCAATGGAGTTGCATATTACCCTTCACTTGTAAACCAATATCTCTAATAGTTTTGAAGTAATCGCAGTTTTCCTGAGCTGAATAAGAATAAGAATAAGAATAAGAATAATAATAAAACGAACAATATCAATATAATCCCCCGCTCGCGGCGGGGGATTATAACTAGTATAACTGATATTGCCGCACGGCAATATCGGATAATCCCCCCGCACCCCCCCTTGTCTCCCCTGCCCTGCTTACTCCCTCCTTTCAGTTCATGGCCGTCATGATGAATTCTTCATACCATGTATGAACGTGTAATCTTGCTGGTGCATATGCCTATGAAATGTCGTGGCAGGCACAAGGTCAGCTGCTGGGAAGGTGGCAGTGAGACAGTATATACCCAACGGCTGACTAACATGCATCAGTGAATTATTTTTTTAGCTCTATTTTACCAGCAAGGTATTGGAGATAGGAGGATGCCCATATACCACAAAATAGGGCAAAAAATTAGCAACATGTACATTCAGTTTTAAGTGATCTGAAACAATAGTTCATGAGTTATAATTGAATATATAAAATCATTTATTTGAAATTGGCTATTCAGGAGAAGTATATTCCCTTGAAGGACAGTAAAGGCCATAATTTTACACATCTTTTGGTATTAATTTCATGAAATTTGAACAACCAGAAGCTGAGCAATGTACATTTCAATTTTGAAATTAAAAAAATTCTCTAGGAAAAACTATTTGTTGTAGATAATTGATCTTTGGGGACAGTACGGAGACGTGCACTAGGCATCCCACAAAAATTATTCATGGACATCCATATAGAACTTCATTGACTTTTTAGCCTAAAACATTTTTGTAGGCGCAAAAAGTGACATAAAATTTTAAATGTCTGACGCGATTCTACGCCGCGCGTCTGACACCATCATGCTATACATCATTGGAAAGCTGACAAACAGGCCTTTCTTGTGATATGTAACACTTTGTTGTAGCTTAAATAGGGACCGAGATATGGCCCCTTGAAAATTGCGTTTTTGGACGTCCGTAGCGCCAAGACCGTTGGTCCGAGCGGTCCGTAACTTTGTGACATTTGTATACTGTGGTACATCTGTATGTTCACCTATTTTCAGCTCTCTACGAGCATTCCTTCCCTGTTTTTCAGAAAAATTTTGGTCAGTTTTCGGGATGTCTATTTTTCAAAAAATCATATCTTGAAATGTGTTCATGAAATCTCCACGAGACGCCTTTCTGCACTGGAGACTTTGTCAAGGTATCTTAGAAAAAATCAACAGCTCTCAGTTATGCTTAGGTTCTCAGAAACCTGCGCCGGAAATTTTTTTTGTATTTTCCTCATAACTCATAAGTGTCTTGAAATTTGATCATGAAATTTCGTGTAGAGTAGCGCGCAATGGAGTCACACATTGCCCTCCACTTGTAAACCAATATCTGTAATAGTTTTGAAGTAATCGCAGTTTTCCTGAGCTGAATAATAATAATAATAAGAATAAGAATAAGAATAAGAATAATAATAAAACGAACAATATCAATATAATCCCCCGCTCGCGGCGGGGGATTATAATAAAAGGTAATCGAAGAATATCAATATAATCCCCCGCCGCTGCGCGAGCGGGGGATTATAATTATATGATAGGTGAAGTTTTGTCACCGCATCGCGGTTACCCGATTTCTAGTATTCAAGTTGCGTTCGTACTTTCCAAAAAAGGTCCTCGAAAAATTTTCAAAAAATTCATGAAGGAAGCCCACCATGCCCGTATGACACCCACCCGTTTCGCCGACCTTGATTCATTTTTCAAGGTAGCAGAGCACTTTGAAGTCAGATTTTCCATACTTTTGAAATGCCCAAATCTCATCCGGTTACGCCCGGATTTCGTTTCTGTCACTTTTATTAGGTTCCACATGCTTTTTGCAAGTTACAAAGTGAGACTTCCGAAAACGCAGGTCCAGGTCCAAGATGGCTACGGCCATTTTTAGTACTAAGCGATTGTCGCACGAGATGTCAGAAACCGTAAGCCCCAGGGTTTTCAAAGTGAGGCCAAAAGCTGGCTTGGTGGCCGGGCCAGTGCTGTAAGTTATAACTGTGGTGATCCCATTTTTGGTTATGCAGTTACATAATTTTAAATATTGACCGCGTCATCAAAACCAGCAATTATCCTACGGTGCACCCCCCCCCCCCCCACTTTGAATTATGCTTTTTGCTGAAACTCCTGTGGTCTAATACTGTAGAAAGCCAAAATATACCTAATTCAAGCCTTCTCTATGTTATATAAGCAACCTGCAAGCTGAAATACTTGCAGAAGACTCCATTCTAGCAGACGACACATGTCTTATGGTTTCGAGTCCCGCAGTAAACAAAAAGCTGTGCTGTGATTGGCCGACTTAATGCAGGTGAACTTTGAAGTTGAGGCTGCAGGCCAGTAAATAGCATGGAAATTGGTTAGAATGGAGTAGATTAGCATCACTATGGCTGTGACATGGACCGGGATTGCCCCGGAAACAGGTCAAAACAGAAAAACCGCATATTTTTGGCGGGAAAAGCTGAAACACCGCATTGTGGGGGTGCCGGTGGCAGTTTAATGCCTTTCTGGACCCCTTCCCCCTAGAATTGCATGGTTTTGTGATTCTAGGCCTTTGCATAGGCCTATGTGGGTCCATTACGGCATTCGCATGCTAAAAGATAGGAAAATGGGCCTTCCGGTCAGAATCAACCTGAACGTACTCGGGCCAAATGTCTTGACACATTACTAATCCTCACTAGTAGAGCAGCATTTCCTGCAAAAATGATGAAAATCGCATCATTTCTGAGCCCCCAAATTGCCAAAAACGTCCGTTTTTGCATTTTTCAAGAAAAAATCGCCCCGTCACAGGAAATTGATTTTGAGGGCTGAAAGTGGCTCTGAAAGATTGCTTGGAGTCGGACCCATAACCTAATACCCTTACTTTAGTTACATTGTACCAATAACACCCCGATTATAGGCGGTGAAGTTTTGTCACCGCTTCGCGGTTACCCGGTCTCTAGTATTCAAGTTGCGTTCGTACTTTCCAAAAAAGGTCCTCGAAAAATTTTCAAAAAATTCATGAAGGAAGCCCACCATGCCCGTATGACACCCACCCGGTTTCGCCGACCTTGATTCATTTTTCAAGGTCGCAGAGCACTTTGAAGTCAGATTTTCCATACTTTTGAAATGCCCAAATCTCATCCGGTTACGCCCGGATTTCGTTTCTGTCACTTTTATTAGGTTCCACATGCTTTTTGCAAGTTACAAAGTGAGACTTCCGAAAACGCAGGTCCAGGTCCAAGATGGCTACGGCCATTTTTAGTACTAAGCGATTGTCGCACGAGATGTCAGAAACCGTAAGCCCCAGGGTTTTCAAAGTGAGGCCAAAAGCTGGCTTGGTGGCCGGGCCAGTGCTGTAAGTTATAACTGTGGTGATCCCATGTTTGGTTATGCAGTTACATAATTTTAAATATTGACCGCGTCATCAAAACCAGCAATTATCCTACGGTGCACCCCCCCCCCCCCTTTGAATTATGCTTTTTGCTGAAACTCCTGTGGTCTAATACTGTAGAAAGCCAAAATATACCTAATTCAAGCCTTCTCTATGTTATATAAGCAACCTGCAAGCTGAAATACTTGCAGAAGACTCCATTCTAGCAGACGACACATGTCTTATGGTTTCGAGTCCCGCAGTAAACAAAAAGCTGTGCTGTGATTGGCCGACTTAATGCAGGTGAACTTTGAAGTTGAGGCTGCAGGCCAGTAAATAGCATGGAAATTGGTTAGAATGGAGTAGATTAGCATCACTATGGCTGTGACATGGACCGGGATTGCCCCGGAAACAGGTCAAAACAGAAAAACCGCATATTTTTGGCGGGAAAAGCTGAAACACCGCATTGTGGGGGTGCCGGTGGCAGTTTAATGCCTTTCTGGACCCCTTCCCCCTAGAATTGCATGGTTTTGTGATTCTAGGCCTTTGCATAGGCCTATGTGGGTCCATTACGGCATTCGCATGCTAAAAGATAGGAAAATGGGCCTTCCGGTCAGAATCAACCTGAACGTACTCGGGCCAAATGTCTTGACACATTACTAATCCTCACTAGTAGAGCAGCATTTCCTGCAAAAATGATGAAAATCGCATCATTTCTGAGCCCCCAAATTGCCAAAAACCTCCGTTTTTGCATTTTTCAAGAAAAAATCGCCCCGTCACAGGAAATTGATTTTGAGGGCTGAAAGTGGCTCTGAAAGATTGCTTGGAGTCGGACCCATAACCTAATACCCTTACTTTAGTTACATTGTACCAATAACACCCCGATTATAGGCGGTGAAGTTTTGTCACCGCTTCGCGGTTACCCGGTCTCTAGTATTCAAGTTGCGTTCGTACTTTCCAAAAAAGGTCCTCGAAAAATTTTCAAAAAATTCATGAAGGAAGCCCACCATGCCCGTATGACACCCACCCGGTTTCGCCGACCTTGATTCATTTTTCAAGGTCGCAGAGCACTTTGAAGTCAGATTTTCCATACTTTTGAAATGCCCAAATCTCATCCGGTTACGCCCGGATTTCGTTTCTGTCACTTTTATTAGGTTCCACATGCTTTTTGCAAGTTACAAAGTGAGACTTCCGAAAACGCAGGTCCAGGTCCAAGATGGCTACGGCCATTTTTAGTACTAAGCGATTGTCGCACGAGATGTCAGAAACCGTAAGCCCCAGGGTTTTCAAAGTGAGGCCAAAAGCTGGCTTGGTGGCCGGGCCAGTGCTGTAAGTTATAACTGTGGTGATCCCATGTTTGGTTATGCAGTTACATAATTTTAAATATTGACCGCGTCATCAAAACCAGCAATTATCCTACGGTGCACCCCCCCCCCCCCCCTTTGAATTATGCTTTTTGCTGAAACTCCTGTGGTCTAATACTGTAGAAAGCCAAAATATACCTAATTCAAGCCTTCTCTATGTTATATAAGCAACCTGCAAGCTGAAATACTTGCAGAAGACTCCATTCTAGCAGACGACACATGTCTTATGGTTTCGAGTCCTGCAGTAAACAAAAAGCTGTGCTGTGATTGGCTGACTTAATGCAGGTGAACTTTGAAGTTGAGGCTGCAGGCCAGTAAATAGCATGGAAATTGGTTAGAATGGAGTAGATTAGCATCACTATGGCTGTGACATGGACCGGGATTGCCCCGGAAACAGGTCAAAACAGAAAAACCGCATATTTTTGGCGGGAAAAGCTGAAACACCGCATTGTGGGGGTGCCGGTGGCAGTTTAATGCCTTTCTGGACCCCTTCCCCCTAGAATTGCATGGTTTTGTGATTCTAGGCCTTTGCATAGGCCTATGTGGGTCCATTACGGCATTCGCATGCTAAAAGATAGGAAAATGGGCCTTCCGGTCAGAATCAACCTGAACGTACTCGGCCAAATGTCTTGACACATTACTAATCCTCACTAGTAGAGCAGCATTTCCTGCAAAAATGATGAAAATCGCATCATTTCTGAGCCCCCAAATTGCCAAAAACCTCCGTTTTTGCATTTTTCAAGAAAAAATCGCCCCGTCACAGGAAATTGATTTTGAGGGCTGAAAGTGGCTCTGAAAGATTGCTTGGAGTCGGACCCATAACCTAATACCCTTACTTTAGTTACATTGTACCAATAACACCCCGATTATAGGCGGTGAAGTTTTGTCACCGCTTCGCGGTTACCCGGTCTCTAGTATTCAAGTTGCGTTCGTACTTTCCAAAAAAGGTCCTCGAAAAATTTTCAAAAAATTCATGAAGGAAGCCCACCATGCCCGTATGACACCCACCCGGTTTCGCCGACCTTGATTCATTTTTCAAGGTCGCAGAGCACTTTGAAGTCAGATTTTCCATACTTTTGAAATGCCCAAATCTCATCCGGTTACGCCCGGATTTCGTTTCTGTCACTTTTATTAGGTTCCACATGCTTTTTGCAAGTTACAAAGTGAGACTTCCGAAAACGCAGGTCCAGGTCCAAGATGGCTACGGCCATTTTTAGTACTAAGCGATTGTCGCACGAGATGTCAGAAACCGTAAGCCCCAGGGTTTTCAAAGTGAGGCCAAAAGCTGGCTTGGTGGCCGGGCCAGTGCTGTAAGTTATAACTGTGGTGATCCCATGTTTGGTTATGCAGTTACATAATTTTAAATATTGACCGCGTCATCAAAACCAGCAATTATCCTACGGTGCACCCCCCCCCCCCCCCTTTGAATTATGCTTTTTGCTGAAACTCCTGTGGTCTAATACTGTAGAAAGCCAAAATATACCTAATTCAAGCCTTCTCTATGTTATATAAGCAACCTGCAAGCTGAAATACTTGCAGAAGACTCCATTCTAGCAGACGACACATGTCTTATGGTTTCGAGTCCTGCAGTAAACAAAAAGCTGTGCTGTGATTGGCTGACTTAATGCAGGTGAACTTTGAAGTTGAGGCTGCAGGCCAGTAAATAGCATGGAAATTGGTTAGAATGGAGTAGATTAGCATCACTATGGCTGTGACATGGACCGGGATTGCCCCGGAAACAGGTCAAAACAGAAAAACCGCATATTTTTGGCGGGAAAAGCTGAAACACCGCATTGTGGGGGTGCCGGTGGCAGTTTAATGCCTTTCTGGACCCCTTCCCCCTAGAATTGCATGGTTTTGTGATTCTAGGCCTTTGCATAGGCCTATGTGGGTCCATTACGGCATTCGCATGCTAAAAGATAGGAAAATGGGCCTTCCGGTCAGAATCAACCTGAACGTACTCGGGCCAAATGTCTTGACACATTACTAATCCTCACTAGTAGAGCAGCATTTCCTGCAAAAATGATGAAAATCGCATCATTTCTGAGCCCCCAAATTGCCAAAAACGTCCGTTTTTGCATTTTTCAAGAAAAAATCGCCCCGTCACAGGAAATTGATTTTGAGGGCTGAAAGTGGCTCTGAAAGATTGCTTGGAGTCGGACCCATAACCTAATACCCTTACTTTAGTTACATTGTACCAATAACACCCCGATTATAGGCGGTGAAGTTTTGTCACCGCTTCGCGGTTACCCGGTCTCTAGTATTCAAGTTGCGTTCGTACTTTCCAAAAAAGGTCCTCGAAAAATTTTCAAAAAATTCATGAAGGAAGCCCACCATGCCCGTATGACACCCACCCGGTTTCGCCGACCTTGATTCATTTTTCAAGGTCGCAGAGCACTTTGAAGTCAGATTTTCCATACTTTTGAAATGCCCAAATCTCATCCGGTTACGCCCGGATTTCGTTTCTGTCACTTTTATTAGGTTCCACATGCTTTTTGCAAGTTACAAAGTGAGACTTCCGAAAACGCAGGTCCAGGTCCAAGATGGCTACGGCCATTTTTAGTACTAAGCGATTGTCGCACGAGATGTCAGAAACCGTAAGCCCCAGGGTTTTCAAAGTGAGGCCAAAAGCTGGCTTGGTGGCCGGGCCAGTGCTGTAAGTTATAACTGTGGTGATCCCATGTTTGGTTATGCAGTTACATAATTTTAAATATTGACTGCGTCATCAAAACCAGCAATTATCCTACGGTGCACCCCCCCCCCCCCTTTGAATTATGCTTTTTGCTGAAACTCCTGTGGTCTAATACTGTAGAAAGCCAAAATATACCTAATTCAAGCCTTCTCTATGTTATATAAGCAACCTGCAAGCTGAAATACTTGCAGAAGACTCCATTCTAGCAGACGACACATGTCTTATGGTTTCGAGTCCTGCAGTAAACAAAAAGCTGTGCTGTGATTGGCTGACTTAATGCAGGTGAACTTTGAAGTTGAGGCTGCAGGCCAGTAAATAGCATGGAAATTGGTTAGAATGGAGTAGATTAGCATCACTATGGCTGTGACATGGACCGGGATTGCCCCGGAAACAGGTCAAAACAGAAAAACCGCATATTTTTGGCGGGAAAAGCTGAAACACCGCATTGTGGGGGTGCCGGTGGCAGTTTAATGCCTTTCTGGACCCCTTCCCCCTAGAATTGCATGGTTTTGTGATTCTAGGCCTTTGCATAGGCCTATGTGGGTCCATTACGGCATTCGCATGCTAAAAGATAGGAAAATGGGCCTTCCGGTCAGAATCAACCTGAACGTACTCGGGCCAAATGTCTTGACACATTACTAATCCTCACTAGTAGAGCAGCATTTCCTGCAAAAATGATGAAAATCGCATCATTTCTGAGCCCCCAAATTGCCAAAAACCTCCGTTTTTGCATTTTTCAAGAAAAAATCGCCCCGTCACAGGAAATTGATTTTGAGGGCTGAAAGTGGCTCTGAAAGATTGCTTGGAGTCGGACCCATAACCTAATACCCTTACTTTAGTTACATTGTACCAATAACACCCCGATTATAGGCGGTGAAGTTTTGTCACCGCTTCGCGGTTACCCGGTCTCTAGTATTCAAGTTGCGTTCGTACTTTCCAAAAAAGGTCCTCGAAAAATTTTCAAAAAATTCATGAAGGAAGCCCACCATGCCCGTATGACACCCACCCGGTTTCGCCGACCTTGATTCATTTTTCAAGGTCGCAGAGCACTTTGAAGTCAGATTTTCCATACTTTTGAAATGCCCAAATCTCATCCGGTTACGCCCGGATTTCGTTTCTGTCACTTTTATTAGGTTCCACATGCTTTTTGCAAGTTACAAAGTGAGACTTCCGAAAACGCAGGTCCAGGTCCAAGATGGCTACGGCCATTTTTAGTACTAAGCGATTGTCGCACGAGATGTCAGAAACCGTAAGCCCCAGGGTTTTCAAAGTGAGGCCAAAAGCTGGCTTGGTGGCCGGGCCAGTGCTGTAAGTTATAACTGTGGTGATCCCATGTTTGGTTATGCAGTTACATAATTTTAAATATTGACCGCGTCATCAAAACCAGCAATTATCCTACGGTGCACCCCCCCCCCCCCCCTTTGAATTATGCTTTTTGCTGAAACTCCTGTGGTCTAATACTGTAGAAAGCCAAAATATACCTAATTCAAGCCTTCTCTATGTTATATAAGCAACCTGCAAGCTGAAATACTTGCAGAAGACTCCATTCTAGCAGACGACACATGTCTTATGGTTTCGAGTCCTGCAGTAAACAAAAAGCTGTGCTGTGATTGGCTGACTTAATGCAGGTGAACTTTGAAGTTGAGGCTGCAGGCCAGTAAATAGCATGGAAATTGGTTAGAATGGAGTAGATTAGCATCACTATGGCTGTGACATGGACCGGGATTGCCCCGGAAACAGGTCAAAACAGAAAAACCGCATATTTTTGGCGGGAAAAGCTGAAACACCGCATTGTGGGGGTGCCGGTGGCAGTTTAATGCCTTTCTGGACCCCTTCCCCCTAGAATTGCATGGTTTTGTGATTCTAGGCCTTTGCATAGGCCTATGTGGGTCCATTACGGCATTCGCATGCTAAAAGATAGGAAAATGGGCCTTCCGGTCAGAATCAACCTGAACGTACTCGGGCCAAATGTCTTGACACATTACTAATCCTCACTAGTAGAGCAGCATTTCCTGCAAAAATGATGAAAATCGCATCATTTCTGAGCCCCCAAATTGCCAAAAACGTCCGTTTTTGCATTTTTCAAGAAAAAATCGCCCCGTCACAGGAAATTGATTTTGAGGGCTGAAAGTGGCTCTGAAAGATTGCTTGGAGTCGGACCCATAACCTAATACCCTTACTTTAGTTACATTGTACCAATAACACCCCGATTATAGGCGGTGAAGTTTTGTCACCGCTTCGCGGTTACCCGGTCTCTAGTATTCAAGTTGCGTTCGTACTTTCCAAAAAAGGTCCTCGAAAAATTTTCAAAAAATTCATGAAGGAAGCCCACCATGCCCGTATGACACCCACCCGGTTTCGCCGACCTTGATTCATTTTTCAAGGTCGCAGAGCACTTTGAAGTCAGATTTTCCATACTTTTGAAATGCCCAAATCTCATCCGGTTACGCCCGGATTTCGTTTCTGTCACTTTTATTAGGTTCCACATGCTTTTTGCAAGTTACAAAGTGAGACTTCCGAAAACGCAGGTCCAGGTCCAAGATGGCTACGGCCATTTTTAGTACTAAGCGATTGTCGCACGAGATGTCAGAAACCGTAAGCCCCAGGGTTTTCAAAGTGAGGCCAAAAGCTGGCTTGGTGGCCGGGCCAGTGCTGTAAGTTATAACTGTGGTGATCCCATGTTTGGTTATGCAGTTACATAATTTTAAATATTGACTGCGTCATCAAAACCAGCAATTATCCTACGGTGCACCCCCCCCCCCCCTTTGAATTATGCTTTTTGCTGAAACTCCTGTGGTCTAATACTGTAGAAAGCCAAAATATACCTAATTCAAGCCTTCTCTATGTTATATAAGCAACCTGCAAGCTGAAATACTTGCAGAAGACTCCATTCTAGCAGACGACACATGTCTTATGGTTTCGAGTCCTGCAGTAAACAAAAAGCTGTGCTGTGATTGGCTGACTTAATGCAGGTGAACTTTGAAGTTGAGGCTGCAGGCCAGTAAATAGCATGGAAATTGGTTAGAATGGAGTAGATTAGCATCACTATGGCTGTGACATGGACCGGGATTGCCCCGGAAACAGGTCAAAACAGAAAAACCGCATATTTTTGGCGGGAAAAGCTGAAACACCGCATTGTGGGGGTGCCGGTGGCAGTTTAATGCCTTTCTGGACCCCTTCCCCCTAGAATTGCATGGTTTTGTGATTCTAGGCCTTTGCATAGGCCTATGTGGGTCCATTACGGCATTCGCATGCTAAAAGATAGGAAAATGGGCCTTCCGGTCAGAATCAACCTGAACGTACTCGGGCCAAATGTCTTGACACATTACTAATCCTCACTAGTAGAGCAGCATTTCCTGCAAAAATGATGAAAATCGCATCATTTCTGAGCCCCCAAATTGCCAAAAACGTCCGTTTTGCATTTTTCAAGAAAAAATCGCCCCGTCACAGGAAATTGATTTTGAGGGCTGAAAGTGGCTCTGAAAGATTGCTTGGAGTCGGACCCATAACCTAATACCCTTACTTTAGTTACATTGTACCAATAACACCCCGATTATAGGCGGTGAAGTTTTGTCACCGCTTCGCGGTTACCCGGTCTCTAGTATTCAAGTTGCGTTCGTACTTTCCAAAAAAGGTCCTCGAAAAATTTTCAAAAAATTCATGAAGGAAGCCCACCATGCCCGTATGACACCCACCCGGTTTCGCCGACCTTGATTCATTTTTCAAGGTCGCAGAGCACTTTGAAGTCAGATTTTCCATACTTTTGAAATGCCCAAATCTCATCCGGTTACGCCCGGATTTCGTTTCTGTCACTTTTATTAGGTTCCACATGCTTTTTGCAAGTTACAAAGTGAGACTTCCGAAAACGCAGGTCCAGGTCCAAGATGGCTACGGCCATTTTTAGTACTAAGCGATTGTCGCACGAGATGTCAGAAACCGTAAGCCCCAGGGTTTTCAAAGTGAGGCCAAAAGCTGGCTTGGTGGCCGGGCCAGTGCTGTAAGTTATAACTGTGGTGATCCCATGTTTGGTTATGCAGTTACATAATTTTAAATATTGACCGCGTCATCAAAACCAGCAATTATCCTACGGTGCACCCCCCCCCCCCCTTTGAATTATGCTTTTTGCTGAAACTCCTGTGGTCTAATACTGTAGAAAGCCAAAATATACCTAATTCAAGCCTTCTCTATGTTATATAAGCAACCTGCAAGCTGAAATACTTGCAGAAGACTCCATTCTAGCAGACGACACATGTCTTATGGTTTCGAGTCCTGCAGTAAACAAAAAGCTGTGCTGTGATTGGCTGACTTAATGCAGGTGAACTTTGAAGTTGAGGCTGCAGGCCAGTAAATAGCATGGAAATTGGTTAGAATGGAGTAGATTAGCATCACTATGGCTGTGACATGGACCGGGATTGCCCCGGAAACAGGTCAAAACAGAAAAACCGCATATTTTTGGCGGGAAAAGCTGAAACACCGCATTGTGGGGGTGCCGGTGGCAGTTTAATGCCTTTCTGGACCCCTTCCCCCTAGAATTGCATGGTTTTGTGATTCTAGGCCTTTGCATAGGCCTATGTGGGTCCATTACGGCATTCGCATGCTAAAAGATAGGAAAATGGGCCTTCCGGTCAGAATCAACCTGAACGTACTCGGGCCAAATGTCTTGACACATTACTAATCCTCACTAGTAGAGCAGCATTTCCTGCAAAAATGATGAAAATCGCATCATTTCTGAGCCCCCAAATTGCCAAAAACGTCCGTTTTTGCATTTTTCAAGAAAAAATCGCCCCGTCACAGGAAATTGATTTTGAGGGCTGAAAGTGGCTCTGAAAGATTGCTTGGAGTCGGACCCATAACCTAATACCCTTACTTTAGTTACATTGTACCAATAACACCCCGATTATAGGCGGTGAAGTTTTGTCACCGCTTCGCGGTTACCCGGTCTCTAGTTAAACTTCACCTATACCATAGGTGAAGTTTCTTATTATCGGTGTTATTTTTTTTTATTATTTTTCTTTCCGAAAAATTTTCTCGAATAATTTTCAAATAATTCATGTACATAGCCTACAATAATCTAAGAATACAATTTCAAGATAAATGACCTTGACCTATTTTTCAAGGTCATAGACCCTTTTAAAGTCCATTTTTTCAATATTTCAATTGACCATTACTCATGTAATTACTGATGAATTACAATTTCCCAATAAAGTATGTATAATAAACTTATACTACATAAACTGACCTAATTTCAAGAATGTAGGTCAAGGTCAAGGTCATACAGGTCCATTTTTACTCTCAGAGGTTGTTACGCGAGATCTCTATATCAGCAACTTCCTGATTTATAGAATTCAAGCCAATTGTTGCGGTAAATGAGTGACGCAGATGAAGCGCTTTTTTTTATGACGATATCATGCTTGGTTATTGAGTTATGTGATTTTTAGTATCAACCGCGTCGTCAAAACTGGCGACCTTGATTACTTGACACTGAAATATCGATGTTAGGCCATTAAAATGTATTGTCAACCCCCCCAAATATACCCATAAAATCCCCTTAGCCACCTTCAAATTTGACCTTGACCTCATTTTTCAAGGTCAATTGACCCGTTTAAGCTAAAATTCACTCGATTTTCAAAAATTCCAACAATTATGTTTTTTCCATCATATCGGGTTCATTTTATAATTTATAATACCCAGTAGCTGGACTGTTTAAACCCTGCAATCGGAATTGATCTATCTCTTCATGCTGATTTATAAAAAAATTCCAAATATTGCATATCGCACGACATGTAAAATTTGCCTGTTTTTGCCATATGGAGAGGTAAATATTGATCCTACATAGTTCAAGTAATTAAATGACCCCCCCTAAGTCACGCACTGCCAATCTGGAGAAAATATAGATTTTGACCTTGGGAGGTATTTTCAAGGTCAAAATCAAGGTCAAACATTTGACATTATTGTATATTTGACATATTAAATTGTTTTGAAGTAGGAAATAATAAAGGGATTTTTACAATCTTTTAACAGTTTACTTGTACAATACCCTAGAAGAAATATATTAAATTTCAAATCCATCGAATTGACCTACATTGCACAATAAATGTCACAAGGTGAAAAAACTACTGCAAAATTGACCCTCTCATTTTCCAATTTTGCATTTGTACCCAAACTTTGACGGTCTGTATCTCCGGTTCTAATTAAGCTATAGAAAGACTGAAAGCATATTCGGAAAGCCCACATGCTTCTCTAGTATTCATTTTCTATACATTTTAACGTATCTCCGCTAGTTAAAAAGATCGCCGGACCCTGAAAAATTCATGTTTCCAGTCAAGATTTCATCATTTTACATTTTTTGGACAAAGAAGTCATCTTCAAAAAATTTGATAATATTTGGAGATATAGTCCTAAGACATTTACAGTAGTGTGTGCAATGTCAAGTCTCTCCTTCAAACCGTTTGCCTTTGGGAGCAAATTGAAGTTCAAAACTTTATATTTTCAGAGTCGATTTTTTGGTGAAATCTCATATTTTTACCGTTATTTCTATCTCTGGTTCTAATAAAGCTACATGAATGATACAAGCAGTTTTGGAAAGCTCAGATTCTCCTCTTATTCTAATTGATGTACATTTTGTTTTAGCATCAACAGGTAAAAAGATCAACCCTGAAAAATTCTTATTTTCCTCACCTTACCAAAAACATGTGCAATATACCTTTAAAAAAATATGGTAAATTGTTTTAAGTACTTTTTTATATACTATTTTGCATTCTTGCTTATATGCTATTTCCATTCTTGCTTATATAAGTGTTTATATACTTGTCTATGTACTTGTTTACATACTAGTTTATATACCTGTTTATATACTTGTTTATACCTTTACATATTTAGACTATTTTCAGCAACTGCTAGGTGAAGTTTTATTACCGCTAGCGGTTATCGACATCTAGTATTCAAGTTGCGTTCGTACTTTCCAAAAAAGGTCCTCGAAAAATTTCAAAAAATTCATGAAGGAAGCCCACCATGCCCGTATGACACCACCCCGTTTCGCCGACCTTGATTCATTTTTCAAGGTCGCAGAGCACTTTGAAGTCAGATTTTCCATACTTTTGAAATGCCCAAATCTCATCCGGTTACGCCCGGATTTCGTTTCTGTCACTTTTATTAGGTTCCACATGCTTTTTGCAAGTTACAAAGTGAGACTTCCGAAAACGCAGGTCCAGGTCCAAGATGGCTACGGCCATTTTTAGTACTAAGCGATTGTCGCACGAGATGTCAGAAACCGTAAGCCCCAGGGTTTTCAAAGTGAGGCCAAAAGCTGGCTTGGTGGCCGGGCCAGTGCTGTAAGTTATAACTGTGGTGATCCCATGTTTGGTTATGCAGTTACATAATTTTAAATATTGACCGCGTCATCAAAACCAGCAATTATCCTACGGTGCACCCCCCCCCCCCCCTTTGAATTATGCTTTTTGCTGAAACTCCTGTGGTCTAATACTGTAGAAAGCCAAAATATACCTAATTCAAGCCTTCTCTATGTTATATAAGCAACCTGCAAGCTGAAATACTTGCAGAAGACTCCATTCTAGCAGACGACACATGTCTTATGGTTTCGAGTCCTGCAGTAAACAAAAAGCTGTGCTGTGATTGGCTGACTTAATGCAGGTGAACTTTGAAGTTGAGGCTGCAGGCCAGTAAATAGCATGGAAATTGGTTAGAATGGAGTAGATTAGCATCACTATGGCTGTGACATGGACCGGGATTGCCCCGGAAACAGGTCAAAACAGAAAAACCGCATATTTTTGGCGGGAAAAGCTGAAACACCGCATTGTGGGGGTGCCGGTGGCAGTTTAATGCCTTTCTGGACCCCTTCCCCCTAGAATTGCATGGTTTTGTGATTCTAGGCCTTTGCATAGGCCTATGTGGGTCCATTACGGCATTCGCATGCTAAAAGATAGGAAATGGGCCTTCCGGTCAGAATCAACCTGAACGTACTCGGGCCAAATGTCTTGACACATTACTAATCCTCACTAGTAGAGCAGCATTTCCTGCAAAAATGATGAAAATCGCATCATTTCTGAGCCCCAAATTGCCAAAAACGTCCGTTTTTGCATTTTTCAAGAAAAAATCGCCCCGTCACAGGAAATTGATTTTGAGGGCTGAAAGTGGCTCTGAAAGATTGCTTGGAGTCGGACCCATAACCTAATACCCTTACTTTAGTTACATTGTACCAATAACACCCCGATTATAGGCGGTGAAGTTTTGTCACCGCTTCGCGGTTACCCGGTCTCTAGTTAAACTTCACCTATACCATAGGTGAAGTTTCTTATTATCGGTGTTATTTTTTTTATTATTTTTCTTTCCGAAAAATTTTCTCGAATAATTTTCAAATAATTCATGTACATAGCCTACAATAATCTAAGAATACAATTTCAAGATAAATGACCTTGACCTATTTTTCAAGGTCATAGACCCTTTTAAAGTCCATTTTTTCAATATTTCAATTGACCATTACTCATGTAATTACTGATGAATTACAATTTCCCAATAAAGTATGTATAATAAACTTATACTACATAAACTGACCTAATTTCAAGAATGTAGGTCAAGGTCAAGGTCATACAGGTCCATTTTTACTCTCAGAGGTTGTTACGCGAGATCTCTATATCAGCAACTTCCTGATTTATAGAATTCAAGCCAATTGTTGCGGTAAATGAGTGACGCAGATGAAGCGCTTTTTTTTATGACGATATCATGCTTGGTTATTGAGTTATGTGATTTTTAGTATCAACCGCGTCGTCAAAACTGGCGACCTTGATTACTTGACACTGAAATATCGATGTTAGGCCATTAAAATGTATTGTCAACCCCCCCAAATATACCCATAAAATCCCCTTAGCCACCTTCAAATTTGACCTTGACCTCATTTTTCAAGGTCAATTGACCCCGTTTAAGCTAAAATTCACTCGATTTTCAAAAATTCCAACAATTATGTTTTTTCCATCATATCTGGTTCATTTTATAATTTATAATACCCAGTAGCTGGACTGTTTAAACCCTGCAATCGGAATTGATCTATCTCTTCATGCTGATTTATAAAAAAATTCCAAATATTGCATATCGCACGACATGTAAAATTTGCCTGTTTTTGCCATATGGAGAGGTAAATATTGATCCTACATAGTTCAAATAATTAAATGACCCCCCCTAAGTCACGCACTGCCAATCTGGAGAAAATATAGATTTTGACCTTGGGAGGTATTTTCAAGGTCAAAATCAAGGTCAAACATTTGACATTATTGTATATTTGACATATAAATTGTTTTGAAGTAGGAAATAATAAAGGGATTTTTACAATCTTTTAACAGTTTACTTGTACAATACCCTAGAAGAAATATATTAAATTTCAAATCCATCGGATTGACCTACATCATTCACAATAAATGTCACAAGGTGAAAAAACTACTGCAAAATTGACCCTCTCATTTTCCAATTTTGCATTTGTACCCAAACTTTGACGGTCTGTATCTCCGGTTCTAATTAAGCTATAGAAAGACTGAAAGCATATTCGGAAAGCCCACATGCTTCTCTAGTATTCATTTTCTATACATTTTAACGTATCTCCGCTAGTTAAAAAGATCGCCGGACCCTGAAAAATTCATGTTTCCAGTCAAGATTTCATCATTTTACATTTTTTGGACAAAGAAGTCAGTCTTCAAAAAATTTGATAATATTTGGAGATATAGTCCTAAGACATTTACAGTAGTGTGTGCAATGTCAAGTCTCTCCTTCAAACCGTTTGCCTTTGGGAGCAAATTGAAGTTCAAAACTTTATATTTTCAGAGTCGATTTTTTGGTGAAATCTCATATTTTTACCCGTTATTTCTATCTCTGGTTCTAATAAAGCTACATGATGATACAAGCAGTTTTGGAAAGCTCAGATTCTCCTCTTATTCTAATTGATGTACATTTTGTTTTAGCATCAACAGGTAAAAAGATCAACCCTGAAAAATTCTTATTTCCTCACCTTACCAAAAACATGTGCAATATACCTTAAAAAAATATGGTAAATTGTTTTAAGTACTTTTTTATATACTATTTTGCATTCTTGCTTATATGCTATTTCCATTCTTGCTTATATAAGTGTTTATATACTTGTCTATGTACTTGTTTACATACTAGTTTATATACCTGTTTTATATACTTGTTTATACCTTTACATATTTAACTATTTTCAGCAACTGCTAGTGAAGTTTTATACCGCTAGCGGTTATCGACATCTCGTATTCAAGTTGCGTTCACTTTCCAAAAAAGGTCCTCGAAAAATTTTCAAAAAAATTCATGAAGGAAGCCCACCATGCCCGAAGGACACCCACCCGGTTTCGCCGACCTTGATTCATTTTTCAAGGTCGCAGAGCACTTTGAAGTCAGATTTTCCATACTTTTGAAATGCCCAAATCTCATCCGGTACGCCCGGATTTCGTTTCTGTCACTTTTATTAGGTTCCACATGCTTTTTGCAAGTTACAAAGTGAGACTTCCGAAAACGCAGGTCCAGGTCCAAGATGGCTACGGCCATTTTTAGTACTAAGCGATTGTCGCACGAGATGTCAGAAACCGTAAGCCCCAGGTTTTCAAAGTGAGGCCAAAAGCTGGCTTGGTGGCCGGCCAGTGCTGTAAGTTATAACTGTGGTGATCCCATGTTTGGTTATGCAGTTACATAATTTTAAATATTGACCGCGTCATCAAAACCAGCAATTATCCTACGGTGCACCCCCCCCCCCCCCTTTGAATTATGCTTTTTGCTGAAACTCCTGTGGTCTAATACTGTAGAAAGCCAAATATACCTAATTCAAGCCTTCTCTATGTTATATAAAGCAACCTGCAAGCTGAAATACTTGCAGAAGACTCCATTCTAGCAGACGACACATGTCTTATGGTTTCGAGTCCTGCAGTAAACAAAAAGCTGTGCTGTGATTGGCTGACTTAATGCAGGTGAACTTTGAAGGTGAGGCTGCAGGCCAGTAAATAGCATGGAATTTGGTTAGAATGGAGTAGATTATAGCATCATACTATGGCTGTGACATGGACCGGGATTGCCCCGGAAACAGGTCAAAACAGAAAAAACCGCATATTTTTGGCGGGAAAAGCTGAAACACCCGCATTGTGGGGGCCGGTGGCAGTTTAATGCCTTTCTGGACCCCCTTCCCCCTAAATTGCATGGTTTTGTGATTCTAGCCTTTGCATAGGCCTATGTGGGTCCATTACGGCATTCGCACTAAAAGATAGGAAAATGGGCCTTCCGGTCAGAATCAACCTGAACGTACTCGGCCAAATGTCTTGACACATTACTAATCCTCACTAGTAGAGCAGCATTTCCTGCAAAAATGATGAAAATCGCATCATTTCTGAGCCCCCAAATTGCCAAAACGTCCGTTTTTGCATTTTTCAAGAAAAAATCGCCCCGTCACAGAAATTGATTTTGAGGGCTGAAAGTGGCTCTGAAAGATTGCTTGAGTCGGACCCATAACCTAATACCCTTACTTTAGTTACATTGTACCAATAACACCCCGATTATAGGCGGTGAAGTTTTGTCACCGCTTCGCGTTACCCGTCTCTAGTATTCAAGTTGCGTTCGTACTTTCCAAAAAGGTCCTCGAAAAATTTTCAAAAAATTCATGAAGGAAGCCCACCATGCCCGTATGACACCCACCCGGTTTCGCCGACCTTGATTCATTTTTCAAGGTCGCAGAGCACTTTGAAGTCAGATTTTCCATACTTTTGAAATGCCCAAATCTCATCCGGTTACCCCCGATTTCGTTTCTGTCACTTTTATTAGGTCCTCATGCTTTTTGCAAGTTACAAAGTGAGGACTTCCGAAAACGCAGGTCCAGGTCCAAGATGGCTACGGCCATTTTTAGTACTAAGCGATTGTCGCACGAGATGTCAGAAACCGTAAGCCCAGGGTTTTCAAAGTGAGGCCAAAAGCTGGCTTGGTGGCCGGGCCAGTGCTGTAAGTTATAACTGTGGTGATCCCATGTTGGTTATGCAGTTACATAATTTTAAATATTGACCGCGTCATCAAAACCAGCAATTATCCTACGGTGCACCCCCCCCCCCCCTTTGAATTATGCTTTTTGCTGAAACACCTGTGGTCTAATACTGTAGAAAGCCAAAATATACCTAATTCAAGCCTTCTCTATGTTATATAAGCAACCTGCAAGCTGAAATACTTGCAGAAGACTCCATTCTAGCAGACGGACACATGGCTTATGGTTTTCGAGTCCTGCAGTAAACAAAAAGCTGTGCTGATGGCTGACTTAATGCAGGTGAACTTTGAAGTTGAGGCTGCAGGCCAGTAAATAGCATGGAAATTGGTTAGAATGGAGTAGATTAGCATCACTATGGCTGTGACATGGACCGGGATTGCCCCGGAAACAGGTCAAAACAGAAAAACCAACCGCATATTTTTTGGCGGGAAAAGCTGAAACACCGCATTGTGGGGTGCCGGTGGCAGTTTAATGCCTTTCTGGACCCCTTCCCCCTAGAATTGCATGGTTTTGTGATTCTAGCCTTTGCATAGGCCTATGTGGGTCCATTACGGCATTCGCATGCTAAAAGATAGGAAAATGGGCCTTCCGGTCAGAATCAACCTGACAGTACTCGGGCCAAATGTCTTGACACATTACTAATCCTCACTAGTAGAGCAGCATTTCCTGCAAAAATGATGAAAATCGCATCATTTCTGAGCCCCCAAATTGCCAAAAAACGTCCGTTTTTGCATTTTTCAAGAAAAAATCGCCCCGTCACAGGAAATTGATTTTAGGGGCTGAAAGTGGCTCTGAAAGATTGCTTGGAGTCGGACCCATAACCTAATACCCTTACTTTAGTTACATTGTACCAATAACACCCCGATTATAGCGGTGAAGTTTTGTCACCGCTTCGCGGTTACCCGGTCTCTCTAGTATTCAAGTTGCGTTCGTACTTTCCAAAAAAGGTCCTCGAAAAATTTTCAAAAAATTCATGAAGGAAGCCCCCATGCCCGTATGACACCCACCCCGTTTTCGCCGACCTTGATTCATTTTTCAAGGTCGCAGAGCACTTTGAAGTCAGATTTTCCATACTTTTGAAATGCCCAAATCTCATCCGGTTACGCCCGGATTTCGTTTCTGTCACTTTTATTAGGTTCCACATGCTTTTTGCAAGTTACAAAGTGAGACTTCCGAAAACGCAGTCCAGGTCCAAGATGGCTACGGCCATTTTTAGTACTAAGCGATTGTCGCACGAGATGTCAGAAACCGTAAGCCCCAGGGTTTCAAAGTGAGGCCAAAAGCTGGCTTGGTGGCCGGGCCAGTGCTGTAAGTTATAACTGTGGTGATCCCTGTTTGGTTATGCAGTTACATAATTTTAAATATTGACCGCGTCATCAAAACCAGCAATTATCCTACGTGCACCCCCCCCCCCCCCCCTTTGAATTATGCCTTTTGCTGAAACTCCTGTGGTCTAATACTGTAGAAAGCCAAAATATACCTAATTCAAGCCTTCTCTATGTTATATAAGCAACCTGCAAGCTGAAATACTTGCAGAAGACTCCATTCTAGCAGACGACACATGTCTTATGGTTTCGAGTCCTGCAGTAAACAAAAAGCTGTGCTGTGATTGGCTGACTTAATGCAGGTGAACTTTGAAGTTGAGGCTGCAGGCCAGTAAATAGCATGGAAATTGTTAGAATGGTAGTCGATTAGCATCACTATGGCTGTGACATGGACCGGGATTGCCCCGGAACAGTCAAAACAGAAAAACCCCGCATATTTTTGGCGGGAAAGCTGAAACACCGCATTGTGGGGGTGCCGGTGGCAGTTTAATGCCTTTCTGGACCCCTTCCCCCTAGAATTGCATGGTTTTGTGATTCTAGGCCTTTGCATAGGCCTATGTGGTCCATTACGGCATTCGCATGCTAAAAGATAGGAAAATGGGCCTTCCGGTCAGAATCAACCTGAACGTACTCGGGCCAAATGTCTTGACACATTACAAATCCTCACTAGTAAGCAGCATTTCCTGCAAAAATGATGAAAATCGCATCATTTCTGAGCCCCCAAATTGCAAAAACGTCCGTTTTTGCATTTTCAAGAAAAAATCGCCCCCGTCACAGGAAATTGATTTTGAGGGCTGAAAGTGGCTCTGAAAGATTGCTTGAGTCGGACCCATAACCTAATACCCCTACTTTAGTTACATTGTACCAATAACACCCCGATTATAGGCGGTGAAGTTTTGTCACCGCTTCGCGTTTTACCCGGTCTCTAGTATTCAATTGCGTTCGTACTTTCCAAAAAAGGTCCTCGAAAAATTTTCAAAAAAATTCATGAAGGAACCCACCATGCCCGTATGACACCCACCCGTTTCGCCGACCTTGATTCATTTTTCAAGGTCGCAGAGCACTTTGAAGTCAGATTTTCCATACTTTTGAAATGCCCAAATCTCATCCGGTTACGCCCCGATTTCGTTTCTGTCACTTTTATTAGGTTCCACATGCTTTTTGCAAGTTACAAAGTGAGACTTCCGAAAACGCAGGTCCAGGTCCAAGATGGCTACGGCCATTTTTAGTACTAAGCGATTGTCGCACGAGATGTCAGAAACCGTAAGCCCCAGGGTTTTCAAAGTGAGGCCAAAAGCTGGCTTGGTGGCCGGGCCAGTGCTGTAAGTTATAACTGTGGTGATCCCATGTTTGGTTATGCAGTTACATATTTTAAATATTGACCGCGTCATCAAACCAGCAATTATCCTACGGTGCAACCCCCCCCCCCCCCCTTTGAATTATGCTTTTTGCTGAAACTCCTGTGGTCTAATACTGTAGAAACCAAAATATACCTAATTCAAGCCTTCTCTATGTTATATAAGCAACCTGCAAGCTGAAATACTTGCAGAAGACTCCATTCTAGCAGACGACACATGTCTTATGGTTCGAGTCCTGCAGTAAACAAAAAGCTGTGCTGTGATTGGCTGACTTAATGCAGGTGAACTTTGAAGTTGAGGCTGCAGGCCAGTAAATAGCATGGAAATTGGTTAGAATGGAGTAGATTAGCATCACTATGGCTGTGACATGGACCGGAATTGCCCCGGAAACAGGTCAAAACAGAAAAACCGCATATTTTTGCGGAAAAAGCTGAAACACCGCATTGTGGGGGTGCCGGTGGCAGTTTAATGCCTTTCTGGACCCCTTCCCCCTAGAATTGCATGGTTTTGTGATTCTAGGCCTTTGCATAGGCCTATGTGGGTCCATTACGGCATTCGCATGCTAAAAGATAGGAAAATGGGCCTTCCGGTCAGAATCAACCTGAACGTACTCGGGCCAAATGTCTTGACACATTACTAATCCTCACTAGTAGAGCAGCATTTCCTGCAAAAATGATGAAAATCGCATCATTTCTGAGCCCCAAATTGCCAAAAACGTCCGTTTTTGCATTTTCAAGAAAAAATCCGCCCCGTCACAGAAATTGATTTGAGGGCTGAAAGTGGCTCTGAAAGATTGCTTGGAGTCGGACCCATAACCTAATACCCTTACTTTAGTTACATTGTACCAATAACACCCCGATTATAGGCGGTGAAGTTTTGTCACCGCTTCGCGGTTCCCCGTCTCTAGTATTCAAGTTGCGTTCGTACTTTCCAAAAAGGTCCTCGAAAAATTTTCAAAAAATTCATGAAGGAAGCCCACCATGCCCGTATGACACCCACCCGTTTCGCCGACCTTGATTCATTTTTCAAGTCGCAGAGCACTTTGAAGTCAGATTTTCCATACTTTTGAAATGCCCAAATCTCATCCGTTACGCCCGGATTTCGTTTCTGTCACTTTTATTAGGTTCCACATGCTTTTTGCAAGTTACAAAGTGAGACTTCCGAAAACGCAGGTCCAGGTCCAAGATGGCTACGGCCATTTTAGTACTAAGCGATTGTCGCACGAGATGTCAGAAACCGTAAGCCCCAGGGTTTTCAAAGTGAGGCCAAAAGCTGGCTTGGTGGCCGGGCCAGTGCTGTAAGTTATAACTGTGGTGATCCCATGTTTGGTTATGCAGTTACATAATTTTAAATATTGACCGCGTCATCAAAACCAGCAATTATCCTACGGTGCACCCCCCCCCCCCCTTTGAATTATGCATTTTGCTGAAACTCCTGTTGTCTAATACTGTAGAAAGCCAAAATATACCTAATTCAAGCCTTCTCTATGTTATATAAGCAACCTGCAAGCTGAAATACTTGCAGAAGACTCCATTCTAGCAGACGACACATGTCTTATGGTTTCGAGTCCTGCAGTAAACAAAAAGCTGTGCTGTGATTGGCTGACTTAATGCAGGTGAACTTTGAAGTTGAGGCTGCAGGCCAGTAAATAGCATGGAAATTGGTTAGAATGGAGTAGATTAGCATCACTATGGCTGTGACATGGACCGGGATTGCCCCGAAACAGGTCAAAACAGAAAAACCGCATATTTTTGGCGGGAAAAGCTGAAACACCGCATTGTGGGGGTGCCGGTGGCAGTTTAATGCCTTTCTGGACCCCTTCCCCCCTAGAATGCATGGTTTTGTGATTCTAGGCCTTGCATAGGCCTATGTGGGTCCATTACGGCATTCGCATGCTAAAAGATAGGAAAATGGCCTTCCGGTCAGAATCAACCTGAACGTACTCGGGCCAAATGTCTTGACACATTACTAATCCTCACTAGTAGAGCAGCATTTCCTGCAAAAATGATGAAAATCGCATCATTTCTGAGCCCCAAATTGCCAAAAACGTCCGTTTTTGCATTTTTCAAGAAAAATCGCCCCGTCACAGAAATTGATTTTGAGGGCTGAAAGTGGCTCTGAAAGATTGCTTGGAGTCGGACCCATAACCTAATACCCTTACTTTAGTTACATTGTACCAATAACACCCCGATTATAGGCGGTGAAGTTTTGTCACCGCTTCGCGGTTACCCGACCCGTCTCTAGTATTCAAGTTGCGTTCGTACTTTCCAAAAAAGGTCCTCGAAAAATTTCAAAAAATTCATGAAGGAAGCCCACCATGCCCGTATGACACCCACACCGGTTTCGCCGACCTTGATTCATTTTTCAAGGTCGCAGAGCACTTTGAAGTCAGATTTTCCATACTTTTGAAATGCCAAATCTCATCCGGTTACGCCCGGATTTCGTTTCTGTCACTTTTATTAGGTTCCACATGCTTTTTGCAAGTTACAAAGTGAGACTTCCGAAAACGCAGGTCCAGGTCCAAGATGGCTACGCCCATTTTTAGTACTAAGCGATTGTCGCACGAGATGTCAGAAACCGTAAGCCCCAGGGTTTTCAAAGTGAGGCCAAAAGCTGGCTTGGTGGCCGGGCCAGTGCTGTAAGTTATAACTGTGGTGATCCCATGTTTGGTTACAGTTACATAATTTTAAATATTGACCGCGTCATCAAAACCCAGCAATTATCCTACGGTGCACCCCCCCCCCCCCCCCTTTGAATTATGCTTTTTTGCTGAAACTCCTGTGGTCTAATACTGTAGAAAGCCAAAATATACCTAATTCAAGCCTTCTCTATGTTATATAAGCAACCTGCAAGCTGAAATACTTGGCAGAAGACTCCATTCTAGCAGACGACACATGTCTTATGGTTTCGAGTCCTGCAGTAAACAAAAAGCTGTGCTGTGATTGGCTGACTTAATGCAGGTGAACTTTGAAGTTGAGGCTGCAGGCCAGTAAATAGCATGGAAATTGTTAGAATGGAGTAGATTAGCATCACTATGCTGTGACATGGACCG